>CAWUHX010000194.1:0-503492 GCA_963922205.1 Romanomermis culicivorax
AAGCAGTGGTATCAACGCAGAGTACTAAGAAATATAAAATTTGGGAAATTTCGTCCAAAAGTTGATTTTAACTTTTACTAAATTGATTTTTTGGAGCTCGACCCCAACAATATTTTCTTTTATATTCAGAAGTACAAACCCAGATATTGGATATTATCAAAAAACAATGTAATAGAGTTAATAACTTTAATCATAGAAAATTAAATATATCATCATACAAAAATTGGTTTCCATTTACTTGATATTCCATAAAGACGATTCGATTAAATGTTATCCACGGCAGCAAATTTCTATGCCACGGTACACAATAAAATACATGTGACAATGAATGATTTGATTACAATATTTTAATAACCAGAGTTTTTAAAAATAATCCTCCATCCTTGAACTTACATTTGATACGCAAGCAGACCTTTTAATTTGAAAAAGAAATTCTAACTTGAAATTATTATATCATTATACAGGAGGATGACTATTATTGTGTCCCTCTGCGCCTAGGCTTCATTGAAGTTGAAATTGATGAAAAGTTAGGAATACATAGCTACACATTTATTGTAGCCGAATTTCGGAGTTTTGATCTTTCTAGATAGACTGATCGTTGACTTTCTTCCGTCTAAAAACTTGTTTCACATTGGACCTGAAGTGGGGCAAGAAAATTACAAAGCCGGCAAAGAGAATTGAACTTTCGATTGACGACAATGGCGACAAATATATTCCATATTTCAAGGACAATTCCACGCTGAGTAGTTTGAGGCTGGTTGAAAAAACCATGTTCGTGGTAAAATAGACCGCCGTGTAAAAAAATAAAACTTTGGTCAATTTGGCATTGTCATCTTGAGTATTGATAATTAGTTGTGGCAATGCACTCAACAATCGCTTTCCGTAGGGTAAATATTCAAGGATAAATTCTTTTTGCAGATATACGACGATTACTAAATAACTGAGTACTGTTGAAATGTTGAAACAGAGTAGCAAATTTTTGAACAATATATCATAATATTTGCCCATCGAATTACGCATGAAACATATCAGCACAATTTTTTCCAATTCATTGAAATTATCAAAATAGCTGGCAAAAAACGCTGCGACGTTCACAATTACCATTCCGAGGGTCAATTTTTTGTACAAACCTTTCAACCTGTCCTTATTATTTTCGTAGATTAATGGAAAAATGACTAGGAAAAGCCGATCAAAACTCAGTATACAACTCAATCCCTGAGTAGTCAATATAAAAGCAATTTGACTGCCAGTTTGCATGTGGCAAGAAACGACGTCTTGAATATCGTCCAGGTCGAAAGCTCTTTTGTAAATTCTCAAGGACACTGAAAATATCAAATATATTGACTGACTTATATCTGAAAGCAATATTCCAATAAATATCGATTTGGTCGTTGAATCCGACATGAATTTAGTGAATGTGAGGACGCTGAGGTTAATCAAAGCGAAAAATATGTTAGCCATCGAGAACGTTAATACCTCGCAATTTAGTGGAACAGCATTCCATTGCTGTTCCATGGAGGCCATGTGCAAAATGAGACTGCTATTATTCATGATGATCTGATTTTACAACCTCGAATAAGGAGATAAATAATATAAGAAAATGTATCTGTAACTGCCCCTTAAAAAATTCTAGATTACATGCCAAACACCCAACCAGAAAATGCAAGTACTGTTGAGCCACAATGGTTAAGCATCAGCCTGATTTTCACAATTTAAGCTCAGTTGCAATACTAAATCACACTGAGAGTACAGTTGAGGGTGGCTGGCAAGGCTTAAGCTTAGGCAGTTCTTGAGCATAGGTGATGTGACTCAGAGATGAAAAAATTTTCGGAAATGAATTGATTCCTACTGCCGACACTCAATGTATCGCAATTTCCACTGATACTCAATATGTCGCATCTATAAGTATCGGTGCAGGCTTTTGTAAGCTTCACCAATAGATCACAGTGGAAGATGCCAAACATCTGCACAGATCCCTCGGATTATCTTATAATGAAGATTTCACTGATCAAATTTGAATAAGCTTGGCGGTCTAATGGACTGATTCTCAGATTGCATGCTTATGACTTAAATTCGAATCATCAGAAGTAGATTTTTATTCTGTGAACTCAAAAGCCTATGCAGCACCACCTACACTCGAACAGCAAGCCAGATTAACAAACTTTAACGACGTAGGCAGTCTTCACTATTGGGAGTGAATCATATGGATTTTTGAAAGCTAATCCGTTGGTTGAAACCAGATGGGTGGTTGGGAGTTCACATGAGTACGTGTAGGCTGTCATGCGATATACTCATACGAGCGATTCCCAAATGAGCTCTATGCAATAGATGTATAGTGCGTCCACAAGCCATTTTTACTTGTTGTTTTCATGTTATACATACAGCACGCCCCCAGGCCTAGTCTCTTTTCGTTTTATACCTTTTTTCACCCCGGGATGAGGAAGCTCTCGTGAGTATTAGTATAGTTAGATTTTGAATTTTTTGAAGTGTTAGCTCCTAACGTCAATTAAATTTTAAAACTTTCAGTTTTTCTGTCGTTTTTCTCCAAGACTCATTAAATCTGCCTACAAGGATGTTAAACTGACCTGTATTGAAGAAAGGAAGCTTTTAATTATTTTTCTGGTAGAGTGAGCTAACATTGAGCAAGCAAAAATCTTTCCGTGCAGTCTAATTTTTCGCGAAGCTGCCCATTGTACCAGAAAATTTTGGTCATTTGTGTCAAATGGTACGAATTCCTTGACTCGTTGAAGGCTGAACATCCTCCATTTTTAGGTATTTTAGAGATTGAGAACACGGAATTTTTCGGCTCGACTAATTAACGATACTCTTTTTATTTTGTTATGATCAATGCAGCAGTGGGAATTTTGGTAAAGGCAGCCTAACAAGATATCAGGAAATCAATTTCGATAATAATGAAGTGGGTGAAGAGAGTGATCATCAAGGAGTATGTATCATGGAACGAAGGTTTACTGAATTTAGTGAATGAGCCGGCCTTGATTTCTGATAAAAGATTGACTGCGACTTCGCTGCATCAGTCACTTCAAAATGAATGGAGTATCGCAACTACTGTTATCATTTAGATTTCTGGTTATGATATGTAGAGGACTTTGTTTTCAATGTGCCACTATTCCAAAAATGTTGTTATACTCGTTATATCGAATCATTCTTGTACTTGTTTTATTTTTTTAAATTCTGAACACCTTATAACACAAAATTCTGGCTATGCCACTGTCTACGCTAAAAACTGGCACAAGACAAAAAATCCTGCAAAAACCAAAAATTTTGCTCCCATAGTATATTGTGCGTGCTTTCTAGCTTTTCTGATGCATTGTTTTCTGGCGTATCCATTGCAAGAGAGGACAAGTGTAACCGATATCCATTAATATCTGGACCCCAAAGTATATGTAAATTTACACACTACTTTTGGGGAAGAATATGGATACTAATACTGTTACTAATATTAGAATCAAAAAATTTACTAATATTAATTATATATAGATTTAGATAGAATCAGTATCAACACTAGTTGCCTTAGACACGTTCTCTCCTAGGAAGAGGCCAGTGTTCTGAATCAGGGGGACTGCAGTTGACACCTCATGTCATAAAATCATTCCTGGCAAGCTCTAATCTGCCGATTTACACCTTTGAGTAAAGTATCCACATAAACGTAATTTTCAAAAAAGATTTAAGGTCACAGCTTCTTGCGACGGCACAATGCATCAACAGCTGTTCATCCCTTGGCTCGCCATCCACAAACTGCCACTACTAAAACCACACCCTCTGAACGATCCATGCGCACATTTATGCAGTCCGTGGCATATCTGACTTGTATGCAGGTGAACATCATAAGTTTCGAGTTCGTCATCATTGTGATGAATTTTATTCTCAATTGGGATTTTCATATTTTACATCATTCTATATTTTTTGCATATTTTCATATCATTTTAAATTCTCACGAAGGGAAATTTATTATGGAACATTGTTCTCCATAAAATATTTTTTCATTCGAAGGGACTGCCGAGGTAAAGAGTGAAATGGCAAGCTAAAATAAAGCGATTAATACTAATGTATTGATTCTACAGTAGGAAACTATCAAAATGTCCTATAAAGCGGAGAATGCAGCTAACCCCAAGTATTTGATGATAAATTTTGAGCTAATGACTATTGTGAAGCAAAATAGCGAAGCATTGAAAATTATTAAGGGTTGTAGAAAAGCATTATAAGTATAGTGTCGATAAAAGAAAACCTATTCTGTTTGGAGTGATACAGTCTTACAACAAATATTCTGAATAATTTCAAATTTAAAAATTCAAGATATGCAATATTATAAAACTTTTAAAAATGTTGAAAATTGCACGTCGATTATTGCCATACTTTCCACATCGATGTGGAATGTCACACATTCAAGTATTGGCTATTAGTTATGTTTATTTCGGCCTGCTTTCTACAGCGATGTTATCCGACCACACTTTCTACACCCACTGCATTTTTAACTGCAGGAAATCAACAGTATAACCGTTTTCGTTGGCAGCATACTTATTACTTTTAACATCTATTCTACTATCACCTGTCCGCCTCGCTGGTACCCTGTATGCCTAAGCGTTTTCATATAAATTACCACTGCAACCTAAATTTAGCTTCAATCTTTGGCCAACAGAGCTATACAAGTCCGAACTCAGACTGAACCCAACTTTTACTGACAGCTTCCACAACAAATTGTTGACTTGCATTGCGATCCTTCATAGTTCATGAAATCAGATAAGTTAAAACAGCCATCAAAACCTGCACTAATACGGAATTGATATGAAAATGAGAGCGTCGTTTGGATTGCTCACATATTTAGAGCATAAAGGGTGAGACTTTGGACAATGGGAATGAGAGATGGACAGGATAGACCAAACTTCGCTTTCAGCATTGGTTCAAGCCTCTTATTGAGCCTAACTTTTCTGATGCTCCAGTTATAACCTATTGTCCGGGACCCAGTAGTCCTTAGAGCGGTGGTTGTTATAGATTTGCCTCCAGCTGTCTATCACTTAGTATCCTTTGCACACCACCATCACTGAAACCACAACTTACGAACCTTCCACGAAGCTTGATAAGCCCAGTGGGTAGTGCATCCGCCTTGCATGCAAATTGGTGAGGATTTGTGCTCCACACTGAGCACTACGTTTCTGACTTCTCAGTCACATGAATTTGGGTGAAGAACAAACAGCAGGTAAATTTTCTTAATAGGTTTGTGATTGCACGAGAAACCTGCAATGTATAAGCACCATCTGATTTTTGAAGTATGTCCATTGCTTCGGTCTTCAGTACAAATTAGATTTATTCTAAAACTTGAATCCCAGACCTTTCATATGTTCTAACCAACTGCGTCAACTGAGCAGCGGGAAAGAAACCATCAATTTGCAAGAATTTCTTATTAAGGTAGCTGTTGTGGCCACACTCGACATGATAAACCAGCGAAATGGGGATGCGACATGCTTGCCATACATCAATCTTTGTTGATCAAGTCATTGGCAGAAGAATCTTTGTTCTATTGGGCTGAAAACTTATGGATGAACTTCATTATCAGTGGTGCATAATGAGGCAATCAAGTTTAAAATCCTGTTGCTTTTTTCCAGTGCGTCATTGATAATCTTCTGGAATACGTAATATGACGTCCTAGTGTAGCGTGCATCATCATCATATATTTCCGAAAATTTTCGGAACCCTGAAGCGATAAAAAATGATTTCCTTTTCCTTTCCATATCTTTGCAATTAGCATTTGATGGAAAATTTATTCCCACCCTACTTTGTTTGATTATTAATCGCAAAGTTTGAATAATGTTGATGAAATTGAACACATAAAAATTGAAAAAAACGGAAACTGACTGACGTAAAAAGGGCTTCAAATTCATCAAAGCATATAAATCTTCGATTTCACTGCGCATTAATCGAAAATATCAAATATCTTATCTTCATCAAAACTAAATTTTCGTATTGTTGTATATGTAGCACTTTTGCCTTCCCCCAAAGCATTGAAATCTGATATTTATAATAATTTCCTCTGCTTTTATTCCATGTACCCCTGAATCGAATGAATTTCAAGCAGCCGTATTCTTTCCAATCTAATAAAGGTAATACTTCAATTCCCAATTATATTTTGAAATAGAGGGAATGCACAAAAATTTTGAAAACGCTACTTCGATGTCGATTATTTGTTAGATAGTATAAATTTAAGAAATAATCGACAAATGTCATCCATTGGTTTTGAATAAAATTCAAAGTTGCATTAAAAATTCCTACAGTACATTCAGCTAATAACAATTAGTGAAAAAACTAACTAAAAATTGAATTTTGAATTAAAAAATCAGTATAAATATTAAAGATTTTGGCAAAATACAGCAATAAATATATGCGATTATACACCCTGATGCCAGACCAGAAAAAATAACTGAATAAATGAAAAAATTCAATCTGGTAGGATTATTTATCGATCAGTCCTCCAGCACTGCTCCATTTACAAGCACACAAACACATGCAAGTACTAAAGTGAAGCAATTCTTGGGCTCTTGAAACTCTATTCCTGAGATCCTGCACCTGCACCTACACTCTTCAGACCAATGCAGGTACAACATCGGCCTTCGACTGAATGCTGCTCTTATTTCGGATTCATAAAGTTTACTTCAAGCGGTGAAATGTACACCAAGGATCAGAGTGATTGACAATCTGACATAGGTTTTGGTGCACAAAGAAGCACACAAGTAGAATTAAAGCTTCTTTGATTTGTCTAATGCAATCTTCAGGACACAAGGAAGTGAGATAAATCAACATGATTAATGTACAATGGAAAGCTACCAGTGTATTGTATGACCACATTTACATTTTGTTGGAAGTTTTGGGCGTATACTACATGCTGAGCTTGAAAGAATTCTACTTGGCCTGCAGTAGGTACCACAAGCACCAGATTTTTGACTACCATCTATAGCGTTCAACTTTGACGGAGTTGGCTGAGGTCGATGCATTAGCTTGGGCTTATGCTTAGGCTTAGGCTTAGGCCAGGCTAGGCTTATGCTCTAGATGTATGCTCACACTTAGGCTTCGCCTTAGACCTCGGCTTCATCTTAGGCATTGGTATAGGGTTTGACTCAGGCTTTGGCTTAGGCTAGGTTTAGGCCAAGGCTCAGAAGAATAATTGTCTATAGATCATATTAAAATTTTAAAAACCAGTTAGAAAAGCAACTACATGAAAGATATGTGATTCCTACATGAAAGATATGGGCAATAGAGGTTAGTAATAATAGTTCGCACCACTCTCATGGAGTTCAGGTCTAGCTTGAATAATTATCTCATTCAAAGCGGACTCTTGGAATCGAAAAAGTGGCTGATCTACGAAGAAATTCATTTGTTGACATATTTCAACGTCGAGGAACGGTCACTTTTAGCACATTTTCAACACGTGCAAAAAGATAGAAATTCTGAGGAGGCTTTTCAAACAATGAGAAGAAGAAAAGAGTTTATTTCAACTTGGCGTTTCATAGTTGGCTATTCTTTGAAGTGATTTTGTGTTCAAACACATGAAAGAAGGCTTTAAAAAATGATTTCTCTTGTGCAGAATCATTCTAATCAACATTTGGTTATGAGATGCAATCAACTTACTATCATCAAGATTTCTATCTTTGCTCCCTATATAATGTTTAGCATGATAAATGAATGCAAAGCTTTGTTATTTCTTTACCCATCAAACTGATGCTTATTTCTTTTGTATTCGTGTTTGGAATTAAAGAATGGATCAGATCCAACATAAATAAATGAAAAAATTCAATACGGCTGGTTTATTTATCGATCGGTTCTCCAGCACGGCTCCATTCACAAGCACACAAACACATGCAAGTACTAAAGTGAAGCAATTCTTGGGCTCTCCAAACTCTATTCCTGAGATCCTGCACCTGCACCTACACTCTTCAGACCAATGCAGGTATAACATCGGCCTTCGACTGGATGCTGCTCTTATTTCTGATTCATAAAGTTTACTCCAAGTGGTGAAAAGTGCACCAAAGATTAGAGCGATTATCCATCTGACAAATGACTTTTTTGCACAAAGAAGAAAGGTTCTCTGGTTTGTCTAAAGTAATATTCAGGATACAAGGAAGTGAGATAAATCAACATGATTTATGCACAATGGTAAGCTACCTACACTTTGAATGCGTATTATATGACCACATTTACATTTTGTCGGAAATTTTGGGCTGCTGAGCTTGTAAGAATTCTTACTTGACCTGCAGTAGGTACCACCAGCACCAGATTTTTGAGTACCATCTATAGCATTCAACTTTCACGGAGTTGGCTGAGGTCGATGCATTAGCTTGGGCTTATGCATAGGCTTAGGCTTTGGCTAGGCTGAGCTCATGCTTAAAATTAATGCTGACGCCTAGACTTCGCCTTAAGCCTAGGCTTCATCTTAGGCGTTAGCTTAATGCTTGACTTAGGCTAGGTTTAGGCCAAGGCTCAGGAGAATTTTTTTCTAAAGATCATATAAAAGTTTCGGAAACAATCAGAAAAGCAACTACA
This sequence comes from Romanomermis culicivorax, assembly GCA_963922205.1. NCBI lineage: Eukaryota > Metazoa > Nematoda > Enoplea > Mermithida > Mermithidae > Romanomermis > Romanomermis culicivorax. Next base: position 8,551 of record CAWUHX010000194.1, read on the forward strand.
TGAAATATATGTGATTCCTGTTATACGTTTAATAGGCAATGAAGATTATTAAAAATGGTTCATCCCACTCACATGAGGTTCAGGCCTAACTTAAATAATTATCCCATTTAAAGCGAACTCTTGGAATCAAAAAAGTGGCTTATCTACGAAAATATTCATTTGTTAACATTTTTCAATGTCGAGGAATGGTCATTTTTAGTACATTTTGAACACAAGAAAAAAGACAGGAATTCTCAGGAGGCTTTCTCAAATACTGAGAAGAAGAACAAAATTTTTTTGAAATCGGTGTTTTATAGTTGGGTATTTTTTGAATTGATTTTGTGTTCCATCACATAAAAGAATACATAAAAATGATTTTCTGTCATGAAAAATTATCTCATCAACAGTTGATTAATGCAATCACCTTACTATCATCAAGATTACGATCTTTGCTCCCTATACAATGTTTAGCATGACAAATGAATGCAAAGCGTTCCTATCTTCTTATCCATCAAAGTAATGCTTATTTTTTAATGAATTAGTGGTTGGCATTAAAGAATGAATGAGATCCAACAGGCTGATATCCAGCAGGCTGATATTCAATCAACTCCTCTGGCACGAAATAAATTGCGAAGGAATTTTTTCGAAGCTGAACGAAGAAACATACATTGCTTGACTTTTTTGTTACCTCTTGAAATTTTTGAGACTGAAATTATGATAATTGATTTCATTATCCGCGTTGTCTGCTGGGCTTGTAATGGAATGTAACTCGTCAAATTAAAAGTGTTTAATCGTTTCCTACTACAGTGATTATTTTCCATTTGACTGTCGATGCTATTCGTGATAATAGCTTCGAAGTAAACTTCATTCCAGCAATGTAAAATAATGCACTGGCAACGGTTGTTGAAACAAATATCTGAAATCTCGATAGAGATACGATTTCTGAGAAGTTTGACCGTCCCTATTATATATTGAACATACATCATATCTCAAAATGATATATTTTAAGCATTTTTGTGCACTCAGTTTCTTGGTATCATTGGTTTTGCTTAAAAATACAAATTCATTCGGCTATCCTAAACTATGCCATAATTTGAATATCGGTGATTTCGTTTAAAGTTTCAGTGGGCTTGCAAGCCAAGTTACATTGCAGGATTGGAGTGGATTTTTTGAATAAATAAATATTCATTCTACACAGAGAATAGGCTTTCTTATGATGTAATATTGTAACAACCAGATTTGTGAAGCACTTTACTTTATCCAATTACCGACGTTACGGTGGTCAAAAGGGGCGCGGGACGTGGTAACAACGGTAATACGAAAACAATTTGACGGCTGCTTCAGTCGTCGACAATAAAATAAACGGGGCAAAATAAAAACACAAAAACAATTCTATATCAAAGTATCCACGTCTGCATAAAAATCCACGTCAAAATCTGCATAATAATCTGTCTTTTTCGGCGTTTTCCTGTCTTTTATACTGCCTCTTTGATCCACGCCTTCGCGCCACGGGAGGTCTGCTTCTATCGGCTCGCCTAACCAATTGCTGTTTCGCTTACCTGTTTCTGCCTACTGTATGCTTCTTTGGCCACGCCTCTTGCTTTTAATTTTCTCCTAATTTCAATGCTTATGTGCTTTTAATCTACAGTATGCTTTGCCGCCTCTATGTTTTTAGTTTTTCATACATTTTTCGGTTTTTCATGCATTCCTCCTAAATCTTTTGTCTGGGTTGGGATTTCTGTACTTTCTACATGGGCAGGTGTGTTTACGCGTTTTGGAGGGGATTATTGTACCTACAAAATGTGTATCTTCATGTGCATTACGAGGGCCAGGTGCCAATGTGGAAATAATTATGTGTGTCTTTAATTGGGTCAATGGGGTGTGGGATGATCAAAATAAAGTGCTTCACATAAATTTATAAGAATGTTTGGGTGTGAATTCCAGACACCCTTGAGACGATAGATTAATACATGAAAATATATCTAATAAATGAATATCACATACTGTACAATTTGTATTTACATTATTGCTTCAGCATGTACGTTACATTTCCCACTTCCGAAGTTGAACGTCCTTGTTCAAAGGGGTCGAGGGAGAGAGGGTTTTGGGGTGGAAGACTTGGAGGGATAAGGGATTTTGTGTGAAGGATTGACCCGCCAGTTTTACATGAAGGGGAAGTGCTTTGATTGATAACATCAGCTTTCTTAAGTTGCTCAACTTTTTGTTTGATGCTTTGTTTTGCTTTTGGTGGTTTTCGAAAAAGGGGTCTGTGTCTGTGTTTATAATTACTTGTACCAATGCTGTGGGAGACAAGTGGCCTGTGACTCACATGTGTTTTTGACTCAGTGTGAAGGGGCTGATATATGGATAAGAAATTGATTAACTCAGCTTTTTCCGTTTCAATCCTGTCACTCTTGGCCGATTCTATTTTGCTTTTTAGCCATGGGAATGTATGAAGACGTTTCTGTTTGTCTTGGGTGGGAAAATGAGATTGGGCGGGTGAATTTTTTGCTGGGAAGGGACAAGAAACAGGGGCGATGCATGTATCAGGATGGGAGATTTGGGGCTTGCTGACGTCGTTTGAGCTAGAACTGCAGATACCACTACTTTTACTCTTTGAAATGCTAGCTGCAAAATGAATTTTACGATTTTCTTGTGCTTTGGGGGTAGGAAGAGAAGTTTTTTGCCTGGGGAATGTGTTGGAGTCTGTGGGGAGGCCCTGCAATTGTGAAAACATTGGGCGTTCCTTTTTGTATGCTGGTTCAGGTTTGGACGTCTCACTGGTTTCAGGATGTTTATGTTTCTGTGCAATTTTTGGCTGGGGGAGTTTGGATTTCAACATGTCACTGCTTTTTGGTGATGCAATTCTGGAAGTGCTGCTTCTATCAGGAAGGGGTATGTCAAGGACATACTGGGGGTCAAACTGCTTATGACTGCTGGGCAGAACTGTATTTAAAGCATGTTGAGGTTGATGCTGGACAGTGGGCAATGTGGAGTACATGACTGGGACATCAATGTTCATTTGTGGAGGGGGTAGTCTCTCTTCAATGCGATTTTGGACGTTAGGGGTCATTTGGTTGGGGCAATATCTACTCGTGTGACCTTTTTGCTTACAAAGAAAACATTCTGCATTTGAGTAGCTTTTTGATATGCAATGGCTGGATCTGTGACCAGTCTGAGAACAGTGAATGCATCTGCTTTTACAGTCTCGAGTCATGTGATTACTCCTAAAGCAAATTTGGCATGACTTTTGAGTACCTGGTGAATTACAATTTCTGGCGAAATGCCCGACTTGATTGCATTGAAAACATGTGATCTGTCTCAAATTACTGTTATCATGATGGGGTTGAGTTTGGGAATTTCGCAGTATTTGCAATTGCAACTCCATGACTTGTTCTAATTTATGTAGGATTCCTTGCTGTTCAGTGTAATTGCCTAATGAAAGGATGGGTTCCGATTCAGGGGATATGAGGGGTATGGGGCTAGATTTCAATCTGTTTCTGAAAATTTGTTGTTCAACATAAGCTGCCTCGTCAGACATGTCTGTTAGGGAGGTGAATCGTCTGTACTTGAGTGCCTCTCGAATTTCGGTCTGCATGCCTTCCATGAAAAGGGGTTTGATTATCATTTCTCGTGCCTCGGAATTGAAATTGGGGTAGGCGAGGGTTGCTAGATGCTCGAGGTCAAACAAAAATTCAATGACAGTTTCCGATCTTTTTTGTTTCCGTTCATGCAAAAAATGTTGGTGTAAATCTGTGTCTCTGTGGTCGGGGAAACATGCTTGTAATGCAGTTTTATACTGTTCATACGTTTGGGGTGGGTTTTCAGAATTTTCTAAACTTTTGAATTTTGCTAATGCTGCACCACCCAAATGAATTTCAAAACATGCTAATTTGAGTTGCTCGTCAGTATCTTTCATGCCTTGTAGTATCATGAACTGCTCTAGTCGCTTGCTCCATTCGCCGAAATGTTGGGTTACTCCTCCCGTAAATACTGTAGGTTTTGCATAAAAATTGTTCGCCATACTGTTATGGATGTTGGCCGTTCTTAAATCGTCTATCAGGGTGGGATTCATAGTGTTTTTGCTCAATTGTGTGTGTAGAGTTTGGAAATGTTCTGCAAAAAGTTCGTTGATCTGCTCTCTTACAATTTCTCCCAAGTGATCTCTTGTATGGTGGGTCATTTTCAGTTTGTGTTTTTACAAATGTCTGTCCTACTGTAGGAAACAATTACGACTGTATGCGATTACTGCTTAGGGATGCCCGGATATAGGATGCACCTTAATGGGGCAGGGAGTTCCAATGGTTAATGATGGGGTACGGTCACCAAAAATATGTAACGACCAGATTTGTGAAGCACTTTACTTTATCTAATTACCGACGTTACGGTGGTCAAAAGGGGCGCGGGACGTGGTAACAATGGTAATACGAAAACAATTTGACGGCTGCTTCAGTCGTCGACAATAAAATAAACGGGGCAAAATAAAAACACAAAAACAATTCTATATCAAAGTATCCACGTCTGCATAAAAATCCACGTCAAAATCTGCATAATAATCTGTCTTTTTCGGCGTTTTCCTGTCTTTTATACTGCCTCTTTGATCCACGCCTTCGCGCCACGGGAGGTCTGCTTCTATCGGCTCGCCTAACCAATCGCTGTTTCGCTTACCTGTTTCTGCCTACTGTATGCTTCTTTGGCCACGCCTCTTGCTTTTAATTTTCTCCTAATTTCCACGCTTATGTGCTTTTAATCTACAGTATGCTTTGCCGCCTCTATGTTTTTAGTTTTTCATACATTTTTCGGTTTTTCATGCATTCCTCCTAAATCTTTTGTCTGTGTTGGGATTTCTGTACTTTCTACATGGGCAGGTGTGTTTACGCGTTTTGGAGGGGATTATTGTACCTGCAAAATGTGTATCTTCATGTGCATTACGAGGGCCAGGTGCCAATGTGGAAATAATTATGTGTGTCTTTAATTGGGTCAATGGGGTGTGGGATGATCAAAATTAAGTGCTTCACATAAATTTATAAGAATGTTTGGGTGTGAATTCCAGACACCCTTGAGACGATAGATTAATACATGAAAATATATCTAATAAATGAATATCACATACTGTACAATTTGTATTTACATTATTGCTTCAGCATGTAGGTTACAATATTTACAGAAAATTATTAAATATTACACTTTTTAGCATAGTTTGTAGTATCGAAAATGAGCCATCAAAATTATGAGAACTTTGTGTTTGAGCACTCCCGAGGACTTTCTGATCGGATGCCGCACAATTTTATTTTCTTATTTTATAGCTCATGCATTCTTACTGTATCGGTAAAATTTCCATCAACATTTTTTACCGTTCAGGAAGCTGCACAGCTCTAAACGTGACGTACTCATGGAAATCGTTCAGTAGTCACTGCATTCTCCACGCGGCCCTTGTCTACTTCTTCTGAAATATTCATCATCTGCACAATGGAATCATCAGCTGAGTAACATATTACATAGTTTGATGTACTAAGTTTTTCAACAACGAACATTTTACAGTCGAAAGTCTTCATGTAGAGAAGGACCCACGATTATTTAGTTGCCTCAATTTTCCTCACTAGCCGGTTCTACGCCATCTGCCAACAAAATTTTATACTTCGTGGAACTGATTAATTTATTGACCTTCAAAAAGCCTTTATTTATTTCGACGCAGACGTCAAAATTTTCTTGATGATCTGATCCCAATGATAAGGATTTTTGGATGTCAGTAGAAGAAACATGCAGGCCGCCTGTATGAGTGTTGAATTGGAATTATTTTTTGATTTTAGGGTACTATTGCGTATTCTCTGCACATCATATATGAAAACCCTGTAGTATCATCTCGCAGGTTCACGGATGAACCTTATATGTGGTTATTTCGCCTCTCAGGCCCAGTCGTCAGATTGTTTCCAGTTAATCCAAGTGTCCCGTTAGTTCAAGTAATGCAATAAATTCATTCACTCGAAGTAACGAATTTTTTAGCATAAAAATGGTATCCGGTTACTCCAACAATGCCATATGAATCTTCTAAAATTTCCTGCATATTCTATTGTTGGGCACCCTGTTGATGCCAATTCGTGTGGGGAAATCGACATGCAAATCGACGAAAGGGACGACCAGCGGCGCATACATTTGCATAGAATGGAGCGCCACCAAAAGACCAAAAAGATAGTGAAAATCATTCTTCACTATATTTCGTTTTTATTATAGTTTTGTTATTATTGCTGGCGTCCCCAAATATAATTCCCAGCATTTCGTCTTTGTTTTGCATAAATTTCAACTGTGGTTTATCCACATTTTTTAATATTTTGTCGGTGTTATTGATTTACATATTTGTTATTTATTATTTAGGATTTATTATCGAACGTCGACGAAGGCGGAGGGCCAGAGGCCTAGGCGCCAGCTTACACCAAGTAAGTTTTGGGAAACCCCTTTCGGGTTATACCCAAGTAAGTTTATCCCTGAGGGGATTCCTTGTCTCATGTAGGAGACTGCGGAGGTCCTTGGTAAGGCCCCCGTATTTAGAACAAAGTTTATCTTTGTTGTTGTAGGTCTGGGGATAACCGGACTGTTGCACTAATCGCCGAGGCTTAGCCAAGGGATCAGTTCTAACAGGTCAGTTCAGACCCAATCTTTTCTTACGCCTCTTAAGGAAAGACCTGCACAACAAGTGGTGGCTTTTAACTCCTTACCACGGAACTTCGTAGTCAGACTAGGAGAAAAGAAAATCCTCCAGGTTTCTACAGAAAGTTAGCAGGATTTAAAATGCCTAACGAAAGGATACCGAGAGGTAATACTTTACGTAGATCACCACCCAGAGTGGCGAGTGCTGGGAATCTAGTCAATTTGGGAGACGGAGATCAGCAACGGCATGCTGCTCCGGACCCAATGATCCCAGATCAAACTCCCGCGAGGGTTCAACCATTGCAGCAGAATGCAATGCATTTTACGCCTCAAGATGCAGGCGTACCAATTGACCGACCACCAGCGATTGCCATCGATCGGCAGGAGGCGGGCCCGGCGAATCCGAACCCAGACGCCGATGGACCGCCGCAGCAAAATTTCAAAAGGTCACCGCCGCCAAAGGTCGAATTAGCAGGACCAAAAAGGGACGTCATTACGCCCGAAATTCGACCAAATCTGGAGTGATTCTCCTGAGATAGAGGAGATTCCAGTTCAGGAAGCCCCTAGGGCTCAGACCGAAAAAGGTAAGAAGGAATCTCTTCTATTGAAAATCTCTAAAGAGATGGTACAACTGGTCGAAAGGTTCGACCAGCTCCAGCAAAAGGTTGACAACAGGCAAATGGAAAATCGGTCTGATGTGGCCATACCTAGTACCAGTCAGGGAGGTCAAGTTTCCCGAGATCCGACAAAGCCATGGTGTGAGTTCCACAAGAACATAACACATAATACTGCAGACTGCAGGACATTGAGAGTATTGTCCGAGCGCAGGAGCAGAGGTAGAGCCAGCTTCCCTACCTTCAACAGGGGAGGCTTCAACACTTTTGCTAGAGGTAACTATAGAGGTAGAGGAGGTTACCCAAATGCCAACTATAATAGCAGAGGTAGAGGTGCGTATAATGTAGGCTATTCAGGTTATCAGGATAGCCACGAGAGTTATCAACAGAATTCAGATTATAATGAATTTCTGGAGTTTAAGAAACAGAAGGAGCTGCAGAAGCAGTTCCAACAGATGCAGCAATACCAACAGCAAGCTGCATTACAGCATCCTCAGCCCCCTCAGGCTATTATGGGTCCGACTCAGACTCTTCAACAGGGTCAATTCACAAATCAGCCACCTCAAAAGGATTATTCGAGTGTTATGGTTGCAAGGCAATCTCAAATGTGTCCTTTAGGTGAAGTAAACCAGAGAGTGAGTTGCCCAAATGTTGTATTAGGTAGTATTGTGCAAATGAATGCAATTGCACCACAACCTGTAGTACCATCAGTACAAGTAATAAGGAGAGGCACACCAGCTAGTCCTCAGGAACAACATTTGCTGGATACGTACCCCAGAACAGCCCCATTCCACATTGAGGTTGTTATAGGAGGTCGTAAGACAATGGCTTTAATTGACACAGGAGCTCAGTGCACTGTCATGTCGGCTAAGTTTCTGAAGGAAACTTTGGGCCCGGATTACACTGAATATCCGAGGATATTAAATGTTACTGTAGCCAACGGTAAGACAGTCCAAGCCCATGGGTATATCCAATTTAGGATGGATACATTGTGTGGACAGTTCCCCGTTAAAGCAATTGTAATTCCTGAAGCAGGTGAAAATGTAATAGTAGGAACAGACTTTTTGGCTCATCCTCAGGTAGGAGCCATAATAGATTTCAGGAACAGGACGATGATGCTCAACAATCCTCAGCAGCGGATATACGTGACACCGGACCAGCCCCAATCAAATTGTGGAGAGGTCATGACCACGAGCGCCGCGGAATCCATGATGAGCGCCGCCGACCAATACCAGCCAAAGATTTGCCTGCTAAAGGTTTCGGTGCCAGTGGTGAGTGTGAACGCCATCTACTTACCTAGTGGTACTGATATACTTCTGAGGGCAAAGCTTTGGGATAAGGTAGGCGAAAATCGCCTTAATGGAATCATAATAGAGTCTGAGGAGAATGAAGAAAGGTTCCACATTGATAGTACCATAGTAGATGGTACAAAAGATGATTTTGTTGTTATGGTATCCAACAACACAGGATCAGGATGCCATTTGAAAAGAAATCAAATAATTGGCCATACTAATTCAGTGTTGTGTGATACTGATAACCAAGATCAACTCAAAGGGAAGATAGTGGAGGATCTGGAGAAGCTGCAAACTTGTGCAGTTCAAGCTAGACCTGAAGCTCCTCAATCGGATGAGAAAGCATTCAAGGAAGCTTTGTACAATATGCTGGCTAAATCCAACATACCATCAGAGCAATTGGAACAAGCTCTACGATGTCTCGCAAAATATAGAGACGTGTTCAGCTTGCCCAATGATCCGCCAACTACTACACCCTACCTGACCTGTAAAATCAATACAGGCGATGCGGCCCCTGTGGCAAAAAGGTACCACAGGACTGCTATAAATTTACGGCCACATGTTCATGAGCATGTGCAAGATATGCTCAGAAAGGGTGTAATCGAGCCATCAAAGTCGCCTTGGGCAGCTCCGTTATTCCTTGTAGGTAAAAAGGATGGTACCAAGCGACCAGTAGTGGACTTTAGGGGTATAAATGACGTTACCAAGGATGATAAGTATCCCATTCCTAGAATGGATGACTATCTAGACTGTTTAGGTAAAGCCAAGTTTTATACTACCTTAGATCTCAAATCAGGATATTGGCAAGTGCCAATGGATGAAGAAAGCAAGGAAAAAACTGCTTTCATATGCCAAGAAGGGCTTTATCAATTTAAAGTCATGCCCTTTGGCCTAAAAAATGCGCCAGCCGAATTCCAGCGTATGATGGAAAGAGTTTTGCATCCATATGTTTGGAAAAACTGTCTAGTCTATATAGACGATATTATTGTGTTCTCAAATACCTTTGAGGAACACCTAGTTAATCTAGAGCTAGTCCTGCAAGCTCTAAGAAAGGCTCATTTGACCTTGAAGCCGGAGAAATGTGAATTCCTGCCTGAGAGAGTTCATTTTTTAGGACATATCTTAAACTCGGATGGAGTTTCCCCAGATCCGAAAAAGGTCAAAGCTATAAATGATTTCCCATTCCCAGAGTCTAAACGTAAACTGCAAAGGTTTTTAGGTATGTTGCAGTGGTGTAAAAAGTTCATACCGGGTTTGGCTAAACACGCTGAACCGTTGTATAAACTAACTGGGAAGAACTGTGTTTGGGAAGTCACGGAGGTTCACCATCAGGCTTTTAGGAGCCTGAAAGAAGCACTATTGTCTGTGCGATTCCTTAGGTATCCGGTTTTGGACGGGTCTGCGGACTTTGTCCTTCAGACAGATGCCAGCGGAACGGCACTAGGAGCAGTCCTTTACCAGGAGACCAAGTCAGACCGCTGGGTAATTGCTTATAATAGCAGAATTTTAAAGGCGGATGAGAAAAAGTGGTCAGCCATGGAAAGAGAGTGCTTGGCAATTGTGTATGGCTTGAAGTTATACAAGCACTACCTAATAGGTCATAAGGTGATCATAAGAACTGATCACAAACCTTTGTTGTCAATGAAGGTTAACGCCATGAACAATGGTAAGTTGAAGAGATGGTACTCGTTCATCTCTCAGTTCAACCATAAACTAGAGTATGTGCCTGGAAAACAAAATGCCATGGCAGACTTTTTGTCCAGGATGGATGAACCAGAGGATCAAGCGGAAAAGATACCGCCAAAATGGGAACACATGTTCTCAAAGGATAAACGAGAGTCCGAAAATCTGAAAGATCTTGAGGCACAGCTAATTGAGAAAAAACATCTCAATTTGGTGAAGAGATTCAGAATTCTGACAGATCGGAATCCTGAAGACGGTACTCCGTTACATCCGGAGCCAAAAGGTAAGAAGAATCAGAGGACTGATATGAGTCCGAGATTCACCCAGATTTATCCAGAAGATTCTGAGGGTGATCCAGAATCAAACTCGCCTGCAGACTTGGTAAATGCCGTAACTACAAGGAGCATGGCGAAAGAAGCGGAGAAGGATAATCAGGCTCAGATCCAGCCTGATGGCAATCAGGTCAACGAAAAGGTAAGTAGGGGAAACCAGGACAAAGGTAAGGAAAAAAGAGTAACCTGGTTATACCCAGAAAAAGAACAGGAGTTTACTTTGGCAGACCCCAAAGAAGATGAATTGCCAAAAGGGCTAATTAGAGATGATCTCATGGCCCTCTTGCAGAGGAAAGATGAGGTACTACGACCATACTTTGATAGATTGGGTCCAAATGGGACAACCAAGTATCATAGTGGATTTTATATCCAGAATGACGTGTTATACCGCGAAGCCGGACAGGGATCGGATGATCAGGTGGTCGTCCCATCCTGCCTTAGAGACAATACTTTGCACCAGTACCACGGTGCCGTAATGATGACTCATCAGGGGTTCAAACGGACCCTTGCTATGATTAAAAAATGGTTCTGGTGGCCTGGAATTGAAAAGGATGTCAGGCACCGGATCAAGTTTTGTCCAGTTTGTCAAATGGCTAATCAGGGAAACACGGAAATTCCGCCACTGATACCAATTATTCCACAAGGACCTTTTGACATAGTCTCAGTGGATATCGTGGGTATTTCTCCACTCAGTGAGAAGAGACCGTATGTCATAGTCTTTCAAGACTATTTTACAAAGTGGGTTGAAGCTGAACTGATCCCGGATCAGTCAGCTAGCACCGTTGTAGATACTTTTCTACAAGCTATTGTATTTAGGCACGGGACTCCACGGAGACTACTCAGCGATAGAGGAGGTTGTTTTACCTCAGATCTTATGAAGGAGATCTGCAAGTTATTAGAGTGTCAGAAAATCTTTACAACAGCCTACCACCCACAAGGAAATGGTATGGTAGAAAGGTTCAACCAGACACTCATTAAACAGCTCAGAAAGGTGGCCATCGAGGAAAAAGATAACTGGCCAAGATACTTGAGAGCCGTGGTGTTTGCATATAATGCCACACCACATGCAGCCACGGGGCAATCCCCATTTTCGTTGCTTAGAGGTCACGAGGCAACCTTCGGGTTAAACTTTTCGAAAGCATACGATATTGTAATGCCGGACAGCAATGCTGAGGCATACAAATTTGTGTTGACCAATCATTTAGTCAACCTTTACGAGGATATTGCTAAAAATATCCAGAGTGCTGCCGAAAAATCGAAGAAATACTTCGATAAAAAATCCAAGCAAAATGGATTTAAAGAAAAGGACTGGGTTCTGCTCAAAGTAGACAAGCAGAAAAAACTAGGACTACCATGGTCCGGTCCGTTCATAGTTACGGACATTTCGCGAGAAGCAGAGAACATTGTCACCATTGTGCATTGGGACAACCCGCTAAATCGCCAAACAGTTTCAATCAGCAGGTTGAAACATTTTCGTTACGAGACCACTAGGGTCTTGCCGCGAATAGCGCGAGCCAATCAGGACGCGCCACGTGACGAAAACACGTCACTTTCCAATATGGCACAAACAGTTACGACTGGAGCGCCAAACCAAATGAAATCATTTGGAAATTCGCTCCAGGCGAATCTATGCGCGATCTCGCGCTGATTTTTTTTTTATTTTGTGTACATATCTCGCACGTGTAGGTACTAATTTTAATTAAAAATGTATTAATTTGTAATATTTATCACGTTTATGTATTATTCGTATTAATTTTGTAAATTTTTCATATTTATATCAGACTTTGGGAAAAATTCCTCGGAATTTTAGACCAAAGCGACAACCCAAAATATTTCCGACATTTTTTCCAAAAAATTAATTTTCAAAATTTTTCATTTTTTCAAAATCAAACTATAGCTGCCCCGCTTATCTGAATTCTAAACTTCCATCGGAAGGAAGAAGTAAAATATTCCCCGAATCGCGATAAAAAGGAAATTAGCAGAACTGCTAGATTAAACTTTTTCAGCGTTCAAAATTTTAAAATTTTACAAATTTATTATTCGAAAAAGAAAAACATTTCGAAGCGTAAAGAAATGGGAAAAGGCGCGCGGAACCGCCAACAAGCTCCGACGCGTGAGTGGTCGCACACAGAGCGCCACGTCGAATATGGCAGGGCCCAGCACCGCCAAGACAACCGTTTTTTCTTCATCGACGGTAAGTTTCGAACTTATTTTTATCAAATATTCTTGGAAACTGCAGGTAATGCCCAGAAGTCACTGGAAGACCAGCTCGGCGCCCCAAAGGGCAGACGAGGTTAGAACTTAGAAGGAACGAAAAATGGGAGTACTGAGAAGCGGAAGCTCGAAGCCAAGCAGGGAATTTCCAATTTGGAAATATACCCGATACCACCGAGAGCTATACGATTCAAGGGAAACCTAGAACCTTGGGTTCAGCCCGTTTTAAAGCTTTATCATTCAAAAAATTTATCAAAAATTATTTATTTTCAAACCAAATCAAATCATATCAATTTTTCGATATCAAATTCATTAAAAATTATCAATCTCGAGCGCTATAAAAATTGTAAATACAGCGCCATAAATGGAGCGTAGTTGGTCGCTCAAGCAACTGGTTAGAGATTGGTGTCCAATCAAGTGGTGGACAATCGGATCAGGTCTACCCTCCCCAACATATAGAGGTAGCAAGGGTAAGATTTGGTAAGGTGTTAGTTGCCTACCAGCTCAATGTTTGTATATCAGTGGCTCACCTAACAACCTGCACTAAATTTAATTTCTGCGAAACTTAACCCGCTTGGTGTTGTGGTGCTGGTGTAGTATAGACCCGAAAATGCGCTGAAAAAAGGGGAATAAACACTAAAATTAATAGTACCTTATGTTTAGATTATAACGTCAAACGGGCCGTACGAATCCATGAACTGGATCAGTGGTTTAAAGCCACATTTGGGTACTGGCCGGCTAATCCCAAGGAACCAAAATTGGTAGACATCGGGAAAGTCAGCCAGACACTCCATTTTATCCGAGAAGTATCAATCTTCAGAGGACAACCAGTTTGTGGCTTCGACGTTGAAAAAGTCAACCAGGATAAGGTCGCCGCCTTGTTCAAAACAAGGGAGGTCGACAATCCAATGGGAAAGCAGTTTGCCCGATATGTCAGCTTCGCGCTAACGAATGGTCAAACCTACGTTATTGATACAACGTCGATGATGCTCAAAGAGTGGACCAGCCTCCACGACTTCTTGAACTCCGACATGCTCTTCGCCGGATATTCCGTATTGGAGGACCTGGTAAGTATCTATAACGTATGTGGCGCAGGGCGAGACAATAAGGAGAGGGACAAAACTGTCCCCTTACCGGAATTTCTGAGAAAGACCAAGGGTCGATACTTTGACTTAGACCGTTTCGCCCTCACCATGGTAGGAGTAAACCTGGAGAAAAAATGCTTTCAGACAGGTATCTGTCCCGAAACCTTTCGGTTAAAGGGACTGTTCACGGAATTCTACCTGATAGACGTGGGCCCCTACCAGTATGACTTTTCCTTAAAGGCAAACCGTGATCGGTTTGCCAAAAGGGGTATATTGCCGGAAGAGCTCAGATACGCCGCTCTAGACGCATACTACTCCTTATTGGTCATGTTTGCCGCCATTCACTATGGCATGGCCGATCAACTGCTTATGCAAATGCAGATTTTCGACCATGACAAGGTGGATCCCAAGCAGATCAACACCGTTGCCCTACATTTCTATCAACAATATCTAATGATTCCGGGCAACGTGAATCGAGAAATGGGGCTAGGTACCCCAGTAATGGAAACCGATCAGGTTCAACCAAACATGGTCTATCACATGATGAAGTGTGAAATGTACAACCGTTGGGCTGTACAGATGCAGGGAAATAACACAGGTTATTATACTGCGCCAATGGAGTGTAATCCAGTTCGTCCTCAGGGAGTTCAGCTGCCAAGTGGCTTCTACCCACTGCTTCCAAGAGATAAAAAACCAATGAAGGACGATGGATACACTACAGATAGTGATCCCGACGAAATCCAGGACGTCCAGATACCAGACTGGGTTAATATTTCAAAAGATATCCTGGAAAATCTCAAGTCAGGTGGAACCTACTGGGATTTAGACGGGAAAATTTCTTTGACTTTATACGAAAACGCCAAGCTATACTGGCAACAGGCCGGGAAGCCCGATCAAATACCTGAAGAGGTGTTTTCAGCAAATAACCACTACCCAGTGGGTATCGAGGGCCATAGACAGGCCTATAAGACCAATTTTTACACGCCAAACTTGGCAAAAATTTCAGGTATGCTGGATGAGCGAAACTTTCCAGAGTTAGAGGTCATCTGCAAATTCATGCCATTGGCCTATCATTTGGCATGGCCTCATTCCAGAGCGGAGTGCGATTATGAAACTAGCACTCTGCTAAACTATAACTTTCTAAATAGTTATACTAAAGAAGGCCAGGAAATGATAAAGAAAATGTCCTGGAAGTCAGGCGACCGCCTGGCTTACTATTTAGAGTTAGCAGCGACGCTACCGCTGTCGGAACCCCGCTTTCCATCTAAAAAAGGGGTATACGCATGGCAGAATCGGTTCGGATTTGTCCCGCTACGATTTCGAGAAGCCGAGGAAATCCTACAAATTGGCGACGACAAATCGTTATTGAAGGACGGAGCCTACAAGGTAAATCCTTATTTTTATGTAACTTTCTACTACGTAGGCTTCGAGACTTTAACGCCGGGACTGCGGTATCCGATGACGGAAGACGCATCGCCGACCGATTATCCAATTACGTACGCACCGAGAAATCCGCTCGAGCTCAGACCGGAGTTTGTTAGCAAAAGCTTCCGGGAGAGAACAATCACTTCCGAAATGCCCGGTTATACACTTACATATACCCCAGCCGGTGAGTTAATATCTAAGGTACCGGTAAATCGTCCCTCAACTTCCCAAACGGCGCAAGCCGGAGGGACGGGACAGGTTAAAGCGCAGCCGCAGGCGCTAGCGCCAGTGGTCAAAGCTACACCAGCTTTGGACACTGCTGCTACGCAGGCAGCTGCAGTAGTTGTCGTGGTGCCGCCGCCAATCCAACCAGCGGTGGCACAGTCGACTCAAGTACCTCAAGTACAGCAACCGGCCGAGCCTGAGCCAGAGGTTGTCACCATAATGCAATCAGTACCTCCAGCACCAGCTGTTTTGCCAGCTAAAGTAAAACAGCTCTTGCCGAAGATACGAAATTCAGACTCTGAGTCCAGTTCAGAGGAGGATGAAGAAGAAGAGGAAGGTGAAATCCTCGAATCTGAGGGCCAGACATCAGAAAATAAGGATGCGATGGAGGCCAAGACTCAGAAACAGGCTATTGAGGAGGAAAAAATCCAGACTCAAATTGACGAAGCAGTCACTAAAATGTCAGGGATCGATGTCAGACTGGAGAAGATGCAGGAAGCATCCCAGGAGATACCTGTGAAGGCCAAAGATCCTAAGGATCACGACCGACAAGCGAAGCAAGAGGCCCTACAGGCCAAAATTCAGGAACAGAGAAGGCTGACGCAGCAGGAATTCCTGCGTCAGAGGGCAATCCAAAGGAAGCTGAAGGAGCAGGCACTAGCCGATGATAGCTCAGATTCAGCCATTGCAGCGACAGAGCTGATGAGGAGGGGAAGAATTGCCGAGGAAGGTATTCCTGGAATTTATTCCCCAGACAAAGTTCAGCAGATGTTAGCTGAAGGGATGTCGGAAAAATTTATCCGGCACCTAGCCAAGGAAAAGGTAAGGCGCAGAAAGAGGATAGGTAAGGCCAAGCGACGCAGACTTGCAGCTCAGGGACAGCAGCAACAAGGAGCGGCCGCCACCGGATCCGAAAACGACGCCTACGATACGGCCGAAGAAACAACGACCCCACAATACTCGACGAGCCAAAAGTCGAGATCGGAGACTTCAAAGAGTCAGACGAGAACGGAGACTTCAAAAAGTCAGACGCGAACGGAGACCTCCATAGGCCAGACAAAATCGGATAGGACAACAGGGTCCACTGCGACAACATCGTACACTCAGACGCGAACGGTATCGAAAACCGGCGTAGAGGTTAGTACTTCTTCTGGCAAAAGTAAATCCGTGCCCTCCAGCTATACCGCAAGAAGTAGCAAACCTGCGGGAAGCGTATTGGTGAAGCCCGATCTTGAATCGGAGGAAAAATTGATCAAGAAGGTCAAACTGAATGTGGTAGCTAGTAGACCCGAAAGGGAACCACAGCAGTTTGTCACTCCTGGTCAATTAGCCGAAACTCTGATTGATTATTGGGAGTGGCAACGGGAACAAAGGCGCTTAATTGGGCCGATCTCATTTGAAAATCCAGAGGTCGCCAATTATTTCGCCTTTGATCGGCAAGAACGGCCGATAATTTACAGAATGGTCAATGACGCCATGGCCGAAATTCACGAAAATTACCGCCAGCAATTCGAAATGCAGGGCGGATTTATGTTTGACGGAGAGCGCATCCCTGAGGAGATCTGGGAATGGATCATCTTAATTCTTAATCCCAGATGGCTTCAGGACTTTGATGCCTCAGACGTTTTTACGGCCATTAGGTATGTGACCCTAATGATTTTTCTACAGTTGGACTTCGCTCCGATCACGCCAACGGCAATTGGTAGGTGGTATGCCCAGGCATGTTCGTTTGCGAACAGACAACTAGTCGTTGAGGCCCAGGGAAACGGCGTAGACGATGTCTACATTGCAGCCTTTAATCAATATATCTTTATGGGCTCGCAAAGGTTAAACCAGATGGGTGTTAAGAGGAAGGCACCAGGCGATGACAGGTCGCAAGCTGATAAATTTCAGCGAACGGCTGCCAGGAGCCCAAGTAAGTTCAAGGTGCCTAGACTCCCTCCGGCTAAGAAACAACCGCCGATGATGCAACAATCATCGGCTACGACCAGCCAGAGGTCATATAGTGAAGCTGCTAGCACTTCTTATAAAAGTCCGCTTTCTCGGTCAAAATCAATTTCATCAAAATCTCTTAATTCAACTTACCGGACACAAAAACCACAACGCAGCAGCTCCACTAGCAGTGGTCAAAGGCAGCAGGGGAGAGACGATATGTTCTCAAACCCGGCCCCGTATAGGGCTAGACCGGGGTATGACCAAGGTCAACCCAGAGGAGGCTTCAGAGGGCGCCCTCAGCGACCCTACGGAGGCCGAGGATCCTGGCAACACCAAGGTCAAGACCCGGATGCTCAATTCCATAATCCGAATTTTATGCCGCTAGGTAGACACGGCGGGAGCCAACAAGGCCAAAATCGAGGCCATGATGGAGGTCATACCCGAGGCCAACCAGGTCAGAGGGGGTACTATCAGGGTAGACCTCGAGGAGGCTACCGAGGCGGCGGGCAGCAGCAGTAAATAGCTGCAAAATTTTGGCCCAAAAATTTCTTTTTCGTGTACATATATTTTTACTTATTTCATAAAACACAAAACCCAAAAACACTAATAAAATCACAAAAAATCCAAAAAAAAAATCAAAAAACAAAAAATCCAAAAACATTATTTTCGGTGCTGCTGGCCATCAAAAATTTCTTTTTTTTGACAAAACCGGTGCAAAACGCAACCGTAAAAAATATTTTAAAACTTTTGGCCACATTTTTGCTCAAATTTTTTAGCGCATTTTAAATTTTGTGATATCCGTACATTCCCGCGTCGTCTTTTTGTATCGTAATATAATCTCGTATTTTAGTTTAATTTAGAAAAAATAGAGACGCGGGAAATCGATTTGCATGCGGTTAGACCCACGGCCAACGAATTGACACAGCATGCAGACCGAGCGGCCGAGCCCGAAACCGGCCACATTCGGCACCGACGTTTACGTCGTACTCCTTAGGGCAGGAGGTTATTCCATCAACACCGAGGTCAAAATGGACGTCACTTGCCAGCCATTGCGGCGAAGCCCTTGGTATTCGTTGTGTCCAACGACCAGCACAGGAGTTCTATTAGGACAGACTGTGAAACGGGAGTCCGAGTGAGACAAACTGTTTATCAGGAGTCAGCCGGAATTGTAGATTTTTTCTTTTTTTTGATTAATGCCTTTTAATGCCGGGGTAACCCGGCCAAAAGTTTTTTTCTACCTCCCGTAGGTCGGTTTCGACGCGCGAGGGATGTTGGGCACCCTGTTGATGCCAATTCGTGTGGGGAAATCGACATGCAAATCGACGAAAGGGACGACCAGCGGCGCAGACATTTGCATAGAATGGAGCGCCACCAAAAGACCAAAAAGATAGTGAAAATCATTCTTCACTATATTTCGTTTTTATTATAGTTTTGTTATTATTGCTGGCGTCCCCAAATATAATTCCCAGCATTTCGTCTTTGTTTTGCATAAATTTCAACTGTGGTTTATCCACATTTTTTAATATTTCGTCGGTGTTATTGATTTACATATTTGTTATTTATTATTTAGGATTTATTATCGAACGTCGACGAAGGCGGAGGGCCAGAGGCCCAGGCGCCAGCTTACACCAAGTAAGTTTTGGGAAACCCCTTTCGGGTTATACCCAAGTAAGTTTATCCCTGAGGGGATTCCTTGTCTCATCTAGGAGACTGCGGAGGTCCTTGGTAAGGCCCCCGTATTTAGAACAAAGTTTATCTTTGTTGTTGTAGGTCTGGGGATAACCGGACTGTTGCACTAATCACCGAGGCTTAGCCAAGGGATCAGTTCTAACAGGTCAGTTCAGACCCAATCTTTTCTTACGCCTCTTAAGGAAAGACCTGCACAACACTATAACACTTTTGAGCAAATCTCGCAGAAAACGAAAAAAAAGAAATATAAAAAAGAGTATTATAAGTCAGAGAAAGAACTGCAGGAAAATGAACTAAAACACAAACAAAGACGCAGAAAACAAAAGAAAAATAACGGTTAAAAAAAGAAAAAGATAAGAAATAAAGGAAATAAAGAAAACTGAAGAAAAAAATGAAAACGAAAAGGAAAGCAGTTTGGAGCTGAAACAGCCGGAACCAGCACCAGCGCCCAAATGACACAGTGCCGGAGCAGCTGGCGCCCAAAGAGCGGCGCCGACGTATAGCATCGAGATAGTAACACTGAAACATACCTTTCCGTATTTAACATGGCCTTTACATTAGTTTGTCTTAGGGAAGCTGTTGTGCGATGATGAAAATTGAGAACCAAGAATAAATGATCGGGTCAGTAATTTTATTGCTTACTTTTTCAAAGAAATGAAGCACCCTGATGTTTTGATGCAAGGGTCCCCTGTAGTGGACTTTACAACATACATTTTTTTATACACGATACGAAACAAAGCATATTGTGTTTACACCATTTGGACACTATATTCGCATCACATGTGTAACCTGAAAAAATATTTTTTGAGTATCGATCAGAATTTTAACGGCTTGCAGTTCAGTGCAACGCAAAGAGAGATGGATGGACAATAGTGTGGTGCGTAAAATAAGGGATGCCTTAGTGGTGAAAGTTTTGCGCAATAGAAACTTCCACAAAATTATTTTAAAACTCAAATTATCTGCATTTTGTTAAAATTTTGTAATACATTTTTAACTGTGAAAAAATTATTTTTAAAATTAGCTATCGATTTAATGAAAATTATTATACATATAGTTACTGTGGAACGTTCATTGCAGGTCATTTAAATTACAAAATGAAAACTTCAATTATGAGTTGAAACATTTTCATCGTTGTGTGAAAATTTTTTTCGGTAACAAACTGTAACCAGTTTTGAACACCTGCTTTCCCAGTTGTCTAAATAAAAGTGCCTGCCAGAGGAAGTTTTCGAATACCAATGTATAAATTATTCTGACGAGCTATTGTACCATAGAGTTTACATTGCCATATTGAAATACTTTTAAATGATTAGCTGCAAAATGATCATCGCAGTCTTATGGCAATTTTAAAAATCAATAGCATTCTTGGAGTAATGGTGGACATATGGAATAATGTGAATTTAAAAAAAAATTATACCTCTCTTGTGGTAACAAAAATTTAGTGTTTCCACTCTTCAAAAACTCTTCAAATCTATTGTTTCAAAATTTGCTGCATGCATCAAATTTTTAAGTCGCTATTTTTGTACCCAAATCAATATTATTGTAGGATGTCAGATCACCACTCTGGAATATGTCAGACATTTCGATGCAAGTATCAACCTACAGTCCGGTAAAATGTTTCAATGGATATGAAAGGAATGTTAGATTTTCATTTATTCACAGGTTTTTACTGACCAGATCAAGAATAGATTACATGCAGCATAATTCTGATGCACATTGTAAATTATGTTTGAGTGAACAGAAATGCGAGAGACAAGATGTGTATCACGTTTTTGCTCTATGTACAAGAATAACAAGGCTATGGATTAAAATTGCTTTAGCCTGTGAAGACATTGAAAATTTAATTTTTGGTGGGTAGCTCCGATATACTAATGGGGAGAAAGTTGTAGTGGTAAACTTAATCATTTTTACTGCTCAAAAAAGTATTTGGCAGTCACGAATATTTTATGAAAAAAAAAGAAAAATTGGAAAATGTATGAGAAATTATCACAAAAACCGTCCATGCTTTGATTGACTCCTAAACTCCTTTAATAGTAAATGGGACTCCTAGCTAGAAGAGTTGTTTATCCACTTCTAAAGAGGAGTGGCGAGCGCCAAACATCTAGAAGATAAGGAGTAAACAAAATTTTGTGTGCAGTTTCGTAGTAGTCACTCTGTGACTCCTAGGAAGTTGTGTCAAATTGTTTTTCTGCCGAATTTTCGGTCGTTGGTCCAAAACGAATTCGAGTAGCAATGTGAAGATCAGCAGCCGCTCAAGAAGGAGAGACTCATTCGGAAAAAATCAGTTTTGATTTGGAGATTTTAGTGACCGGTTTTTTTTTTTTTCATACACATGTTTTTTTTTTGGTTTTATTCGGAATAATTACATACAATACGACATAAAGTATTTAGTACACACGCAAGGGAAAAAGAAAAACATATCCATAGTACTACTTACCCTTGAGGCTAGGGGATGGCTCTATGGCCGTTTTGATTTGTTGAGTTGATTTTCATTTTTATGATATCACGAGTTCCAGGATAGATTTTTCTGCTTCATAGGCATGACGATCCAAAAGCTTTAGGAAGCAGCTGAGGTCATTTTTAAAGTGTTTAAAGGATAATTGCTTTATTGTATTTGCAACTTCGTATATGTGAAATTTTGTAAAGATTATCAGAATATTTATGACGTTGGACATTATATTTTTTTCTGCCAGTTTGGTTCCCAAGATTATGTCATTTTTTTCGAATCTGAAATTTGGTTCTACAGACTTTCTTACAGCATGTTCTACATCATTCCAAAATATTTTTACTACAGGACATTCTACAAATATGTGTAGTATATCTGCTTTTTCGTCACAGTGTTGGCATTTGTCCGATACCTGTATTTTATATTTTGTAAGCAGGTAAGGGGTAATCAGAATGTTGTGGAGAATTCTAAACTGGAATTGCTTATATTTGTTGCCAACTTTGAGTGTGCCCAGAATTTTCCAAGATTCGTCAAATTCTCTTCCTGCTGAGTTGTAGTTTCTTTTTCCAAGCTAGTTCGCCTTTCCGGATATTTTGTTTCGCTTCAATCATATGTTTTTTTGCTTTATCTAGGTCATTAATGTTGAAGGATTGTATGTTGTATTCAAATTCACTCCATAATGTTTGATATCTGCTTAGAAACTGTTTCCATTGTTTAGGTATGGCAAAAATTACTTTAGCATAGTCCATCCAGCTAATTTTGGCTCCTTCATTCTATAATTTCTCATAGGTTTTGATGGACCATCCATCTTCCAACCAATAATATAAGTAGTTAAATTTCGTTCCTTGTATATTCGGTAAGAAGATGGATTTCTTGTCTATTAACACGTATCTGTTGTTGTTTATTCTTTGTAGAATTACTTCAGCAGGTGAAGTAATCTCGAGCGTATTGCTAATGGGAATGTATTGAAGAGTGTCAAGTACCTCAGTGTAGAAGGGTGACAGGTATATTTTCAATTTGCTTGTGGAGAAATTCGACTGAATCAGTTCTGCCAATCCTCCCACCTTTGCCAACTCACATGTTTCTAACTTACTCCACTTACCAGGATGATTTACTAGCCTCTTGATCCATTTTGATTTGAGAGCTGTGACGGAAATTTGCACATCTGGCATCTTTATACCACCCTTTTAATAGCTCTGTATCATTACTGCGGATTTTATTTTCGGTTTCGATCCATTCCACATGAAGTTCTGCTGCATTTTTTTCAGTTCTCTCACAATTTCCTTACTCACTGGCAGATTTATGAAATCGTAGTTTAATGTGGACATTATTAAGTAATTCCACACTGTTACTTTTCCAAAGAATGTTAATCCTCGGGTCTTCCATATTTCACATTTTCTCTGACATTTCGTGATTTTTTCACCAAAATTTTTCATGTTCATGAGCTCGTCATTGTAGGAGAAGTGTATACCCAGTATTTTTAGCACATCTTTGACAGGGCATTTACATAAAGTTGTTTCTCTGCTGCGATTGTCTCCTAATCCCAATACTTGTGTCTTGTCCAGATTTACCATCAAACCTGAAACGTCAGCAAATTCGTTCAATATTGAGATAGCATTTTCCATGTCTTTTCCATCTTCAACTAGAATTGTAGTGTCATCAGCATACATCGAAACTTTATGATTTTCACCTTTAATTTCCAACCCTTTATATTCTTTAGATTCACGTAGATTTATAGCTAAAAGTTCCATTGCACATATGAAAATGTACGGTGAGAGAGGACATCCTTGATGGACACCTCTTTGCCGTTTGAATCGCTTGGTTGAGAAACCTGCATTTTGTACTACTGCTTCAGCTCGATTATATAGTGTATTTATCCAATTACAGAATTTCTCGCCGAAATTGAATTTCCTCAATGAATGAATCATGAAGTTCCAATCTAATGAATCAAATGCTTTTTCTATATCAAGAGAAACCAGATAGCCCGCTTTTCCTGTTTTTTACAGTGGTCAATGATATCCAGTATGTACCTTATATTTTCACCAATATATCTGCCTGGCATGAAACCTTTTTGATCTTCATGTATGATTTTGGCTAATGTCTTTTTTAGTCTAATTGCCAGTACTTTTGCTAGAATTTTATAGTCCACATTCAACAGAGATATTGGACGCCAGTTGGCCACATCACCTAGGTCTTTCCCAGGTTTCGGAATTAGTGCTATTATACTTCTCCTCTGGGAATCACCCAGAACTCCATTTTCAAGACCGTAGTTTAAGGATTTCATTAAAGGCACTCTTACCAACTCCCAATATGTTTTATAGAATTCTTTAATAAGGCCATCATCTCCAGGAGACTTGCCTTTTTTCATGCTTTGAACCACTTCATGATACTCTACAGTACTTATGTCTCTTTCGACATATTCTTTGGTCTCATTTGTTATCTGCTCGTATTTATGTTTTGCTGTTTTTTTGAAAAAATTCTCCTGAACGACTTGAGCAATATTTCTTTTTTGATACAGTTTACTGTAGAAACCATGTAGTCTATTCATTATTTCTAGAGGAACTGTCGTAAGGTTTCCTTGTGCATCTAGTAAACTACTTATGTGTTTTTTATTATAGTTTCTTTTCTCCATGTTCAAAAAATATTTGTTTGGCTTTTCTCCTTTTAGATTCCACCTTAGTTTTGTTTTTTCCATTGAAAAAGCTATTTTCCTCTCTATAATTTCGTTGAGTTCTGCATTAACAACGTTATATCTTTCTTGGTTTCCTCCAACCTCCAAATTATCTATTTGGCTCTGCAGTGACTGTAATTCTGTTCTCATAGCAATTTCTTGGTTCTTTCTCTTTTTTGAGATTTCCTTGCAGTATATTATAGTTTTATTTTCTATCTTGTATTTAACATATTCCCATGTATTCACTGGATTACTTTCCAAACTTTTGCAGTCCGCAAGTGCGTCTTTTATTATTTCTTCCAGCAGTTGCTTGTAATTTTGGTCATCTTTTAGAGTGTTATTGAAATGCCAGAAACCCGGACCTCTTTTTCTGTAAAGATTTCCTACTAGCTGAGACATGACAGCCTTGTGGTCTGAAGGTAGTCCACTAATGACATTACAATCACTTACTTGAGTAACAATTTCTTCTGAGATGAAAAAATAATCTAGACGACACTTCACCATTTGATTTGACAGACTCCAAGTGTAACTTCTTTTGGAGGGATACATAGCTCTATAGACATCAACTAGATCAAGCTTCGAGATACATTCCAATACTTTTGCTACTGAACGTTTTTTTGTGGTCCCTTCTTTTCCTCCTACTTTGTCTAGTTTCTCATTTAATGTGACATTGAAGTCTCCACCCATGATTACTGATCCGTCTTTCATGTTAAAGTCTTTCAAATCAGCAAAGAGTTCGTCGAAAAAATGCAGTTGTTCTTTCTCAAGCACCGGTGCATACACATTTACCAATACTAACAGCTGTTCCTCAATTTTTAATTCTAGAAACACATATCTACTGGTTTTGTCTGTTTTCACTCTAAGGACTTCATGTGCAAAGGTATTGTTTAATAGTATGGCAACTCCCTTAGAATTAGATCGCCCGTTTGATAAAAAAATTGATTGAGAACCGCAGCCCCACTCTAGTCTTATCCTATTTGCTATTTCCGGTACAACATGAGTTTCTTGCAGAAAGAGGATATCAACTTTGTTTGACTTTGCATAATAAAATATCTGTCTCCTCTTAGCCTCAGGTTTTATAGATTTACAGTTCAACGATAAGAAGGTTAAGTTATATGACATAAGACAAGAAAAAATTGCGTCATTTGCTGGGTCATTTACTAATTTTTTGTAGATTTTTTTTTTCACTTGTGTTTTGCATCTCAGAAAATAGTTTTTCCTTTTTTAGAAATAGAAACTTAATTGTTGAAATTTGACAAAAATGAAAAAATTACTCGTTTCATGTTTACAAGCTGCTACTAGATGAAGATTGAAAACCTGCAAGCCCAAGCTTGAGGCCCATAGGTTACAATTAATTTTAACCCCGAAGGGCACGAAGTATGAATCACTTCCAGGTGATGCCACATTTACCACCATTTTATTTCTACCATTGAATTTTTTTTATTAACGTGTTAAACAGCAAGAAAATTATGACAGAAAGAGAAAAAAGGATAGTTTACACATTAACCCAGAACAAAAAAAACGAGAAACGAAAAACTCACTGTTGCAATAATTTTTTCTTGGCGAATTTTTCCCGTTTTTCTTGACGTTGTTTCCTTGTCAAATCGTCTCCGAAAATCGTTGGAGGTTTTCTAGTTTTGTTAAAGTTTGCTAGATTTTTGGCATGGATTGCTACTTTTTGTTTGTGTTCCAAACTCGCAAAGACGACTTTTACCTGACGTTGGACGCCTTCTTTGTTTGGAAAAATGCTGATCCAGTCAATCTTTAACGACCCAACTTCTTCGTCCGCCATCGCCATTTTTTCAGATATAAAACGACGAATTTCTTGCTGTTTTTGTTCAGCCGTTGACTTGATATCAATTTTGTATGTATCTGTCGGAAAGTTGAAGAACCAGCCAACTGATTTCCGAATGATTCGTTCAACCGATTCGATTCTTTGCTCCAACGACTCGACTCGATCTTCGACGGATGCTTTTTCATTGCTGTCGATTTGATCGTCCAATTTTTGTCGTTTCGAATTTCCCAAAGGTACAATGTTGCTGCCCATTCGTTTAGCCATGTTTCAATATAAAAATGTTTGTCAACGTAAAAAATTCGTTATATTGCTAATCCAATAATTTAATAATGTAAAAAACGTTCGCAAAAGTTTGCTCGGGCCTGGCGAAAAAATTTCTCATACAAAACACAAGGCGTCGTTGACACTATATCATAGCCCAGCAAAAATGACGCAAAAAGAAACTACAACGCAGTAATATAGGTTGGCATGTAAATTTTTCACAGAGAAAAAAAACCGAAGCCACCTTTCTCCACCAAGGCTGATGAAAGAATCCTTGGTGACCGGTTTAGCATGAGTCAAACGGTGATTGGATCTATTCTTATTGAATTAGGGCCAAATTTAATAATCTCCATTTTTTTCTCGATTAGAGTCAGTAGCAAGAGTTTTCTTGGCGACCGAATTAGTATGCGACATGATTACGTCCTTCTTCAATCAAATAGGAGTACAACTACGTATAAACAGTCAAGGAGCCAAAAAATCATAAAACAAAAGAATGAAAAGAATATTGGAAAAACGAAAAAATATGAATATTCGATCGATAATTTAATGCATGAGTAAATATAGCAAATAAAAATTGCGCAAACAATTGCTTATTTCATGAAGTCATATCATTTTTGTGCCTGCATACTGCAGGCACAAAAATCAAATCATTGGTTGATTATTAAGGCGGCCTTTCTTTTTCTCAAATCTGAAACTTTGGAAGCATATTTGCAATTTCAACCCGAACATGTCTTTGGAATCTTGATGGCGATATACAACCTGATTTATAACGCGTGATTTTTGATGATTCATCAAGCATTCCACACACACACACACACACACACACACACACACACACACACACACACGGATACACATTCATTTTTCAAGTTGAACCAGAAAAAAATCAAGTAGCCATTAGCGATACAAAAATCACATTGTCCAGAATAATTTTCTTTGAAAAATTCCATAGCAAAAGGGCAAAAGCAGGATTTCGATTGAGATATTCATTCGTCTATTAGTGTGGCCATACAAATACCATTATAAACAATTAAAAGAACGTTGCTCATGAGGGGTACCAGTTTTGTAAAAAATTTCCAGGTGAGATGTCATTGATGCTTATATAGCAAAAATCATGGACTCTGGACGTCATGACATGAACCAGTGGACATAAACCTTGACGGCATGCTCCAGGAGTCCATATAAAACAAATTTTCTATTGCATAAATTCAACAGTAATTCACCTTTTCCTCGCCGTATATCCACGTCCCATATATTGTGAAACTGTAATGCATAGTTTTGTGGTTTTGACCATGTTCGCCATATTTTTGGCCTATGGCGCCATTGCAGTTATAGGAGGTGCAGTGCCTCATGGTGAGTGACATATGTTGAAAACCATAGGGACCTGCAGAGTCGCCAAGATAGGTTCCCCACCCAGCCAATCAAAATAACCTTCTTAGCATGACCTTTGACACACCTTTTTCCAAAATGTTCCCAATGATATCAGATTACTATAAATATGTCAAAAATCTGGCATAAAATAAATGCTTATCGTAAAAAGTATGTGGGATAACATTTTGCTTTGCTGAATTTACGTTCATTGCTAAACTAGTGGCTGAAATTTACAAAATTTTCTGAGCGATAACAGCCAATTTAGAAATGTTGGTTTAATTTCCCAAAAGCTTTTTGCGCTTTGAAAATTAAAAAAAAGAAGAATTAAAATATCGGAAAAGTGAGACAATTATAAATGTTACGAAGGAATGTGAATTTTCAATTGTTGACCTATTTTTTGGAACTGTTTAACGCTCATGATATAATTTTGTCACATTACTTCTGATCAAATGAAAAATGGTTGATTTGACTGAAAACTTGAATGTCTTATAGACGAAGGAATGTCAAAGCATTCCAAACCGTAAATAATTGTATTAGTTTGAATTGATAACTCTCCAATCCAAGATAAGATGCCTGAAGCTAATGCTTTTCACGCTTGGCCATGTCATTCTTGAGATCATTTAAAAACTCTTCTATTGATATGCTATCATCGTTAACTTGACTAGAACTCAAGAAATTTAATTTTTTGGAATTTTGGAAAATTTTTTATTGTATAAATAGTAGAATATTCAAACAAGATCAAAAAACCGTAAAAAGTGATGATAGTGACCTGGGTAAATAGCGCGAAAAGTCTTGACCAGATAGTGAGGAAGCTCATGTGGAAAACACAGTTTGGCGGCGAACTTACCAAAAATTTGGCCGCAAAATAGGCACTTTGATGACAGGGATTTTCGAGACCTGAAACTGTAAATGGCAAAAAATGTTTCTGTTGTTGTGATGCGTCCACTCTCCTTCATGTGGGCTGCTTCACATTTAGTACCACCTTTATTACAAATACATTCTTTTTGTTGTAGTGTGTTTTCCGCCGATTTTTCATTGTTTTGTCAAAACGCGTCACAGGCCCGCAGGTGGCAAGTGGAGAGAGCAACGCAGACCACCAGTGGCCATCTTACTGTAGGGCACGTCGGTACGCGTGCGCTGGTCTCTCTCTTCACTTATCATTCAACGTATATTTTGTGTGCGTTTTATTTTTCTCTACTAGTTGTGTGCCCCGCCGGCCGCCACTAGTACATATTAGCAGCCTCCCACCACGCCTTTTCGTCTTTTCTCGCCCGTGCGTGGGAGTTGATTTATTATTGTTACTTTTATTTTCGCCTCGCCCGTCGCGTTTCGCCACGTAAGTTTTTGTACTTTCATCGTATAATAATAAATAGGTAGGAAAGCTCCTTCGCCTCCTAGTGTTGAGAAATAAGGGAGACTATTAAAGAAACTAAGCTTTCTTTAATTGTTGGGTTAATCATCGTCGGGGTTTAAGTACTAGTAATCAGGTTATCGGGTAAACGTGGGCGTGGGACGCACGTACATTAAGGACGCAACCTCGGAATCCCAATCCTGCTCTCGCCGCATCACCTCCGCCCCGGCCAAAAGAAGATACAACACTGGTGACCGTTTGGATTGTACGTTGCCGCTCCCCGCTGTTGCGTTGCATCCGAAAAATCTCAAGAATTCAAAATTCGACCCCGCCGTAGCTGCGCCAAAGGGTACAAACGAGGTTATTATACCTTGAGAAAAAAGATGCCAACGGTAAGCCACACACCGCCGGACTTCACTCGATTTCCGTCGCGCTCCAGTTCTCCGAACGCCGCCACAGCGGCACGCTGCGCTTTGAGTTTTGATCAGATGCTGTTGCCGCGACCGTCAAATATTACGCAATCGACAGCGGTACCCACGGTAAGCCTCCGGCCCCATAATCCGCCCTTGTCTAATTTCAGCACTCCCGCGCTGGACGGGACGGCACAACCGCAAGCACCGCTCATTCCCGCAACTGCGGCGATGACTAATTCTCAAACTCCGCGGCCGGTAAATCAAAACCTCCTTGCCGCCGCCGAAAATCGCCTCAACGCAACGCCCGCATCGCAAATGCCGCCGCCGATCGCGCCGGCTCGAAATAATAATGACCAAATTGTCCCCAGAACCGGCTCTTCCGAATCCTTTGTCAATATCGAACCACCGCAAGCCCCAGCCGCCACCCGTGCTTCAGTAAATGATCACCGCAGCAGCCTAGCTATCGCAAACGCCAACGAAGTCCAAAATTTTCGAATCGAAGCACGCGACGCGCTGGAACAACTCAACACCGCCGCCGCGCGTATAACCAACAATGTCCCTACGGTACAAACCATCGATCAAATTATAGGCGCCGTCTCCGACCAATTCCAAGCCCAGCAATTACGCGTCCAACGCAAAATTCAAGAACAAACAAAAGCCACTAACGCGCGTTTCGCCGCACTCGCTGAGCAAATGCAACAATTGATTTCCACAACCGCCGCCGCGACGCATGCGCGTAATCCGCCTACACCAAGACCGCCACTGGTGTCCTCACGGTTTCACGGCGAAGAAACAAGAGATATTTATATCCCAAACGAAACTCTTCGTGAAACTGAACCGGCTCCAGTCTTTGGCAGGCTACCAAACCAAGTCAAACCCAAAGCACCATCGACGGACACCTTGTATAATAACGAATTCGCCTGCACTACGCGTGCCGATGAAGATTTACACCGTTCCGCGCTTCAAAGACGCCCACCGCCTGCGGCAAACCAGTTTGGCTTCTCAGATTACCCACCCGAGGATTATTATGAACACCCGCACCCTCGGTACGACATGCCGCGCACGTCTCATCGTGAGGAAGATAGCCGCATCAAAACAATCGTCGACAATATGCATCCGCTGATAATCGACGGCACTGCAACAAATAAACGCCTGTTACGCTTCTTCATCCGACTGGAAAATGAGTTCGGCTACGACGCCTCCAATCACGTAAAGATGAGTGCCCTTCGCCGACTTACCCGCGATACGCCGAGCGATATGATCCAAGATATGACGCGGTACGAAGACGCCAAACACTTGCTCATGTTCCAGTTGGCACCCGATTGCAACCCGATGACTCTTAAATGCGAACTTGCATCAATCACGCCAGAAGCTGGAGAAGAGCCCGCCGCATTCCTGAGTAAGGTAATGACTTATGTACAATTATTGTATCAGCATGAAGATCAAACTTTCTGGCATAAACAAGTAATTGATACCTTTTTGACCAAAATGCCTGTTTTCTATCAACTCACAATTGGCGAACAAGCAAAGGGTTTCACAAATGTTCAACAACTGGCCGACGCCATAGCCAAAGCCCGTAGTGTCCTCAATGCAACTAAAGCCGAAATCGGAACCGCGGAACGACCCATTCTGGTAAATCAAGCTGATCAAGATGCCCCACCACCGAAGTCGCCGCAACCATTTGACTGCCGTTTTGAACTCCGCCGCAGCATGGACCGTCTTCCAAATCGCTACTGCGAGCACTCTCCCTCAATGGACCGTAGGACGCAAAATCCGGCGACGCAACCCACTAAATTCGTCTCTTTTCAACCACAAGCGATTGAGCCACCGCCGCCGCAACCACCGCGCACGGAGATGCTTCTGGAACAATTGATTCAACCATATGACCGCGACTATGAAGAACGAAAATCTCGACAATGCCCTGAAGAAACGATACCCAACAATAGGCAACAAAGCCTGCGCCATTTATCTCAGAATAGGGAGCCGTACGCAAATCGCTTTGACCGATCCCCCAGCAGAGACCGCGCACGTACGACGCAACCCACAGGTCTGTGGTGCGACGCCCACAAATCCCGCACCCACAACACTGAAGACTGCGTCTGGCTCAAACGGCAAAACGCTCAACAATCAGCCCGACTTGAACCAAACCGCCCAAATTACGCCGCTCAACCACGGCAAGTGGATTTCCGAAACAACTCAAACGACGTCCGTGGACAACGCGATTGGCGACCCCGCCGCGGAGGACTGCCCCAACGAGGTGCGAACTACGCCCGCGGCGCGCGAAACCATTTCTATGAAGGTAACCCTATACAACGCCCAAATGATTTTGTTCAGAATACCTACGCCGTTTACCCGAACCATCAATTTCCGGCGCCATGGGAACAACATATACACTACAACGCGGTACCGGCCCCATATGTCACAACGCCGACGGATTCATCGCGCCCTAGTTCTCAATCTTCAGAATTGCAAATTACCCTACCCACCCTTCCCGCACCAAACACCGCGCCAATACCCGCGCTCGAAGCACGCGTTGACAATCAATCAACGTCAGCGGCCAATATGGTTGTTCCATCCAAAGAAATCGCTTCCGCGGCGCCCATTGTTAGCCCCGGCATTGTCCGTTGGAACGCAACGGGCCGCGCTTTTCAAGACCCCTGTCATATCCGTTCGTCTGTTTGTCAAATTGATAATCTCACGCCATCTTCCAAATCGTTTGTTCGCAAGTACGCTTCTACGAGAGCTTTCCAAATCCCAATCAAAATTGGAGCCGTCAAAGCACACGCGCTCATCGACACAGGTGCCCAATGTTCCGTCCTCTCATCAGGATTAGTCAAACGCGCTTTCGACAAGCAATCGCTTCAACTCCCGATTTGTGGAAAAATCAAAGTAGCCGACGGCGCCGTAGTCAACGCCCACGGCCCGGTAGTCGTTATGATGGAATCCGCGTTCGGAGAGCACATGATCAAATGCGTAATCCTTGACGACGACGGAAACGATCAATTCATCATTGGAACCGATTTCCTCGCGCATCCCGATATCCACGCCATTTTAAATTTCAAAGACAACCACATCGAAATTCAAGACGTTAACTGCCGCTCAAGGTAATCGCCTCGATCCACCCGCAAAAGGAACTGTTTCTCAACGCCGCTAAGGACAACGTCTTAGAAGAAATACCAGAGGATGAACGAGTAAGTTGTTATGATGATAAATCCGATATTTTTAGCCAACCCGAAGAAATCGAAGTTGAACAACCGATACGGCAGGCTCAACCTAGTCCACACCAACCGCCCCCTCGGCGGCTGGAGGTTACCGAGCTCGCCGAACCGATTTTTCTCATTGCCCAAGTTTCCGTTTCGATTTCGCCGCACTGCCAAAAATGGGTCAAAAGTAGCGTTTTTCCCACAACATCGGCGACAGTGCCCGACGTGATCGTACAACCACTCGCCACGGATAACGTTGCCACCAAACTCCCGGTCGAAACCGCAGTGGTCAACATCACCAACGGCCATTGTCCGCTCCTTTTCATCAACAATACGCCGAACAGTATCAAACTCCGACCAAATCAACTCATTGCGATGGCAAAGCACACGCTGGAGTATTCCGAAGCCCACGCCGACTGTCAGATAGCAACCGCTGCCGCCGACCGGGACCTAACTGACCACGAGCCGGCCGCACTGGACAAATCATTCCCCGGCAACACCGCACAACAAAAGCTGGAATACCCCCTGAACAAAATGACGGAAAAGACGTACGTTTCTACCGCGCAAAAAGCAAAAGCCCTCAGGATGCTCCGACAGCACCGCGATGTTTTCAGCCTCCCCGGCGATAAACCAACCATCACTAGCGAGTTGACCGTCAGCATCGACACCGGCACCGCAAAACCAGTTTCCCGCCATTATTACCGCGCCGCGATGGAACAGAGACCGATTGTCCATCGCCATATTCAAGAAATGCTCGACAACGATTTTATCGAACCATCACGCTTGCCTTGGGCAGCACCGCTATTTTTGGTAAAGAAAAAAGACGGCTCTTGGAGACCCGTTGTTGACTACCGCGGAATCAACGATGTTACGCCGAGCGACAAATTCACAATCCCGCGCATCGACGACTACTTGGATGCAATGGGACACGCAAAATTCTTCACCATGCTCGACCTCAAAGCCGGGTATTGGCAAGTACCCCTCGACGTCGATTCCCGTGATAAAACAACCTTCATCTGCCAAGAAGGTTTGTTTCGATTCAAAGTTTTGCCCTTCGGCTTGAAGAACGCGCCCGCCGAGTTTCAACGCTTAATGGAGTGAATCCTCCGCCCGTATGTCTGGAAAATCTGCCTCGTCTACATCGACGATATCATCATTTTCTCGAACTCGTTTGAAGAGCATTTGGAGCATTTACAAATCGTTTTCGACGCCCTCCGCGCCGCCAACCTTACGCTTCGACCAGACAAATGCGAGTTCCTGCCGCCGCAAGTCAAATTTTTGGGACATCTACTTAGCGCCCGCGGAATCGCCGCCGATCCCGAGAAAGTCAAAGCGATCGCCGAATACGAATTCCCAAAGACAAAAAAAGGTATGCAGAGTTTTTTAGGTCTCGTTCAATGGTGCAAGCGATTCATTCCGAATTTGGCGACCTTGTCAAGTCCTTTGTATGGACTTTTACGCAAAGACGCCCAATACTTCGCCACGGATGAACACCACGCCGCATTCAAAGGCATCAAGACAGCCCTTACGTCTTCGCCCTTTCTCCGCTACCCGGTTTACGATGGCAAAGCTCAATTCGTTATTCAAACCGACGCTAGTACGACCGCCATCGGAGCAATTTTGTATCAGGAAAATGAAAACGATCAATGGGTTATCACCTACAATAGTCGCGTACTCACCGATGCCGAAACCCGCTACAGTACAACTGAGCGTGAATGCCTCGCCATTGTCTACGGCTTCCGGATGTATCGCCACTATGTGTAAGGCCAGAAAGTTATCGTCCGCACCGACCACAAGCCGCTCGAATGGCTCAAAGACGAGAAACACCGTAATTCACGACTCCAGCGCTTCGCGATCAGCCTACAAGATTACGATTACAAAGTGGAATATGTTAAAGGTAAGGATAACGCTTGCGCCGATTTTCTGTCTAGGAAAGATGACCGCGACAAATGCCCGATCCAGAACGCTGAAAACTTGACCACAACGATTTTCCGTGAGAATTTTCACCCTGCTGGTGCAACTACGGAAACCGACTTAATGGTACCGGAAATACGCCCAGCAGTGGCTTCACTACCCACGGAGGTCGACGCCGAAATCAACGCCATCACCCGCGCAATGACAAGAAAGACCATCAGTTCACCCACACTCTCTAATTCAATGCCTAAAGACGCCGACCACGAACCGCCCCCGGCCGAGGTCATTACGATCGCCGCTCACGAAGAAGTTTTGAAAGCGCAAGCCGCGGATCCAGCCATAACAAAAATCATCGCCTCCCTCAAAACGGATAACGCCGCCAAGCACCCACCGATTTTCTTCCTCGAAGATCAACTTTTATACCGGCAAATTAAGGACGTCAAGCAATTAGTCGTACCCACCTCCATGGTCGACCAAACTCTTCACCAATTCCACGGCGCAAAAATTTTGAACCATCAAGGGACAAATCGTACGCTAGCAGCCATTAAAGCTCACTTTTGGTGGCCCCGCATGGAAGAAGACATTAGGGATTGGATCAAAACCTGTAAAATTTGCCAACTAACAACGCCGCGCACGTCACCGCCTCCCCCATTGTTGCCAATTCAACCCAAACACCCATTCGAAATCGTGGCAACCAACATCGTCAACATTTCGCCAGTAGGTGAGAAGCGTCCCTACGTTATTGTTTTTCAGGATTACTTTACAAAATTCGTGTCCGCGCATCCGATACCATATCAAAAAGCCTCAACAATAGTGGAATGTTTTATCAACAATGTCGTCCTCACGCACGGCAGCCCACTTGTACTCCTTTCCGATCAAGGTGGATGCTTTACGTCAAAACTCATGCAAGATATCTGCGAACTTCTCAAAATTAGAAAAGTTAAAACAACGGCGTACCACCCCCAGTGCAACGGAATGGTCGAACGTTTCAATCAAACATTGATCGCCCAACTCAAAAAGTATACCGCCGACGATCCAGACAACTGGGAGCGCTACCTGCCCTACGCAGTGTTCGCTTACAACGCCACGCCGCATAGAGCCACACGCCATTCCCCGTTCAGTTTATTACGAGGATACGAACCGCGCATTACCTTCGACTATGACTGCGCCCGCGGCCTCACCTTGCCGTTGAATTACGACGCTTATCAACATATTCTAACGCAAGCCCAACTCAAGATGCACGAAAAGATTAAAGCTAACCTCGATGCTGCAGCCGCCACCAGCAAAGAATATTTTGACCGCAAAGCTCGAAAACGCGACTTCGCCGTCAACGACTTAGTTCTTTTGACCAACACGTGCAAAGCCAACAAGATTCAACCCGACTTCATCGGGCCTTTCCTTATCACGGACGCCTCCCGCGCAGCCGAAAACGTTGTTACCATCGACTCACTCGACGCGCCCGGCCGCCCGCAGACTATCTCCATAACATGTCTAAAACCGTTTGTCTCACGACCGGCAAAGAACGCATTTGACAACGAAGAAGGTGGACCCCGCACGCCCCACACTTCTCGCCGGCAATAGTTCGCTTTGAAATTTTTCTTTTGTGATACGGCGCTCATCACGCCGCGTTGTAAATAATGTTTACGTTTGTTTAATTTAGATCATGGCGACCTCGATAACGAGCAAGGATGCACGGCAGTTTCAACGTTTCCACTCAGCCCGTCTTTTACTAGCCTTCAGCCGACTTTACAATGTCACTTTACATCCTGCCCCGGTTCCCACACTTTCGCAATAGGAGGGGGTTTCTTCTTTAATGTTAGGTTCTGTTTGGCGCGAGGCCATTCGGTTTACTTCCGCCCGACCCTGGCCACTATCACTCTCATAAGACTAATTGGGAAAGGTTGATTTTACTCTCCATTAACATAGTGGCGTTTGTGTTGCTTTTCGTGATGATAGCGTTTGCATTTTCCTACTTTACACTTTCTTCACCTTTCAGCGGCTTATTCTTTTTACTATTTCATTTCCATCTTTCGCTTCCATCAGCAATAGTCGCATTTTCCAGCCGCTCCCAAAAATTTGATTTTTCAAATGATGACGCCGTCGACCGGATCAACCTCCACGGCCGACGACCCTCCGCCATATCGTGAATCGATAAACGTCAACGAACGATACGTCCGGTCAGCCGAACAGCAGCCCCACCAGAAAGATCTAAGTTTCGCCTGCGACGGTATTTTCTCATTTTATGCTTTTGCTGCCTATACTTGCATGCTTTTGCTTGGGACCCCATGGGTATCTCCCCCTCTGTAGTCTTGGGTCAGAGCTCCATGGTCAGCCGCCGTGATCCCGTCATCGTCAAGTTGTGGCCCCCTCAGCCCACAACCGGCCGCTGCTTTGATTTCGGCATACCACAACTCTCGTTATCTCGCTATCGTAGCCCGATCCAGTTGTCCAAGTGGGCCCATCAAGGTGACATCGCCGCCCAAGTCAACGCCGCCTCAAAGCATGTGTCCTTCTAACGAATTGGCAACACCACAGCGCTTCCCTCTTGGTTCATGTTTACATCATCCTTCAAACCCCATGTCGTTCATTCGACGTGGTGTCCCATGTGTCACTGATGAGTATCGCATTCGCTCTTGTTTAGAAAACAACGTCAAACGCTTGACTCGCGTCGCCGATTTGGAGTCGTGGTACATTTCCATGTACGCGCGACCCCCCAATGTCTTACCGCCGCCGATATTCCTTTCACCCGGAAGTTTGGGGCAGGCCTTGGCCGCCCAACCCACACCAAACTTCCGGGGCTATACGCTGGTCGGCTTTGACACCGAATCAATCACGGCCACCGACTTCAAACAGTTTCAATTCACCGTACAAATGCCAGCCGACCCCACAGCGTCTAGTTACCCCCGCTACATTCAACTTGCGTTTCCGAATGGCACGATGTTCGTCTTCGAAACGTTCACCGCCACCCCGGAAGACTGGACCGCGCTTTTCGCCCTAGTCGACGGCGACCACACCATCGTAGTCTCTTTCGATGGAGCCGACGACTGGGCGGGAATCTACGCGCTTCTGGGCACTCAATTTCGAACCGACCGACAAAAGAAGAACAAAGACCCCGTCGTAAAAGCAATCCACTTCGACGCGTATCGCGTCATTCGCAACATCGACATATCCCCGTCATTGTACGAGTTGGCACGACGAATCGGTTTCTTTCCGGAAAAACGCACGCTCAAAGCCACAGTTTCCGCAATGTGGGCGCTGGACGTGTCAAAGCTCACCTTACGCTTTCCCGGAGCCCTACGCTTTTTCAACAACCCAACAACATCGTTGCTACAATCCGACGTCTTGGCCTACGCGGCCCTCGACGCCTATTATCCGCTGCTATTGTTCTTGGCATTTGGTCGTTACGGCTTCATCCCCGAGGTCTACAACGCGCCCGCGTTGTTTCCCCACGACTCGTTGGACGCCGCCGAAATCGACCATCTCGCCGAGTACGTCATCGCCAACTTTCACACCGTCGCGCTGTCGGATGTCCTGCCTCCCGACTACGCCAACCGGATATACCCAACGACATCGCAAGTGGCCTTGCCCGCAATCATGCGAGATGAAGTTCTTTCCGCTTATAAATTTTTTATGTATGATTGCACATCGTCCGACCACGGTCGGTCTTTCTGTTTAGGAACGGTTCCCAACGGCTTCCAGGACGTCAAACCCTTGACGCGGACAACTTACCCGAAGCTTCTCCCTGTTCCAAAAGTGCCGAAGAAAAAGAAAAAGAAACAGAAGGACGAATGGAACAAGTCACCAGACGTCTCCGATGACGAAGATCCGGCTCTAAAACCACAATCGGTGTTCGATGATCCCAAACGTCTTCAAGCAGCCGTCATGTCAGCTATGAAAAGCAATCTCATCCATCGGATCATTGAGCTGCTCAACTTTCCGCTTTCACCGATATACAAGTTGGCCATCCGCGATCGTATGCCATACAACGACCCCAACTTACCGCTGCTCCCTCACAAAGTTGACGATCTTTGGACCGAACGCGTAGCCGCCGACCAACCCCTACGCGAGCGCACTTACAACGGTACCCATTATCGTTATCACCCTTCAACCATCCTTCACTTTTTACAGGTTGACGGAGAGTGGTTTCGAAAGCTAACGTTTTTTATGCCGTTGGCCGCGCTCCTAGCTTCACCATGTTCCGCCGCGGAATACGCCTTCGTCAACGACGTCCTCCTCCGCCACGCTCAATCTATGACGCCAGACACCTGCGCCGCCTTCTACGAGTGCATGTGGTACCGCAGCGACGGCAACCCCAATTCGCTTCTCACGAATTGGATGAACCGCATCCCGGAACGCGAGCCCAGTTTTTCTAGCGATCCAGGCACGTACATTTGCAATCGCTTTGCGTTATGCCCGATTGTGTTCAACGAAAACTTTCAAATGGAAACGTCGGTCGAAGAAATTGAAATCGATGAAAACGACTAAACGGCCAACCCACACAGCCGTTTCCATTTTTATTCAACGTTCATTGCGCTCATCGACTACCAAAACGGTTTTTCGTTCCCCGCGCCGGTGTATGCGTACCCCATGCCGACTACGGCTTCGGTGCAAACGCTCACCGCCGAGGAACTCCTCGACCGCCCTATCGACGTCGAAGTTGAACCCGCCGACGACGAACTCCTCGAAACGCCAATCTTCGAC
Organism: Romanomermis culicivorax; assembly: GCA_963922205.1. Lineage (NCBI taxonomy): Eukaryota > Metazoa > Nematoda > Enoplea > Mermithida > Mermithidae > Romanomermis > Romanomermis culicivorax. Next base: position 47,792 of record CAWUHX010000194.1, read on the forward strand.
CTCAAAATAGCGAAGCTGCCGCCGTCAACAGACGTGTCGGCCCTTCCTATGGTACCCGCGCCTTCCGATATAACCGCAACCGCCACGCAAATCAACGATTTCTTGAAATTGACGCTCGATGAAATTTCCAACATCGCACCGGCTCCAATAGACGAGTCTACACCCGTCCAACCCGCCGCGATTGACTCCGAGACGTTGACATCAGATCAAATGTTGACCGACATACCCGAAGAAGGCACAGTGGATCAATCCACGACTATGGACGTCGCCTCTATGGAACCAGCCGCTACGACAATCACCACGGCACCCGCCGTGGATCCACGGATATACTTGGCGACGCCGGCAGTTGTGCCGGGACCTCCGCTTATTGCTACTGTTGCCGCAGCCAGGTATAGTGCTCCCGTACGTTTTTCACAACAGATTATTTCAGCCACTCAATGGGACGCCTTGGCCGCAGCCCTCGCCGCGTATCATTTTCCGCCACCGCCGCCCGGTATGTTATTTCCCGAACATCACTGGAAAGACTACCCCCAAGCGTTGAAAGAACAGATACAACAAATTTTGTTGCCTCCACCGAGGTTGATCGCCCCGGCCCCGCAAGTCACTCAAACGGCTCCTGCGATGGCCCAACCCATCGTGCAACCACCAGCTCCATTACCGCCGCCGGTCACATCGCAACCGCAACCGATTCCGCAACCGCCGCAACCAGCGATTCTAGCGCCGCCGACGGCGCCTGTGGATGTCCAAACCCCACAGGCTACCAGCACGTCCATGCCGGCTCTAGATCGCTATGGTAATCCTATCCGAAGACCCGGCCGGTATGAACATTCAATAAAACGAAAACAACAGCTCCAGGACGAATTGGCGTACCGCAAATCTCACAAAACCAGAACAACGGACGAACCGAGTACGCGGCGTACGCCGCCACCCAGCACCTCGCGTGCTGAGCGCGGCCGAACGCCTAGCGAGCGCACCACTCGACGCCATGAACAACGCGATAAACAAAGAGCCGGCGAAGAAGCCAAACGCTCTTCGCACGCCACCTCAATGCCGAAACCCAAGCGCGATTCTTCCAAAACAGCAGCATCGGCAACGAAACCGCCGCCTGCTCACAAACCCGACAGCCATTGTTCACACCACGAGTCTCACTCTCGTGATGACCGCCACCGTAAAGAAACGAAACAAACCCCACCAACCAGCAGGGAAAGCCGCCAACACGAACGCCGCGATGACGCACCGCTGCATCATACGCAAAGTGAACAAACCCGTAAGGTACACACGACGGGTTTTTACGAAGAACACTATCGCCACGGTTTCCGCCGTTCACCTACGAAACTAACAGACTACATTAGCCCATTGCACCGAGACGCTGAAATCCAGCGCCACCTGGAAGCCCTTAAAAATCCGCCGAAAGATGAATTCAAAGCTCCGCTTCCACCGCCTTCTATGGACGTGGAGCCTGCAACACCCTTGACTACGCCTACGGTAACGTCGCAGCCATCTACAGCTGCCATAACAACCACATAACGACCACAACCCCCATAACGACCACGGTAACCCACACCACGTCGCTGCCGTCTACGGCCCCGACGTCGGCTCCGGTTACTGCGTTCAAACAGCCGCAAATGATCATCGCCACTAAACCGGTTCTTGGAGCTCCGTTGCCCCCAAGTTCCGCACCAGCCATCAAACCCCGGTTGCCTAGCGAGGCTACACACTTGCCGAATTACAGGCGATTCCGAACCACCGATCAGCCGCATTGCGTTACGATCGTCACACCGGGCTATCCGCCACATATTGACCCGGCCGTCGAATTTTTCTCACCACGCACGCTGCACGAAATGGTGCTGATCAATTTTTTCGGGCGCCTTCGCATTCACATCATCATGCCCGTGCACATACGCGCCACGAACGCTTCGCTGGCGCTGTATTAATATTTCCGCGACCACTATCACCCCACATACGTAGAACAACAACCCCCGATCTCGCACGCCTTTGCCACGGTGATATTGAAATGGGTCGCCGGTCTTTGGGCTGAGGAGCTCGGCGTCGTTGACGCCGTTCACACCGCCCACTTGACCCTTTTCCTATATGAAGCCCGCGGCCTGGATAATCCTTCCTGCCTGCTCCAAGCCTACAACACCGCTGTCGGACTCATCGACAGCTGGATGGCTTACCCGAGCTACGCACCGTTTCCACAGCCGCCCGAAATCGCCGACATCCGGAGAATTTATTTGCAATACCACAGCGAGACGGATCGCCCCGCACCCCTGCTGCATCGGCACGACTTTTCTGCCCGGTGGAATCTTTTGCCACCCCGACCGTTGCCACCAACAGGGACGCCGTCTGACAGACCGTTGTTAATTGCCACTCAGTTGCCAGCACCAGGCGTGAACCCGCTCTCGCCGCTTCAACTTCAAAAGTCAACCTCATCGTCGCGCCGCCTTGATACCTCTGACTACGGTCGATCCCGCTATTCCCGTAACGTTCGTTTTGATGGTCACGACGACCCGTACGATCCCCACGGCTACCACAACGATCGCTACCGACGAAACGAACGCGACCGCCGCGATCCTCCAGGAAATCACCGCTCCGCATCTGATACTCGTTACCGCCGCCGCCATTGAACAAGAGCTTTTTGTACAGTAACACTGTTTTTTTTATCTTCGTTTTTGTGTGTCTTAACCTCATTTTTGATCCTGTTGTTTTATTTCTAATCTCGTTTTGCTTTATACTTTTGTACTAGTTTCCAGCGCACGTGCAGCCGACGCTGCAAGCACACAGTAAGATGACCACCGGTGGCCCGCTACACGCCCCCACTTGCCCCGTTTTGTCCATACACTTCGCCGCTGGGCTCATGGTCGCCGCCCCAAAAATCGGCTCAAACTACCCCAACAACTCCGCCGGCCCCGCTGTGTGACGCCGAAGAATTCTTCGGCAACCCTGGTGACGGCCTGTAGTGGCGGAGCCCTTCCCCTTGCATGATTTTCGGTCTTTCTTGACGATCGCTTAGGGCGATCTACTGCAAGGGGGGAGGGGTGTTGTAGTGTGTTTTCCGCCGATTTTTCATTGTTTTGTCAAAACGCGTCACAGGCCCGCAGGTGGCAAGTGGAGAGAGCAACGCGGACCACCAGTGGCCATCTTACTGTAGCGCACATCGGTACGCGTGCGCTGGTCTCTCTCTTCACTTATCATTCAACGTATATTTTGTGTGCGTTTTATTTTTCTCTACTAGTTGTGTGCCCCGCCGGCCGCCACTAGTACATATTAGCAGCCTCCCACCACGCCTTTTCGTCTTTTCTCGCCCGTGCATGGGAGTTGATTTATTATTGTTACTTTTATTTTCGCCTCGCCCGTCGCGTTTCGCCACGTAAGTTTTTGTACTTTCATCGTATAATAATAAATAGGTAGGAAAGCTCCTTCGCCTCCTAGTGTTGAGAAATAAGGGAGACTATTAAAGAAACTAAGCTTTCTTTAATTGTTGGGTTAATCATCGTCGGGGTTTAAGTACTAGTAATCAGGTTATCGGGTAAACGTGGGCGTGGGACGCACGTACATTAAGGACGCAACCTCGGAATCCCAATCCTGCTCTCGCCGCATCACCTCCGCCCCGGCCAAAAGAAGATACAACATTTTCAACACATACATGGCCCAGTAATAGATCCAGTCGATCGCATATATGCCCTGTATTGTCGAGAACTGAGTATTATTTTTCTGATCCTTCGGAAAGATAATGATTAAATCATATGAAATTTCTATTAACTTGAAAATATAAATTTCAAAAAAATGCACTAAATATAATCCTAACTCGATTCCAGTCCATGTTGGTGCTGACAAACATTGAACTGCAGTATTCTCCCTCTTGCCATTTTGCAGAATGATTAAAAAAGACTCATTAAACTCCAAACTGAGGGTATCTTCGAGTTTTGAAGTGTCTGATTTCTTCCAATGCGAATATATTTATGAAATTAGCAGCCTGAAATTTAATGGCTCAAAATTGATTCGTATATGTGTGTTGTGAATACCATAATATGTATGGAAACACGTTTATAGCAAGTATAATCTGAGCAAGATGCACCAAGTTTCTGTTCTGTGAAAAATGTAGAGATAAAACCAGTTAAACATATATGTTGCCTGTTTTCATGTCCCAGATCTTGTTATTTTAGTCTCTGCACAGCTCAAAATACTTGAGCAATGTCATTTAAGTCACAATTGTTTGTACATGACAGATTGCTGCAGGTCACAAAAAATAGCTTCTTAGGTCAGTGATGTACAACAGTTCTCTAGCAGACCAAAAACAATTTTTCAATTACACCATAACCTAAGTTTGCGAGAACTTCCACTGTGAGAATAAATAAATTATCTTGGCTATCAGCAACAAGCTCGAGAATGAATTTTGATAGTTCATTCTGCAATAACAGATTTACAATGTTAATCGACTTCACAGTTGTAACTTTGATTTTTGGACGGAACAGTCATCCATAGATGTTTGCATTTTTAGTTCTTGCTTTAATTTTATTGATTAGTATTATTGATTAAAATACAAAACTTGGTTTCGGATGTTCTTAAATGGGGAACCTAAGAATATTAAAGTTCTAAGACTATGTCATTTTTTATTCCGATCAAAAATTTGCAGATTTACCTGATCCGGCTCAGAAAACTCCTTGATTTGTTTTTGGGCAAATTATGTTCTCAACTGTTCCTCAGGCTTCATCAAGTAATTGTGGTTCAAATATCTTTTGATGAAAAGTCTATCATTTCTTGTCATTTTGGGATTTTTTAAATATGTTTTCAGTCATTTGAAAAAATATATTGTTTTATTCTGTCAAATTTTGTATTTTTGCAAATACCTTTCTGATCTTCTCTAATTCTGATGTTTTAACTTTTTCAATGATAAAATACAATTTTAAATTTTTTTTTATCTTCTATGTTCCTTTGAATAATGTTTAATGTTTTTCATTCTTTTAAGTTTTCAAAAACATAGGGGGAGACCCTCTTCTATAACGGTTTTTCTTCAGGTGATGATTATATGCACATTAGTTTGTAGATTTCAGAATTATGGTCCAAGCAAAAAACGCACTTTTTTAAAATGTTTGATATTTTTCCAATGCTGGTCAGATTTCATTATAGCTTGAACCGTCTTACTGACGTTAACATTGTCTGACAGCTATTGGTGACGTTGACCTTCAATAATAAATCTCTTCTTACATACTGTACCCTTGGATATACTTTTTTCAGTAGTTTACCCAGCCGCACCCGCCGTGGTTGCCTTCGCAGCCCCAGCACCTTTATATCAGCCAGAATCCTATTCGTTCTATCGAGACCATGGCAAGCGATATTGAAGATGCCATTTTGCTATATTTTCTTACTTATGTATTGCTCTATTTTCTTTATAGATGCATGGCTGAAGAAACATTTTTTGAACACAGAAAGAATTTGCTGTGAAGAATATTGTTGTTTTTTATAATCACGAGTTGAATAAATAGCAGTTTCTTCAGATTGAAAGTGTTTAGCCTAGTGGGCAAAGTCATTTGTAGCCAGGATGACCTGGAGGCAATGAATGCAGCTCGTCATAGCTCATCCTTATAATTGAGTAGTCCTAGATTTTGGGAGTGCACTGCCTGGAAATTTCACGATTTTGGCTGCCTGGAAATTTCACGATTTTGGATAACAAAATTAATTGAGAAATACTTGTTGTGTCCTTTAGAAATTTGACTTATGGCTCTTGTAGTAACGTGTGTAGTCATGGGCCATATGTTAATCTCCATTGATTATGACAACATCACCTAACCTATGTTCAATTCTGGGAATCTAAAATTAGCTAAAATTAATTTTTTTCTCCCTATTTTCCTGAGTGGCCATACTCATTTTATCCTTGATCATCAAGCATTATTTCAGCATTATAGCTACAAACTATTTTTCCCTTTTGTTAGCATATGCAAATTAGATGTTGAAATCCAGAATGAAGAACTGCCTCTGTCTCTGAAGTCCAAAATTTAAACTGTAACCCTTGCTCATTTGTGTATACTTCAATAATATATATACTTCTGTTTGAAATGTTGTATCTTTATACCTAGGTATCGCAGAAAGATGTTTTAGGATGCATTAGATTCACAATTTTAAACTGCATCAAAAACTTTGACACTTGTCAGTCATGTTCTGTATTCAGGATTCAGAAAATTCAATTTCCCTTCTTGTTGCTAAATTTTTTTGCTTTTTTTGCAGATTTTTTTCCTTCTGGCCAATGCCTTAATGTGAGTCAAGAAATTTGGTCGAGAGAGTTGTAAATTTAGTCGATTTCACATAGAGATATCATTAGAATGTGTTTTAACGCGTTTTTCTGGATTTTATTATCATGTTCAAACAAGCTGTGTTCCAAAAGTGTGTGAAGACAAATTCTAGGAAGAATTCAATAGCCCAGATGATAAATATCTGGTGGACAATGCTGATCATATATTAAAGCACAAGAAGATAAGGAAGAACAATGTTAACATCAAAATTGTTGCCTGATTATCCGTCAATAGGAGAATGCTCTCATTGAAAGATGAATATTTAGAATATAAATATTTGAAATTTATTTTTTCATGTTGAGAATGTAAAATTTTATTGACAAAGTAAACAGGCATAATCAGTAACTTGCTCAATTATCATGAAAATATTTCCAAGAAAATGGACTAATTTTTAACTCAAGCGATGAGGGAAGTTTAATGTCAAAAATTACATATTTTGATGGAAAATTTTGCAGAATTTTCCAATGTTTATCGATTTCCAGATTTCTAATTGTTTCCACTCAAATACTATGTCCTCAATTTGAGCAACTGGCCCTCCCACTTCATAATATTAGAATAGTTCATTGATGCATGGTTTTGGCCAAATATTCATTTCTTGAAGCAGTTCATCTATTCAATCGTGAACAATTTTAATTGTCAACCCATTCTTTCATATATCTGAAATAGAGGTTATTTCAAAGTTTTTATCACAAATAAGATTGACTGACATATTGACAATAATCACCATAATCGTAGAAGATTGAACTGTCTTTATCTCTTGAACTACATTCCATATCAATTGCAAGAAATGCTGGAGATTGATGTGCTTAATATGGATATTGAAGATTGCTACCATAAATTCAGCACCAAAGTTGATATACCAAGAGGTAGCACAACAGTTGAGATATTCAAACTTCATCACTCAGCCTGGGAAACATTTCTTTCTCACAAGGACCTTTTAAGCCAGAGGAGTGTGCAGCAAATCAGCCTGTTACTTTTGCTTTAGGATCATATTCATATCATTATTCCAATCACTCTTTAAATCAAGAGGAATGAGCTTGATTTTTATTGACAAGGAAATAACAGACCTTTGAATTCATTCACCAGGCAAATTATCACATCGAGAGTAAAGTTCTTTGAAAAATAATACAGTAACATGATCACATAGCTTAGTCAAAGGTGGCTGATCATTTTTTGATTGGAGAGGGAACGAGCATTATACATCTTTCAACATACTTGAGAGATGAGTACATTTAGGTTTTGAGTTTTCCATGCAGAGCAAAAGACCATTTTGAAGAGTTATCTGCTAGAATTTCAATTGAAGAATCCTGCAGCTATAATGTTCACAAAACTTTTTTCACATGCCTTTTACCCCAGTTTGGATTTTGTGTGATGTGTGCAGCCCTCATAAAATGTCCCCAAAATAATATGCATTTTTCTTCAGATTGAAAGTGTTTAGCCTGGTGGGCAAAGCCATTTGTAGCCAGGATGACCTAGAGGAAATGAATGCAGCTTGTTATAATGTTGTAGTGTGTTTCCCCCAATTTTGCTACACACTTGTTGTTTTTTGTCGATTCGCGCATAAGGCCTGCAAGTACCAAGTGGTGTGAGCGACAGGGACCATCTACAGTCGTCTTACTGTAGTGCATATCAGTACGTGTGCATTTAGTCGCTCTCATGTGCATTATTGTCGTTTTTCATATACTTACCATTAGTTATTTTTATGCCTACTCACGGCCTCCCAGCATGCCCAAACTTTTCTTAGTGTGTTTCTTGTAGTGTGTGGGAGTGATTGTTATCTCGCCCCGTTTGGTTTTGTATAATAAGTGTCTATTTCCTGTAAGGTAAAATCGGAGAGAATTCGCCTTTTATTCTTCCTTATTTAAATTGGGAGACATGTCAAGGAATTGAGTCTTCCTTAATCTGTTGGGTAATTAGTGTGGGGTTCAGGTACATTTAGTAAGTCAATTGGGTAAGCGTGGGTGTTGGAAATACATGCATTAAGGACAAACCCTGGAATTCCACTCCTGCAGCCTGGACATAATATCAAACATAACATTGGTGACCGTTTGGGTTGCACACTTCCTTTCCACACCGTTGTGCTGCATCCGAGTACAGTTTGCAATTCCAAAATTCGACTACACCATATTTGTGCCCAAGGTTACAAAAAAGGTTTTTATACCCTAAGAAAAAAGACGCCAAAAGTAAGTTATATGCCCCCTGACCATACTCGCCTCCCATCACGATTAAGCTCACCAAATGCAGCCATGACCATGCGCTGCACTTTGAATTTTGACCAAATAATGTGCTGTGGAATACAACAATTACGCAATCATCAGTGCTACCTGTGGTAAGCCTCCCATCCCCTAAACTGCCCTTGTCTATTTTCAGTAACTCCGCGTTAGAGGGGACTGCTCAAGCCCAGGTACTGCCCATTCCCGCCGCATCTGCACTGGTCAATTCACTCAGGCCCCCACCTTTAAGTCAAAATTCAACCACTACCACCGCCATATGTGCTAGCGCATTGGCCGTATCTCAGATACCGCCGCCCAGCACCGCCATGCAGGCCAACAATGACACACATGTAGCCCGAACTGATTCTTTGGACTCCTTCATCAATATCAACCTGCCGCAGGCCCCAGCCACCACCCGAGCAATGGTAACGACCACCGCACCAGTCTAGCAATTGCAAATGCAATTGAAGTCCACAATTTTCGAATTGAAGCTTGTGATGCCCTAGAACAACTCAGTACCGCTGCCGCGTGAATAACCAATAATGTCCCAACAGTCCAAACAATTGATTAAACCATTGGCGCTGTCTCCGATCAATTTCAAGTCCAACAATTATGTGTTCAATGCGAAATCTAAGAACAACTTCAATCAACAAACACGGGCTTCTTTGCTGCCCTGGCTGAACAAATGCAACAATTAATTTCTACAACTACCGCCAGGGCCATAGCACATAATCCGCCTACACCAAGACCACCGCCGGTGATCTCACGGTTTCATGGTGAGGAAATGCCTGATATTCACATCCTTAACGAAACTCTCCGTGGAACTGAACTGGCTCTGGCCTTTGGCTGACCTCCAGCACACGTTAAACCTAAGGCACTGTCAATGGATACCCTGTATAATAACAAATTTTCCCATGATGCGCGGGGTGAAGACGCCCACCAGGGTGGTCAACCCATTTGGTTTTTTGGATTACCCGCCAGACAACCATTATGACCACCAGCAACCTCGATAGGACTTGCCGCCCATGTCTCATCGCGAAGAAGATAGCCAAATCAAAACTATTGTCGACAATATGCACCCACTTGCAATTGATGGAGCTGCAACAAACAAATGCCTCCTAGGCTTTTTCATTGGCCTAGAAAACGTGTTTGGATACAATGCTTCAAACCACGTGAAGATGAGCACACTTCGCTGTCTTACCAGTGATACGCCAAGCAACATGATTCAAGATATCATGGTGTATGAAGAGGCAAAGAATTTCCTCATGTTCCAATTGGCTCCAGGCTGCAACCAAATGACCTTCGAATGCAAGCTTGCGTCTATCACCCCGGAAGCTGGAGAAGAGCCCACCACGTTTTTTAGTAAGGTCCATCACCCCCGAAGCTGGAGAAGAGCCCGCCACATTCATACCTATGTACAGTTGTTATATCAGGATGAGGACAAAACTTTTCGGCACAAACAAGTAAAAGACACATTTTTGACAAAAATGCCTGTTTTCTATCAATTAACTGTCAGAGAGCAAGCGAAAAGTTTTACAAATAAATGTTCAACAATTGGCCAACATCGCCCCCAAAGCCCACAGCATCCTCAATGCAACTAGAGGCGAAATTATAACCACAGATTGCCCAATTCTTGTCAACCAGGCCATTCCAGAAATGCTCACGCCAAGATCCCCGCAATCTTTCAATCGCAGTTTTGCCTGCTGCTGTAGCATGGACTGATCACAAGACCACTACCGCGACCGTACCCTTTCTACTGATCGCCACCTGCAAAATTTGGCGCCGCCCCCCCCCCCCCAACAAATTTGTCTCTTTTCAACCACTGCAGCCAGAACAACCCCCACAATCGCAATTGCGCACGGAGATGCTACTGGAAAAATTGATCCAGTGATATGACCGGGATCATGAAGAACATAAGTCATGGCAACGCCCCGAAGAATACCCATCCAGTACCTGCCAACAAAGCCCTTGACATTAATCTCAACCCCTGAGATAGTTACAACAACCGCTTTGACCAATCCGCAAGCTGCCACCACCCGCATCCCGCGCAATACCAATCAACAGGCCTCTGGTGCAATGCACACGAGTCATGCGCTCACAACACGGAAGATTGAGTTTGGCTCAAACAGCAAAATGCCCAATAAAATAACCACCAAGATTTCGGCCATCAATCTCACACCAATCAACCTCTGCCAACCAACTTCGGAACCAATTCTAAGGATATCCCCTGCCAGTGCGACTGGAGAGCATACCGCGGAGCACTGCCCCAAAGAGGTTCAAACAATTCCAGTGGTGCACGAAATTATTTTTACAAAGGTAACCCTTTTCCTCGCCCAAATGATTTTATTCAGAATACCTATGCCGTCTATCGGAATCCAAATTTTCTGCCGCCGTGGGAACAACACATCCATAATAATGCGGCACCAGCCCCATATGTAACCACGCTCACGGACCCTTCACGGGCCAGATCACAGTCTTCAGAACTCCGGCTCGCACTACCAGCTTTGCCGTCAACCTCAACCGTCTCCACAACTAGTTTGAATACATGCACACTGAATCAATCAACTTCCGCCACCAATATGGTTATCCCTTTTAAGGAAATACCATCCGCCACGCCGATTGTTAGCCCAGGAATTGTCTGTTGGAACACAACAAGTCACGCTTCTCACAACCCTTGTCATATTGGCTCATCTGTTTGCCAAATCGACAACCTTACGCCATCATCCAAGACATGTTTCTGCAAATATGGTTTCAGGAGAGCTTTCCAAATCCCCATCAAACTTGGTGCCATCAAGGCACACGCACTCATGGACACCGGCACCCAATGCTCCATATTGTCCTCACGCCTCATTAAATGCGCATTTGACAAGCTATCACTTCAAATCCTGATTAGTGGCAAAATTAAAGTTGCTGATGGCCCCATTGTCAATGCCCATGGCCCAGTTGTCATCAGGATGGAATCCGCATTTGGCGAACATATGATCAAATGTGTGATTCTGGACGACAACAATAATGATCAATGTATCATCGGCACTGATTTTCTCGCGCATCCAGACATTGAAGCAATCCCCAATTTCAAAGATAATTATATCGAAATTCAAGATGTAAAGCTACCACTCAAAGTAAATGTCTCAATCTGCTTGCACACGGAATTATTTTTGAACATGGTGAACAACAACGTCCTCAAAAAAATCCCCGAAGAGTAAGTTTTTATGACGATAAATCAGATACTTTCAGCCAAACCAAAGAAATTGAAGCCGAACAAGCTGTAGGTCACCCGCAACCTAATCCACACCAACCACCTCCTCGGTGGCTGGAGGTTAGGAAACTTGCCAAACCCATTTTCATCGTCACTCAAGTATCAGTTTCCATTTCGCCACATTGCCAGCAATGGGTAACCAGCACAATCTTCCCCACAACAACCACTACCATTCCCTATGTGATTGTTCAACAATTGCCCACAAACAGTGTAGTCCCAGAACTACCAATTGAAACCCCAGTCGTCAATGTCACCAATGGTCAATGCCTACTACTATTTGTCAACCATACACCAAACAGCATCAAGCTTCGCCCGAACCAACTTATTGCAGTGGCAAAACATGCATTTAGACACACTGAATCTCCCATGGATTGTCAAGTAGCAACGGCCCCCGTGGACCGTGATTTAACCGACCATGAACTAGCTGCCCTCGATAAGTTGCTCCTTTGCCACACTGATAAATAAAAATTGGATTTGGCCTAGAACAAGATGACCGAAAAAACATATGTTACCGCGGCCCAAAAATCAAAGGCCCTCCATGTGCTACCCTAAAGCGGGGATGTTTTCAGCCTTCCCAGTGACAAACCAACGTTCACCAACAAATTGACTGTCAGCATTGACACCGGCACTGTGAAGCTCCTGCCATTATTACCATGCCCCAATGGAGCAAAGACCAATTGTATGCCGCAATATCCAAGAAATGCTCCACAACGACTTCATGGAACAATCCCGCTCACCCTGGGCTGCACTGCTTTTCTTTGTAAAGAAAAAAGATGGTTTGCGGCGCCCCATCATGGACTATCGCGGAATAAACTACATTATGCCCAGCCACAAATTTTCAATCCCGCGCATTGAAGATTATTTGGACATTATGGGACAAGCCAAATTTTTCACCACGCTCGACCTCAAAGCTGGGTATTGGCAAGTACCTATTGACAACGTGTCCTGGGATAAAACAACCTTCATTTGCCAAGAAGGTTTGTTTCCATTCAAAGTTTTGTCTTTCGAATTGAAAAACACACCTGCCGAATTCCAGTGTTTAATGGAAAGACTCCTCCACCCATATTTTTGGAAAATTTGCCTTGTCTATATTGACGATATTATTGTTTTTTCGAATTTGTTTGAAGAACATTTGGAACATTTGCAAATTGTTTTCGATGCCCTCTGCGCAGCCAATCTTAAGCTTTGGCCCAACAAATGCGAATTCCTGCAGCCACAAATCAAATTCTTGGGACATCTTTTTAAGGCCGATGGAATCACTGCTGATCGGGACAAAGTCAAGGCCATCGCCGATTACGAATTTCCGACTACCAAAAAAGGTATGCAAAGTTTTTTTAGGTTTAGTCCAATGGTGCAAACAGTTTATTCCAAAATTGGCAACCTTGTCCAGTCCATTGTACGGACTCCTAAAAAAAAAGCTCAATACATCACCACAGAAGAACACCAAGCCATATTCGAAGGCATCAAGAAAGTGCTCACGTCATCGCCTTTCCTCTGCTATCCAGTATATGATGGTAAAGCCCAGTTTGTCATCCAAACCGAGCCAGTACGACCACCATCAGAGCAATCTCGTACCAGGAAAATGGCAACGATCAATGGGTTATCGCTTACAACAGCCCCCTAATCACTGACGCCAAATCTGGATATAGCATAACAGAGCGCGAATGCCTATTTATTGTTTATGGTTTCCGGCTGTACTGCCATTACCTATATGGTCAAAAAGTTATTGTTCGCACCAATCACAAGCCACTTGAATGGCTCAAAGAGGAAAAGCACTGCAATTCCTGACTGCAGCATTTTGCTATCAATCTTCAAAACTACAATTACAAAGCTGAATACGTCAAAGGCAAAGACAATGCCTGCACCAATTTTTTGTCCAGAAAAGATGACCCCAAGAAACCATGGATTCTGAGTACCCAAGATTTAGCTATCGAAATTTTTCGGCCCAATTTCCGCCCTGCTGGTGCATTATCAAATGCCGACCTAACAGTACCAGATATACTCCCAGCAGCATCCTCACCCCCCATGGAAATCACTGTAGACGTCAATGCCTTCACCTGTGCAATGACCAAAAAGACCATCAGTCAACCCACACTCCCCACCTACTTGCTGTTGGCCGCTGACTATGCACCGCCTCTGGTCAAAGCCATAACCATTGCCTCCCACAAGGAAGTCAAATGAGCACAAGCCACCACAATTGTTGCTTCTCTTCAAATAAGCAACACCACAAAGGGCCCCCCCAGTTTTCTTTACCGAAGATGGACTTTTGTATTGCCAAATTAGAGACAACTGACAATTAGTCGTTCCGGCGTCTATGGTTGATCAAACGCTTCAGAGTCCATCATGGCTGCGGACATGAAAAATTTCCAATTCGCTGTGCCAATGCCAGCCAATTCTATGGAATATCCGGGATATTTTCAACTCGCTTTTCCAAATGGCATGATGTTTGTTTTTGAAACGTTTACAGCTACTCTGGAGGACTGGACGGCATTATTCTCCCTAGTCCACGGGGACCACACATCATCGTCATTTCTTTCGATGGAGCTGACAACTGGGTGGGAATATATGTGCTCCTGGGTACCCAGTTCTGAACGGATCGCCAAAAGAAGAATAAAGACCCCCTCATTAAAGCGATCCACTTCCATGCATACCGCGTAATCCAAAACATAAACATCTCCTTGCCGCTGTACGAGCTGGCTGGGCAGATAGGTTTTATAGCCGAAAAGTGTACCTTAAAAGCAACCATATGGGCCATGTGGGCGTTCGATGTTTCAAAACTCACTCTCAAGTTCCCAGCTGCCCTGCAATTTTTTAACAACCCTGTAACGTCATTTCTTCAGTCGGAGATGCTCGCTTATGCTGCTCTTGATGGGTTTTATCTGATTTTATTATTTGTCACCTTCCGTCATTACAGCTTCATTCAGAGGTTTACAACGCCCCTGCCTTATCTCTGCATGTCTCCTTGAATGCAGCTGAAATCGACCACTTGGCTGAGACGTTAATCGCCACTTCCCACAACATTGTGCTCACGGAGGTTGTGCCCGCCGACACCCTTGACAAAATCTACTCAACTATCTCGCAAATCGCCATGCCAGCAATTATGCAGAACGAGGTTCTCTCTGCATACCAATTTTCTAAGTTCGATTGCACATCATTCGACCACGGTGGGTCTTTTTGTTTATGTACACAGTCTACCAATTTTTGTGACCTCAAACCCTTGATGCATACAACACATCCCAAGGTTCTCACTGCTCTGAAAGTGCGGAAAAAGAAAAAGAAGAAATAAAAAGATGAATGGAATAAATCGCCGGAGGTGTCTGATGATGAAGACCCCTCCCTACAAAAGAAATCAATGTTTGACGACTGGAAACACCTTCAAGCAGCCATCACCTCGGCCATGAAGAGCGGGCTCATGCACGGGCTCATTAAATTGCTCAATTTCCCAGTTTTGCCTACATACAAATTAGCTATTCCAGACTGTCTCCAATTCAAACCCGATCCGGCACTGCCGCCAATCTCTCACGAGGTCGACGACATCTGGATTGAACGTGTTGCCGCCAATCAACTGCTTTCAGGGTACCCATTACCATTACCTCCCTAACACCGTCATTAGTCTTTTACAGGTGGACGATGAATGGTTTCAACGCCTCACAACTTGCATGCCGTTGGCTGCACTAAAGTGATTTCGGGCTTCTCGAATGAGGAAATCAAAAATGCTCAAGAAATATTAAAGCACAGTTTGCAGGGCGTTGTTAGTGGTTTATTCAGAAAGGTTTATGCAGAATGAATACTTAGTTTATTCAGAAGTGTTAGGCCTCAGAAAGTCAGGTTTAGATCCTAGTGCAGTAAGCTCTCATAATAGCACCAGCAAAAGAATTTTGTATTTGAGTGCAGGATTTTTTACTGGCAGTTATCTAATACAACACTTTCCCTATCCAGGATCTAAACATTTATGTTCCTTCATTTTTCTTCCTAAATTTGTAGTCATTGTCTTTTTACTGCCTTGTTTGCTATTTGCTGTCCTAATAAATATTTGGTATACTGTTTTATACATCCAAGGTACAACTTTCATGCGCCCTAATTTGCATATTCGTTTATGTGGTTTTTACATCAGCTTTCCACTACCCTATTTTCATAAGTCAGTCGGAAAATATGCTTCTCAATTTGTCGGACACGCAGCTTCTGGCAACATGCTACAGTTTGCCTGACGTGACTATCGGTCAGCGATATATCGGCCATTTGATCTAGAATGGCTCACCTATATAGTTATCATTTTGGCCAGATAAAGTGCAGTGTGACAAATGAATATTTCGACGCTTCAAGTTTCGTGATTCGGGTCTACTGTATAATCACTGCTCATACTCACGTAATGATTAATTGTGTAATGACCAGATTTTGTGAAGCACTTTACTTTAACCAAATCGATGTTACGGCAACGAAATGGCGCGGGGGAGACGGGCGATTCACAATACAGGGGGATACAATACTAATCGACGGCTGCTTTGAGATGTCGACAACAATACGAAAGAACCCAGTCTCGGCTTGCAAATACACGAATGGGCCTCGGTTTAAATGCTTTCGTAAAAAATGGCCACTTGCAAATATAAAATGATCGCGAAAAACGAATTTAAAACTATGAATAATAACAACAAAAATCACGCTTTGCTTCTCTTTTATACGACGTTTTTGGCCACTCCCTGGGCGTCGTGGGAGGTCGTGCTTCTGTCCATCTTCTTCCGCCAATCATCGCTTCCTGCTTTGCTTTTCATGCTTACTTAGTCACGCCCTTTAATGCTTTTATAGTACGGTATGCCTTTCGTGTATTGCTTGCTTCCTACAGTGGGCTTAGCCACACTTTTGTGCTTCTGTGCATGCTTCCTGTATCTGTTTCTCTGAATACACCTGTTTTTTGGGGCCGTCGCTACCGTTGCACTTGAGACTACTGTCTGACGGGGCTTTTACTTATTTTACTGTGTGCAGGTGTTGTTTACGATTTTTACAGGGGTTTACGGTAGCCGTGGAATGTGTAGTTTAGTGTAGGTTCTAGGGGACCAGCTGCCGTTTGTGCAAATTAATTGGGGCATCTTAATTGGGCTACCAGTGTGTGAATGGATCAAAATAAAGTACTTCACGTAATTTTATAGGAATGTTTGGATGTGAATCCCAGACACCCTTGAGACGATAAAATATAAAAATGAATAATATTTAATAAATGTTTATCACATACAGTATGCTATATATTTACAGTACTGCTTTAGCAGGTACGATGCAATTGATATAGTGCTTGCGATGAAATTTTATCGACTGAATGATGCAAGCTGTGCCACACAAGAATGTTTGTACACCAATACAAAATTAATAATGGAAGAACATTTATATACAGCAGTCATAACATCAGTTTGACGGTTCGGAAGTCAAAGAAACATCATCATCCTGCATTAGATATTCTCTTTGTTGTTCAAAATTTTTTGGTGGATTTTCAAGAGAATCTGATTTTAAAGTTTAGCTTAAACCAGAAATTGGTAAGTGAGGATCCTGAAAATGGTGTCATCGACCATAGATAGATCATTATGAGATATTTATCCATGCGTTGTGGAAATAATGTGGGATTATAAGTCAATTAGTGGCGGTGATTCCCAGCAGTCACAGTAATACCAGGACTGTATGCAACCCACTTTTTTCCAGTAGCCCCAAGAAAATAGTACCGCAGTTAAAAACGTGTAAGTTAGTGTAAAGATATGGATGTTAACTCGAATCCGTACAGCATGATGTGCAACCAACTGTTGATCTGATCTTAAAGTTTCGCAACATGGGGAAGATTTCCCTAAATCAGAACGTTTATTCTAAAAGAAAGTCTGGCAAGTTGCCCAAAAAGAATTTTTGACGACTTTTGACAACCAGATTAAAAGTTGGAGTGCAATACTTGTATAAAAATTTAAACAAACTGGATCAGTTGATCGTCAACCAGGCAGTTGAAGACCTGGGACGTCATGCTTGGAAATGTTCAAGCCAACAGAAAAATAATGATTTTATCAATCAGTTTGGTAATCGCTTAATGATTGACTTCGGCCAAAAGAGGCCACTTTGATTCTATGTTTCTGTAACACCTGGAATTGCAAATTGGATAGAATTTTTTGGAGTTGTTAGAAACCTGTTGATATATTCTTGTTCTAATTTGTGTTCACCCAACGTTATTTCTCAACGAGTTATCAAATTGCTGCTTATTGTGATGGGGAAACATGGTTTTACGACTATGATTTCTCTGGCTCAAAACTCTATATCCTTATCGCTTGCCATTTTTATTAGCAAAAAACTCGGGCTATCATAAGGGCATTTCATGACCCCAGTTCAATTTGGAAACAGGAGTAAAATCAATTTTTGGCCGAAAAAACTTCCCATACCCATTTTTGTTCATCTCCCCAACAGTGATGAGCAAAAGTACGACTCTGCCGCCTGGTTGAAATGAGCTTAAAGGTTATATCGACGAAATAATCACTTTTTTTTGAGTGAAAATAATTTTTGAAAAATAGGGTATAGCCAAAAGTCGAATCTGGGTTACCAGCATCCTGGGCTGACGTCCTCACCACTAGAACACCACACTACGAGGTGAACCCAGATTAAGGTGCTCTCCTTCGCTACAATTTTTAGCAAAAACTTTAATGCTTAGTGGTAATGAACCTTGAACCTTGGGCAAGTAGCAGCATACCCGCTGCTTTGAACTGCCAACCAATGAAGTTGCTGACTTCTTAGAAAATCAAAATTATGAGGAATTTTTGGAGTGAAAATAAATTTTGAAAAATCGGGTGTAGCCAAGAGTGGAACATGGGTTACAAGCATTCTGGTCTGATGTCCTCACCATCAGACCACCCACACCACGAGGTGAACCCAGATCAAAGTGCTCCCCTTGGCTACGATTTTTAGAATACAACTCCGATGCTTGATAGTCGTGAACCTATGACCTTTGGCAATTCCTCATAATTTTCATTTTCTGAAAAGTCAGCAACTTCAATGGTCGGCAGTTTAAAGCAGCAGGTTCGCTGCTACTTGCAAAAAGTCGTAGGTTCACGACCACCAAGCATAGGAGTTGTATGCTGAAAATCATAGCCAAGGGGCGCACCTTAATCTGGGTTCACCTCGTGGTGTGGGTGGTCTGATGGTGAGGACATCAGCCCGGAATGTTGGTAACCCAGGCCCAACTCCTGGCTACACCCGATTTTTTAAAAATTATTTTCATTCCTAAAATTCCAGTTCAATTTGAAAACAGCAAAGAAGTGGAATCACTTTTTGGCCGAAAAAGTTCCCATACACATTCTTGCTCATCTCCCCAATAGTGATAAGCAAAACTACGACTCTGCCGCATGGTTGATACGAGCTCAAAGGTTATATCGAAAAAAGAATCACATAGTGATGATGTTACCTGTCATAATTTTAATGTGCAAGTTCAAAAAATGTATTTTACGTTTCTTAGCATCTTTTATTGGATCTGCTCTGTAACTAAAGCTCAATAATAGGTGTGCACTAAATGCGATTCAACACTCTAAAGAACAATACCCGTTATCCCCGACGAGGTATTACAACATTTTTATTCCATTTATTTCTTAAACGCTGTGGTTATCAAGAAGCTAATTGCCATAGACTCAGAATGACTGAAAAACATGGTACTGGACTACACGGAAAATTTCATGTGCAGGGTTAATATGTTTTTTGCCACTGAATATAATTTTGCCACTGCATATCAAAATGACTGACTGTAGTTAGAGAGTGTTGCTGTATCATTTACTTGTCATTTCAATTTCCATTCCTGGGCCCTGTTGCATAAAAGTCAATAGTCTATTGAATTCAATAGTTCTATTGAATTCAATAGTCCCCAATAGTGTATTGAAATTCTGTTGCATAAAATACTATTGAAGATTGTTGAATTCAACAAGACTTTTTCAAAAGAAGTCTCCGCGAACCAGTCATTCTTCCTGTTCTTTTTTCTTGTATTGCTTTGAGGTACTTTTGTATTTTCGTTAACTGTGTTTGATGCCAAGTAATTAATTTCACTGCTAATCAGTCTAATTTTTTAAGAAAATGGATGAAAATCAACGTTTGATTTTTCTGGACTTAATCTTTTCCCAAAAAAATATTTTATTTGAATCATTTTCTGATACTTTGAGCAAAGAAGATAAGACAGCAGCTTTGAAAAGCATCATTGATGATTGTGCTAAAATTTATGGATTTAATCCTGTTCCAACTGGTAAGCCTTGGAGCCAAATTCGAGATTCCATCTGGCCGAATTTTAAAAAATATACTATGAGAAAAAGATATGCAAAAGAAAAGACCGGAGCAGCAGGTGGTGCTGAAGTGAAATATTCCAAAATTGATTTGAAAGTTTTCGATATTATTGGCTCCGAATCACCGGCACTTGAAGGCCTTAATGTGCCTGAAGCAGGAATATCACTTATTTCTACTTTTATTGAACATTCGTCTATTCGTCACGATCAGATACGCCGGTTGCCAGTTTTACTCCAAAAACTGATCAAAAAATTGATAAAAGGCGTTTACATCAACTGGTGGATTGTCATTCAACATTAGACAGAATTAGAAAATATCTCAAAAAAAGTACTCTTCTGAAAAATAGCTCCAAAAGAGTCAATTATTTACATCTAATCAAGAAAAAATATGGACATGTAGACAAATGAATGCTTAACAAAAATAATAAGTCCTCGAATAGTTTATTTGAAAAGTTTTGAATTAAGCGAACTGTTACAAAGTCTCAAGAATGTCAAAAGGACCTTGAAAAAAGAATTTCTCAAGAGCAATAGACCTCACAAATGCCCCTGATCATTGAAATAGAAAGTTTTACGCAATGCTTGCTGAAAATCAGGTTAAAAAATTACTTTTGACAACTATTGAATCAAATAGCAAATATTATTTATTTTATGCAATGGGTTTGTTCTATTGAACTATTGAATTCAATACTATTGATGACTATAGAACTTTTATGCAACACGGCCCTGGTGTGTTAACAGTAAGGATCTCAAAAAACGGATAATGCTGCTGACTGCTAAGTCAATGCTATTCTGCAAACTTATTCTTCTAATACCCAGCCAATAATCTGATGCTCCATGATTCTCAACCCCAGTGGATAAGACATTATATTTATTTTGTGATAGCAGCTGTGCGAGAATGCCGTTTTTCATAGTACCTAAAACTAATCACATAGTTCAAAGTGTAAAGATAAAACAAAGTTCAACAATGTATTAGTATAACTTCGATCAGGATATAAGAAGTCGTCGAATTTTTTTTCGAACTGGAGTTCACATTATATGGGATGCGAGAATGCTCTAGCCAGTTTCCTATGCAGCGAAAAAATTTCCTATAATTTGAAGGTTCAAAATCTTCCATCAACTTGACACAGTCCATTTAGATGTTCTGATCACTTCAAAAGTCATTGAAATCATAACCACCATAACAATTCTTTTCGCTTACAATATGGAATCGGTTTGAACCTCTTATGGCTTGCGCTTCGATCCTTCATTCGCTGTAACGCTGTAAATTTGTGGAATCCACTATCTGAGCATTGTTTTCTCCTGTGAGTAAATAACATGAACGAATAAGAGCATGAAAAAGTGTTATAGATTATGAAAGAATGAAGAGCAGTATGCCGTAAACAATAATGAACTTATCATTTCAATCACATATCTCAGCCCGAGTGGCTGTGACGCCCAGTTCTCTCTAAAGCCATCATAAATTGCAAATTAGCTTTAAGCAAGGGTAAAAGCAAACCCGACTATATGCAGTTTAGAATATGAGCCTGATGGCTTCAAAAAATATGAAAAGTCTAACTGTGATGTCATATGAGGACATAGAATACAAAGGAGAAAAAAATTTGCAAAAAATGTTGAAAAATCATAGTTCCCAAATTTTGAAATTGATGTCAATGTCATAATTTATTATTTTATAGAAGACTTGTCATCGACATAAACTGAACACTTTACAGTCACCATTTAGAACATGGTAAGAACTGCGACTATTGTGCATATATGTTTAATGTAATACTTATTTATTGTTTTAAGCGCTTTGTATGTTTCAATGTGGAGACAAATTTTTCAATGTAAAGACAGCACAAAAATCGCTAATTATTGACTTTACTCCATTCATTCTTAAATGACCGATGCAGCAGTTGGAATCCCAGCGGATGCAGCATTACTAGAGATCAGGAAATCAATTTTATCTCGAAATCAAGAGAGTGATCATCAGGCAACCTGCATTGTGAAGGAAAAGTTTATTGAAATGAATCAACAAACCAGCCATAATTTTGAATAGAAGTTTTACTGCGACCGACCACGTTCATCAATCCTATCAAAAAAAGTTAAGTATGATGATGTATGCCAGCAGTAGTCTTCTCTACTCATTTAACGATATATTGCAATTCGAATCAGCAAAGGCTGAACTATAAAATCAAATAGCAAATTGCAGGTTTCAGAATAAGTAATTCTTGCGACCCAGACTCGGATACAAACCTGTTTGATCTATAAAATATCCTCGGAGCGCGTATCGTATGCCCTACTGCATCGATTGTCCCATCAAATGTAGGGGTGTTGTATTGTTCGAATGAATTCAACGATATGAAACTCGAATGTATGGCCACAAATTACAAAATCACTAGAAATTTTAAATTCGTAATCTCACCATTGGAAAAGGTATCGAACGAAGAATCTGACATAATTGAATGAAATCCTCGGCGATCAAATTATATAAAAATTAATGAACGTATCCAAATCCGAACTCTCTGTACTTTCTTACTGTTACCTTTCAACTGTATTCTACAGTGTTCCCCAAACTCCTTCCATGCATTACGTCTTCACAAGATTTGAGCTAGCTTATTTGTAGCTCCAATGCTCCTCTCGCCAGAGGCTAGAATACTTACTTTAGTTTCTTGCTGGATCAATGATTAGGAACCACCTGTGAACAAGCCTGAGTTTTAGATTCTACGAATTTAGACTTTGACTTCTGATTTTTCACGCTTCCTATTAATATAGATCATACAGTTTGATAGTCGTCGCTTTTGTTCTTGCAGCCTCGACGTCACCGCCGTCAATCTATAAAAAGGTTGACCACTGTCATTTTATTGATTGTGTTCGTTCATTCCGATTCGTTGCCAGTTCCTGCTCTGATTTTCATGATACGTTTTCTGCCTGTCTTCTAATCACCTTTTAATGGGAACTATCATTGCTATTCTGCAATATGTTGGTTATTATCGGTCAAATTTGGATATCGGGATCCACAGCGTGACCAGACATTAGAGCGCAGGGGACATTAGAGCGCAGGACAATAGAGCGCAAGGACATTAGAGCGCAGGACACTAGTGTGCAGGGACATTAGAGCACAGGGAAATTAGTGCGCAGGACAATAGAGCGCAGGGACATTAGAGCCCAGGGACAATAGAGCGCAAGGACAATGGAACACAGGACAATAGAGCGAGGACGTTGGAGCGCAAATCTTAGAGCTTGGATATTAGAGCGCAGGGACATTAGAGTGCTGGGACACTAGAGCGCAGGGACATTAGAGTGCAGGAGAATAGAGCACAGGGACATTAGAGCGCAGGACAATAGAGCACAGGAACATTAGAGCACGGACATTAGAGTGCGGGGCATTAGAGGGCATCTGTTGGTTCGAAAGAATTTTCATCAACTTTTCATGATCTGCAATGAACGCAAATTTTAAATTGTTTTGAAACATGGAAAAAGAATACTGAGCAAGCAGCTTTATTTCAAAAGCTGACAAAAAACTGCGTATGTGATTCTGAATGCGAGTAATAAATTCAAGATTAATTCGAAAATAACAAAATTAAACAAGTTCATTTGAAGGTTCAAAGGTCAAATATCTGCGATTTTTTCGCAACTTCTGACAAAATACTCCATGGTAGAAAAATGCTTTGGCTTTGACCTGAACTTCTTCAGAAGCACGAAAAAATTAAAGAAAGCATTTTTGGGCTGAAATGACAGGGCTATGACAGGGCCTTAAGCATTCAAACAAACAAGGAAAAATAAAGAAAAATGGAAAACATCACGCTATTGTTGGCGGCGTTAGGCGTCACGTTTCCGACCGATTTGTCACCATGGGAAAAACGGGACTCTAATCGCTGTTACCAGCTTTATTTACCGCTTGAAACCGAAAATAATAAGTCACGAGAGGCCCATAATTCCTGAAAAAATTGAATAATGCTTTTGAGAACAAAAAGATTTGTTTACACAAAAAAATTTTTTGTCAATCATACTCAGATTAATAATATTCGAATATTGAAAAAATCGTAACTTATAAGTCAAGGAGAGAATCCTTCATTCTGTATTCAACTTCATTTTGATTGTGTTCTCACAAATCCGTTGACGACAAATATGAACTGCATTCTTGAAGCGATAATCCATCTTGATTGAAAATCTGAAACGGAACTATTGTTGTCTCGAAGTGAATCTTGATTTGGATGCACAGCTTTGTTGCTTCTCTCCTTGGCCACGCATTCATTTGAATGTGGGCATTCTAATATCTGTTAACTGAAACTGAAAATTTAGTTCCATGCAAAGAACTGCGCTAAAATCAAATTTTTGATTTTATTAAAGTGTGAAAAAATTGAGGGTAAAGTTGATGTGAAACAAAATATCTGAATGAATTATTGAACACCTACACGCCACTAGCTTACTCCAATTGGAAGCATAAAATTCAAATTTTTAACATTCGGATTAAATTTTCAATGCGAGAATCACGCACTCACAACCGTTTAGCGTTGCAGTTCTCGCGTACTCAAAAATAAATTTTTTTTCATTTGTTATTTACGTCAGTCTATTTTTCTACGCTTAAACCAATCCATTACCTAAATCTTAAAAGTACTCTTTGGTATAGTCTTGTACAAATAAATCGGCCTAAGATGATGGAGGATTAGATCATGTTAAATTTCAGCACATATTTTATTTGGTTATATATCTATGCACAAAGAGCTACCGTAAGCCTGCCTTCACACAAGATTTTGACTTTCCATGAAATTTTGCATCGGTTCGACGTCTGCTTTGTTATTTTTTCTTTATTTTTTGATTACAGTAAATTTTCATGGCATAGTCAAATCAAACATGGGTGAACAATGCATCCGGAAAAACCACGGGCTTCAATACTAAAGTGACGTATGCGGCTGCTTTATTTTCCAATTTGATTCCGAGATCAATATTTATTTGTCGTTTCCAGTTGGTAACCCACTGGAAATGACAAATAAAAAATATTCATGATTTTTTTCTTCTACATCATAATATTTGATATGGCTTGAAAACTGATTTCCGTATAATATCCTGTATATTGAATTCGATTAAAGTCCATGATGATTGATTCCATGAGCCTTGAGGCTTCGGTTGTTTTAATTTAAGAAGAGTCAATTTACATCAAGACTACAGTAAACTTCTGTTGATGTTATATTATGGCTATCTGCAGTATTACTAGATTTGCACTAAATTTTCCAGCCATGAACAGAGCAAAACGATAACAGAAGACAGTAAACGTCATTTTAAAGCGATCGATGCAGCAATCGGAGATTCAGCAAACTGTCTTGCATCTTGCAACTGTCTTGCATCCACAATGCTGAGTATGTCTCTAGTCATGAATTTTCAACAATTGAACAGGACCAGAGACACACACTCAGAATTGAAGGCGCATGGACCAAAGTTTTAATAATCGTTGGTTGTTCATTAAATCGGCTACTCACGGAAATAGGCGCCGAAGGACTGTGATATAAACTAATTCAGTGTACAGTATATCCCTAGCCAACGACACCTATACTCACGGCGGCCGAAAAAGTTGCCGGTAAAACGTCGAAAGTACAGAACTCCTGTTCCACTATGCATGTGAACCCGGTGATGACACATTTTGAGAAGAGGGCATGACCGTAGCACGCATGCACAACAGAACAGGGTTCATTAGTCGTGAAAATATTGACGACAACTCCAAACAACCGGGATCCAGTGTCAGGGGCTGTGATATGAAAGTCGAACGATGCAGCATATCACTAGCACGAGGCACCGAGTCCCGACGCTGAACGATGAAATAACACTGCTTTCCAAATGTCGAAATTAAACGTTTTTTTTTTTTTTTTTTTTTTTTTTTTTTTTTTTATGATTTTTTTTTATTTTCCGTATGAGCACGTTTTTTAAACAATACAATCCAGCGTCGTAAGGTAAATAAATTACTTGCAGTCAACCACAAACACATTAAGAAAATCGCGAAAATGTAACAAAATTTTTACAGGAATAGACGAAATTCGATGAAATTTTATAATCAACTATATCGATATCATTTCTCGACGATTTTTAATTCTAAAAAAAACTTTCGAATGATTTTTTTTTATTCTTATTCTCTAAAAAGACAAAAAATTAGTAAAAATAAAATTTCGTTCTACACTTATTTGCTATTGTATAAAATCACCCCAAATTTCAAGACAAAGTGTAGAATTCCATTATGAGCATACATTCGATTTCTAGCAAAATTGGGATGCCACACTCTACCAAGTATCGGGCAAGAATCTATCATATACTCTAATGTTCCATTCTCAATGAGTATTTTTTCACATTTGCACATACCACATTTTACTTCTCTTCCTTAGCGCCCGTCACAAGGGCAAAAATGACAACTCGATATGTTGACCATCAATTTTTTTCAGATTCCATGAGTGAATTTGTTTTTTTCAAAATTTTCTATATCGTGTTTTGTTTTTCTTATCTTATTTACCAAATTGAGGATACTGGTCTCAGTGGCCGAATCTGAGGCATGTTCGTATATTCCTTCAATTTTAAAACTTTAGGGTTCAAATGTCCTTATTTCCCGGCATGCAGCTCCATGATGCCGGAAATGGTCGGCATAATGCTCTTCTTTCAGTCCTTTCGTCAGTAACATGAAAAAACATGCTTAAATCAGGTAATACCTTTTCCCTTCAAAATATTTTCCTTCTTCGATGATAAGGTGGAGAAAAATAGTTTATATCTTCTTCAAAATTCGCTCAACTATAAACCCGATCACTCATGGATCAATAGAAGAAAGAGTAGAAGTTCAGGGTTCAAGTTTTGATGCATCAATTAAAAATTTCACCCAATTTTTTTTTCATTTCGACTCTCTTCTAATAAAAAAGATTTCAGTAATTTTCGGATCAAAATTTTGTTCCAGGTGGAGATCCACAGTTTATTTTTTTTCATCTGGCCAAGGCAACGATGTAAAGGAACAGTCACATTGTTCCGAATGCCTATGCAGGCATTTCCATAAAAACCGGCTGTTTAAATTCGAATAACAAACAATAATCTATTTTCTTTCCCTTACCTTGCAGTTTACAAAACAGAGAATGGGTTCCTCCGCCAAAAACAATGCCTTCCATCTTTATGCTAAGAAAGTCAAAAATTTTCATTGCCTAGGGTCTTTTCAAACATGACTCCAATATTCATATTGATTGAAGCAAATATTCTTGTATTTTATATCAACAAAATTCAGAAAAAATTCTTATTTTAAAATTTGATTGATATTGTTGATATGGTTTTTTCCAGCGACGGTCCATTCATTTATCGCTCGAGTTGCATCCTTGTAGAATGGCTAGATGAACTGCCAAGTTGAAGGGAGGCCATCCACAGATGAGGAAGAGTCCGTAATCAACTTTGACCTCTACTCTCGGAAGTTCCACAGTAGGTCAGTTTCTAGTCCTTATATCTTGACAACTTAGCCAGCTTATTTCTCTCAAAGTACGTTTCAAACGTTTTGTATGGTAAAATTTTCTCTAGCTGACTTAATCTGGTTCTTATGTGCCATAAGTATAGAGTGTATATGTTAATTATCTTTTTATTTCTTTCCAATTTGCCTCGCGTAGTCCAGATAGTTTTTTGTGCAATTTGTAGCATCAAATTTGCAACAATTTCTTTTTGCTTGTTGTCAAAAATAAATCCAAAAATTTTATTTGTAGCAGATGCTTCAATTTTTTCTCCACACACTTCTGAGATAAGGATATCGAATTCTTTCCAAAAATTCTCTATTCTGCAACATTCTACAAAGGCGTGCTTTAGATTTTCCCTACTTGTAAGGTTTCTTCCTGAGCAATACTTGCAATTTGGGTCTTCGCCTGCCATATAATAGCTGGCGCGTGACCTCGTGTACAAAAATCTGTGCAGAATAGAATAATGAATATTTCGCACTGCACCTTGGACATACTTGGATTCTGCCAATCTTAAATACTTGTCTATTTCTTCCTTGTCTACTAACAGTTCTTTTGACCAGTATTTCATTGTGTTTGCCTGTTTTTCTTTGTCTTCGGTTAGCAATTGATATAATAGCTTCGTTTTGATATTTTTCCACTCAAAAAACTTTCCCTTAATCTTCAAACCATTATCTTCTTGATTTATCTGTAATAGTTTTTCTGTTTCTACGATTATTTTATAAATAAATGGTGGTTCTCTATCTCCATACGTTTTTTCCTTCATTTTTTTGTAATATTGCCAAAAGAGATCATTTTTTTGTTGACATTTTTTATATCTTACGAGCATCATAAAAATTAAAGCTCTTTGTTTTTCTTTAATGTCAATGAAATTTATGCCACCTTTTTCTATGCTCAGTTTTAAAGTATTCGTTTTGACCGGTACTCGTCCTTGCTTTGGATACCATATATACCTTATGCAGGATTGTTCAATTGTTTTTTTTAATTCGTCAGATAGTTCACAAAAGCATAGATTGTACCAAAGTTTAGACAATGTATATGTGTCTAGCATTTTTGCCCGGCCAAAATACGAAATGTCATAGCTTACTGGTCTATTTCTAACTTTCCCTAACTCTTCTTTTATTTTTTCGAAATTCTGATCGTCTGTCCCAAAACGGTTGAAAAATATACCATATATTCTTATTGTATCCTCTAGATATGTTTGATATTTTTTTGGCACCATATTTTTGTAAATTCCACCAAAAATCAAAATTTTTGTTTTCTCTTCTTTTAAAGTCGCCCCACTAGCCCGTTTAAAAAGCTTATAGATACCTATTATTCGATCTAAGGACTGGAAATCGGAAAGGAGAAAATTCGTGTCATCAGCATAATTTGAAATTTTGTACTCTTCTCGTCCAATAGTTATGCCAATCACTCCTTTCATATTTCTTATGTAGTTTGTTACTAGTTCGGATGCAATCACATACAAAAGTGCGGAAAGAGGGCATCCTTGTCTAATACCCCTGGTGACCTCAAAAGGTGCGGCCAGATGCCCATTTACCTGGACTGTCGATCGTGCATGTCTTTTTTTGTATATGATTTTTATGCAGTTTATGAAAGTTTCACAAAAATTAAAGTATTTTAATGCCCGAAACACAAATGGCCATTCTATTATGTCGAAAGCACTCATATGATCTACAGACAAGAGTATTCCGTTAGTTTCATTATCATTACAGTAATTTATTGCATTGTAGAGTTTTAGTATTCCGTCTCTTATGTCTCTGCCTTTTACTGCACAATTTTGATCGGGATGTATTATTTTAGGCATTATGTCTTTTATTCTATTAACTAGTATTTTCGCCAGTATTTTGTAGTCGGTATTGAGCATTGTAAGTGGTCTCCAATTATTTAGTAGGTCTTTTTCACCCTCACCCTTGTATATTTGAGAAATTACTCCATGATACATTGAGTAGGTCATTTCTCCTCTTGCATATATATCGTTGTACAATCTTGTGAGTTTTGGAATCAAAATTTCACTATGTTCTCTGTAAAATTCGATAGGCAGTCCATCAATTCCTGGGGATTTGTTCTTGTTGAAACTATTTATCGCGGCTTTTACTTCTTCGTCTGTTATTTCCTTATCTAACTGTAGATTTTGATTTTCAGAAACCCTGTTGTACGGTTCTTCTAGTAAAAATTCTTCTATGCTGTCTTCATCTATGGTCTCAGATGTGAATTTCTTACTGAACTGCGACCGAACTTCTGCTAATGTGTTTCCTTGATCTTCTATTTTTTCGGCTTTTTCATTTTTGATTGAGTACATTATTCTGTTTTCAGCTGACCTTTTTTGTATCATTTTAGCTGTGGCTATACTGTATCGCTCTGTAATCATTTCTTTATAATGTGTGGTCTTCAATCTTTGCTCTATTTCATAGTTTTCTAGTTTTCGTAATTCTCTTTTGTTTTTTTGCAACCTTTCTTTCAGCTCTTCACTCCTTGGATAGTATTGTAGTTGCTCTTTTACCCTGTTCATTTCTTTTTCTATGTTTTCTTTTTTAGTTTTTCGAATGTAGGCTTCTTTTTTCTGTATGTCAACACAATAATGTTTGATTTTTCTCTTTATTTCATCCCATTGTTGCAGAGAGTTTTCTTTTCTCCATTTTGTCCATTCTTTTAGTTTTTCTGCTATTATTTCCTTGTTTTCCGTCATTTTCGCACTATTATATTTCCAATAAGACTTACCAATTTTTATCCTTAGGAAAGAAAGTTTAATAGAGATTGAGTACGTTTTATGGTCACTAATGGTCCACTCATCAAAAATCCATTTTTCCGTGTTTGCTGATAAATTTTTTGTCACATATATCCTATCTATTCTAGACTGTGTTTTGCGTGCTTTGCTAAAAAAGGAAAACTCCATTTTCTCTTTATGATTATCTCTATAACTGTCTACTACATCCAGCCGATATTTTATTTTGTCAAAGTTTTCTTTACCTATTTCTATTCCATTTGTTACTAATGACCTGTCGAGTTTTTTGTCTTCTACAAAATTGAAATCTCCTAACACTATGGCCTCGTCAAAAAATCTTGAATTATCACACATTTTGTCGAAAAGTAAATCAATAAACTTGTCTCTTTTTTGTGCTTTAGCCGGGAAATAAAGGCCCATTATAAGAAAAATTTTTTCTTCAATCTCTGCAGTGCAGCATAAAACTCTTCCACTTATTTCAAAAACGAGTCTTTTGAACTTTAACCTTGCCTGCCTGTTGAAACATATACATATCCCTGCACATTGCTCATCTTTTCCGAGTAATTCTATGATCTCGAATTTTTGTTCAAAAACTTGTCTGAAATATTTATTTTGACTTTTCATTGTGAAATGTGTCTCTTGCAGTACGACAAGGTCAAAATTTTTACATTTTTCGAAAAGAAGCACAGTTTTCGTGGGTTTGTCTCTCAAGTTTTGTACTTTGAAAGTAAGTAAACTCAATGAATTACTGGTCATCTTTCCTCATCGCTGCTAATCCTACTTAAGCTGACCTTTTGTGGTCCCTTGAGGAAGTAGAGTCATTTGGCCTTTTCAGGCTATTTCTCCTCTGGGATGACTCTATAGAGTCAACTTCGTGTTTGAAGTGCTCCATCATTTCTCCTCTCAATTTGGTTAAAAGTTGACCAAAGACATTCTTACCTGGATAACTCCTGAGGTCATTTATGGATGGATCGTCCCTTTTGAGTCCACATCCCCAATATAAATCGTAAGGGTTTGCTTCGACCAATAAGGCAGGCGCAGTGTTGAAAAACTGGCGCCTCAGGTTGGAGTCTTGTTCGTATTTGTACCCGTTAGCCTTGTAGAGGGTACTGTAGGCGAAATTGTGCCACGTTCCCAATTTTGTAAAATCCCAAGGTAATTTTCCGCCGATTTTTTTGGCTTCGACTGCATTTGGGGCATTCAAAATAATTTGAGCCGCTTCTTTATCTCCCATCGCCATGGCCTTTTGATGGAATAAATAATGTTCTGTGGACTTGTAAGCCACTTTATCTGCAACAAAATTGGTAGGAAAATGATTAGATAGAAAATGTTTATAGGTTAGAAAGGGAATTATTTTTGGGGGTTCTTTTACCCTTTCTTCTATTGATCCATGACCTTTGGTCGGCTCCACAGTTGATGATTTACCAGTATTACCTGTGTCAGGATTTTTCGGACCTGGCTCCTGATCACCAGCATCCACCAAGTGAGTCATAACCATTTCAACTGGCGCCCCTCCGGACCTTGGCTCTTTTGAACCTGGTCTAGCCATTAGGGCTGCAGCATATGACCCTCTTGGAGGTTGATTGTCCACTATATCGCATTCCACAGCCATATGACCTGGAGCCATACATTTCCGACACCATTGTGGCATACCTTGATGCCAGATTTTTACTTTTACTTGGGTCTGCATGCCAGGGGTCTTGTACCAGGCGAAACCTGGAAATTGAAATTTTTGATGGACTTCGACCACAATGGAGCGAACCCCAGTCTTGATTCCAGTATCCTCAACTTCCACCCATTTGAAATCTGAAATGAACTTGATGGTTTTAACATTAGCTTGTAGCCATTTTTTAACTTCCTCATGAGGGATGGTGATTGGAACATTGCTTATATGTAGAGTCCTTACCCTGGTATTGGTCCTGGGGCGTGGCATCTCCAAATTTGTCGTTTTGTTGAATATTGTTAATTTGGACTCCACTGCCTTGTCTCGTTGATCAGGGCAACTAAAAATAATTTGATAAAAATTAAATTTCGAAATAACAAATTCTGGTTTAATGTCCCTGCTGTTTTCATTATTGATCGATATAATGACATCGTGTCGCGATTTCCCTTTGAGCCATTGATTCGTCCTGATCGATATAAACGCCGATCGGTTCATTAATTTGGCTGCTTCTGACTGGGTCAAAATTTCTTCATCGCCCGGACCGTCTTCATCATCGTCTGGATCAATCAATAATCGATTGTGATCATCTAGGCGGCTTCTTTGCTCTTCAAGTTGTTCTTGTTCGGTTTCTTCTGCCCATATCGGGGAAGCATTCAGCGAGCTTGGCATTGTTGCTGAATGTAATTCGCCTGGCGGTTCGCCCATGGCCGGAAGTTACGGCCAAGTAAAACTACGCAGTAAATATAGTCTTATGTAAATTTTGTATATAGAAAACTAAGCCACAAATTCTGGTGCGGAAAAAAACGGACGCCCAGAAACTATTGCTTGGAAAATTTAAACCTCAAAAAAATTTAAACCTTAAACGGATTATGTCCTTCTGCTAAACTACTCCTTTATATACCGCCTCTGGCATGGCAAGTGTCATGGCTGCCTTTAATCTGATTGGTTTTCGGACAAAGGAGTCTTTGTTCCTTTGTGTGACCTTAGACTAAGCAGCCGTCGTGGTTTTGGTCAACACACAAGTCATACACTAAAAAACAATACACTCTGACCATGAACTAAGGCATGTTACGTAGCTCGCTGCTATACTGCGTTTTATTCACTAATGCTACGGATTATTAATGTGAGAAAAAAAATTTTTAGCACAGGATGCGAAAGAAGAGAGATGAAAGAACTTTGCTTTACTGTCGATCGCCCTGGAAGACTTAATTTTGAAAAATTTCATTCCAAAATTAACCTATCTGAATTTCATTTTTCTTTTTACATATGTATTGCTACAAAAATGTTCGCTGGTTTGGCAGTCTATCAGTCAATATTTTAATGTTCACTATGATTTTCAAAATCATGTAATAAAGCCTCGAAACTAGAAAAATAAAGTGCATACTGATTTCAATAATGTTTTGTGATGCAATAAGTGAGGTGCACAGACCACGGACTTTTTGGATAACACAAAAATTGACGTTGAGCACAGTGCTGAGGAGTTGCTTGTTATGCGTGCAATTCAACGATTACTGTATGTGCATGTAAAATTTTAGAATGATGAACTACAATCAATCAGTCAAATCTGAACACTGCAACAGACGTTGTTTTTCTTGGGCAAGCTTTTCACCTCTGTTCATCTCATCTTTCAATGATCAAGCATTGGTATATGTGAAAGAACATGATATATCTGTTTTTCTTGAAATTCTTGTAAATATAAGTGGAAAGCAAGTATGTCATTTTTTAAACCTACCGTAAAAGCCTTGTGTGAACGACCTTGAGGGCGATAATATTTTTGTCATTTTTGAATTTACAAAGATTTACAAGTAAAAACAGATTGTTGAAGCCTTCTTAGTATTTCACTTTCTGGCTATAGTTTCGATTCCAGCGAGTAGCTCTTGTTCCCTTATATGATGAGCGCCTTGGCTCGATCCTTCTTGGGACGTTTCATTGACACATTAAGGTCCCAGAGCCGCGTAATTTGGAGGATTTGTTGAAAATCTGCGGTTTTTTTGAATACAAAACTTTTTACCTTATATCTTTGAACATCTCACATAAAAGAAAATATTAGATTATTTTGGATCACAGATGTAACGACCAGATTTGTGTGAGGTACTTTACTTTTCAACCAACGGCGTTACAGCGGGGACAAAAGGGGCACGGGCGGTACAATACATGGGATACGGCTTTAGAATGCTTGACGGCTGCTTCAGACGTCCATACAACAAACGATAAACGCGGCGAGTACACACCGCTTAATTGCTTCCGAATAAAAATGAGACTCGCTCTCAGTATAAAAAAGGCGCTTGCAAATACGGGGCGCAGAAGTCGAAAATTGAAAATTACAAGAATAAGAATGATCAAATCACGCTTTGCTTCTTCTTTTATATGGCGTTTTTGGCCACTCCCTGGGCGTCGCGGGAGGTCGTGCTTCTGTCCATCTTCTTCCGCCAATCGTCGCTTCCTGCTATGCTTTTTATGCTTTCTTAGTTATGCCTTTCTAATGCTTTTCTGGTACTGTATGCTTTCTGTGCTTCACTTGCTTTCTACGGTGGGCTTGGCCACACCTTTGTGCTTCTGTGCATGCTTCCTGTATCGGTTTCTCTGTATACACATGTTTTGTGGGGCCGCCGCTACGGTTACACTTGAGACTACTGTCTGGCGGGGCTTCTACGTACTTTACTGTGTGCAGGTGTTGTTTACGATTTTTACGGGGGATTACGGTAGCTCTGGGATGTATAGTTTAGTGTAGGTTCTAGGGGAACAGCTGCCGTTTGTGCAAATTAATTAGGGCATCTTAATTGGGCTACCGCGGTGTGAACGGATCAAAATAAAGTACTTCACGTAATTTTGGAGGAATGTTTGGGTGTGAATCCCAGACACCCTTGAGATGGTAAAATGTGAAAATAAAATAATATCTAATAAATGTCTATCACATACAGTATGCTACATATTTACAGTACTCCTATAGCAGGTACATTACAACCGTGAATGTGATATTCTTATGGGGGTGTTTGAGTGTGACGTTGGGGTACATGAAATTTGTGACTGTATAGGGCCCGTTTTGGCGAATGAGGAATTTGGGAGTCAACCCTTGTTTACACTAAAGATTTTTATAAAGAATAAGATCACCCGCCTTGTAATGTATGTTCTGAGCATGCTTGTTATACTGACGGGTATAGTGGGCTTGGGCTTTTTGCAAACTTTTCTGCACGGTTGAGAGTGCTTCTGTAAAATGGGATTTTACACGAAGGGCGTAATCGTCTAAATCAACCATGTAGGATGTGGGGAAAAAGTTTAAGGCTGCGTCTGACAGCAGATTAGCTTGCCTACCATGGAGTAATTCAAATGGGGGATACGAAGTGCTATCATTTTTATGAATGTTGATCGAAAAAACAACATATGGGAGATAAGTATCCCAATCAGTGTGATTTGAATTGATGTACATGCGGATACGGGTGGCTAGGGTCTGGTTGCAACACTCAACTTCCCCATTCGCAATGGGATGGTATGGGGCGGTATGAATTTTCTGAGTATTGCATAAACTAGTTATTCATGAGAAGAGATCGGATACAAAATCGGAGCCACAATCACAATGGATGATTTTTGGGGACCCATGACGGCAAACAATTTTGGTTATGAATAGCTTGGCAATAGTGGCTGCAGTGATGTCAGGGGTCGGGAACGCCTCTACATACTTTGTGAAATAATCGATGAAAACGACAATGAATCGGTTGCCGTCTTCAGTGAGGGGTAACGGTGCCATGCAATCAACACCGACTCGATCAAATGGGCCAGTCGGCTGAATTGGTACTAAATTTGCATGCACTTTGTGCCTGAGGGCTTTCTGTGTCTGGAATGGGTGGCAAGTTTTGCAGTAAAGTTTGATATCACGGCTCATTTGGGGCCAAAAATATTTCTGTCTTAGTAAGTGTAAAGTTTTCCGGGCAGCAAAATGACCTATGAATTTGCTGTCATGGTGTGAGGTGATGAGATACTGGACTTGTGACTTGGGAATGTATAGTTTTGCTTGTTTGTCGACTATACGGAAGAGGATGTTTTGATGCACTACGAATTTGATCTGAGTAAGGGGGTGTTTTTGGGCGATTTTTGCTAAAATGCTTTTCACAGTTGGATCAGTGTGCTGGAGTTCGGCAAAATTTTTCTGTTGTTCTTCTTGTTCAGTTGCTTCGGCCTCCAAAACCAAATTGATAGTGGATATTTCGGGGCGGGTTTCTAATTGCTCAATATCAAAGGATTGCTTTGCTGTCTGTGAGGGGAATCGAGAGACTGCATCTGCGTTGCGGTTAGCAGTGCCTTTCTTGGGTCGAATGTCTAACTGGACACCAGAGAGGGCTAATCCCCAACAGGCAATGCGAGGGGACGGGTTTTCCTTTTGTAAGACTGCTTGGACTGCTATATGGTCAGTGTGTACAATAACATGTTGCTGAAAAAGGTAGGGGCGGAAATACTTGACAAACTCAACTACTGCAAGGGTTTCTAACTCAGTAATTGGGTAGTTGCGTTCTGCGGGTTTTAGTGTGCGGCTCCCAAAAGCAATGGAGCGATCCTGACCTTTACTGTCTAGCTGACTGAGAATTGCGCCGATTCCGAGTTTTGAGGCGTCAGTTTGCAGAATAAACAGTTTTGTGAAATCGGGATGCTGCAGTATTGGGGCATGGATGAGTAATTCTTTGAGCTGAGTGAATGCATTTTGCTGTTCAGGGCCCCAGGAAACTTCGGAATTCTTTTTGAGTAGGGCTGTGAGTGGGCTAGAAACTTGAGAGCAATTTAGGATAAATCTGCGATAATAGGAGGGTAGGCCAAGGAATGACTTAACTTCTTTTGTGCTTTTGGGTGTGGGTATGTCATAGATGGCTTGTACCTTATGGGGATCTGGTGAAATGCCTTGCTGGGAAATGACGTGGCCTAAGTATTGGACTTGGGGCTGGCAGAATTTGCATTTATGTATATTTAGTTTAAGGCCTGCTTGTGAGAATCGGGCAAGAATAGTGTCTAAACGTTCCAGCATTTGGGCATGGGAGTCTGCAAATACCAAAACATCGTCGAGATATACAAGGCATGTGTTCCATTGCAGACCCGAAAGAATAACATCCATCAACCTTTGGAATGTGGCTGGGGCATTGGTGAGTCCAAAGGGGAGGTAATTGAATTGATACTGGCCGGCTGAGCAATTGAATGCAGTTTTTTCTCTGTCTGCTTGTGCTATGGGAATGGAATAATATGCATTGGATTGGTCAAGGGACGTAAAATATTTCATTCCAGGGAGGGTGTCTAGAATTTCGTCTATCCGGGGTAAGGGGTAAGTATCTTCTTTGGTGACTTTGTTGAGGCCTCTAAAATCAATGCATAAACGATGGCCTCCATCTTTTTTGGGGACTAAGACTGTGTTGGTACACCATGGGGAATTGCTTTGGCTTATGACACCTGCTGCTGCGAGTTGCTCAACTTCTGCTTGTATGATTTGCTTTTCTTTTGGGGAAGTCCGATAAAGTTGTCTACGTACGGGTTGGAAGCCATTGGTGTCAATTGTATGTGAGACGAGGGTGGTTCTGCCTAGGTCCATTTTGGATTTAGCATATAATGTAGGGTACTTCGATAGGGCGCGTAGGAGTTGCGTTTTTTCTGCACTGGAGGTTAAATTCACTGGAGGTTAAATTAACATTTTCTTTTAACCATGTGAATGTATCAAAGCGGCTGGGCTGGTTTTACGTGGAAGGGGTTACGTTAGCGGGAGTATTTTGTTTCGGGATGTAACAGGAGACTGTACCAATGCATGTTCCAGGGTAAAGAATTTGAGCTGTTTCTTGCGTGTTTAGGACCGATATGCGTATGCGACTGTTTTGGTTTTCTGAGATACAAGCTGCGAAATGGACTTTGGGATTCTGCTTGGGTTTCGGAGTAAATTCGAGCTGTTTAACTTGTAGGTACGATTTGGGCAAGGGGACAGTAAATTCGGTTACTGTACGGTGTGGTAATTCTAATTTCTCATCCAAATAAGTTCCACCACGAGTTGAAAGAGGGCTATATTCTAGGCCATCACAAGGTAGTATAACATTGCCAAATTTGACCTGTGATTTTTGATTGTTGATAGTGTATTCCGAAAATCGACTGAGAAAGTTTTTGCCTAGAAGGATGTCTGCTGTGCAATCTTTTTGGACATGGACCATGATTGTTTCCTGGATTGTTTGGGCAGTCACTGTGACAAAAGTGGTCCCTACAAAGTGAATCGGAAGATTATTTGCTGCTTTTGCTTGGACTTAGCGGGGGTTTCATGTCTAACTGTAAAAGTTGAGCGA
Organism: Romanomermis culicivorax; assembly: GCA_963922205.1. Classification (NCBI taxonomy): domain Eukaryota; kingdom Metazoa; phylum Nematoda; class Enoplea; order Mermithida; family Mermithidae; genus Romanomermis; species Romanomermis culicivorax. Next base: position 85,953 of record CAWUHX010000194.1, read on the forward strand.
TTCGGGAATCAATGAGTGAGTAAACTGCACCAGTGTCAATCATGCCTTTTGTCATTAATATGCCGTTAAGTGTGATTGGAATATGAGGGGTATGTTTGTCAGGTACATTTTGGGGTGGCTTATTTGATGCAGATTGGTGAATTTGATTAATGAGTTCGATTGCAGGAGTTCGGGGGGTATCGATATCGACAAGGACGTATTTCTGCTGTGTTTGTGCTCCACGACGATTAGCTAATTCTAAGAGAGCATGGCCGAATGATGGGGGAATGGTCTCATGTAAATGTCTGTTGTTTGATGGTATTTCCTATGCATGTTCGTTTGTGGCATGATGCTTTGGAGAGGGGAAATATTTTCAAAGAACGAGAAACGAATAAAAGACGCCTGCAATAACTACAGTAATAACGGCGAGATTGATAATGATTTGCAGGGGTCCTTTGAGTAAATTGTTTAATCCGTCCGTGAGACTTTGGGTGGTACGGGTTATTACATGTTCTATGCCTTGACCGGCGCCAGAGAGTGTATTTCCGAGTGCTTGGCCAGTGCCTGAGATCATGTTGTAAACTGTATCCGAATTGAGAGACATTTGGGCGGTGTAATTGACGAGTTTTTTGACAATGTTTTCGAGTGTGTGAGTTTTGTAAATGTATTGTTTCAAAAAGAGTAAGTTGGTTGAAATGGTTGCAAGTTGATCATGAAAAATGACGGGTGTATAAATGGAAAAATGAGAAATTTTGGTTCCAGACGATTTCTAAAAGTAAAGTTGTAACATGTGGGGATCCTGTTTCACTGACCCATGTATTATTCTGTTTGTAGAGGGCTACATGCATGTGATGGCAGTCAATGGTTTGTGAAAAAGGGGTCAAATCATTGCCTCCTGGATTTGAAAACATGAGTTCCGTTCCTATGAGGATGGGTAAAAGTTTGTAGCATGTTTGGTTGATTTTATGGTTGTAGAAGACTTTAGATGCGTTTACTTGTTTACAAGGCCAGACTGTGAGGGCTTCTCCTGTGAATTCTGCTATGAGGTCGGTTCACTGTAGGAATGCACGCGCCCCAAGGGTTGCTTCAAGTTGCAAAATTTGCCATACGAGATCAAGGTGACACTGGGCCTGTCTGCATAATTCACTCCATACATTTTTGAAATTTTGAATTTCGAATTCCTGGATTTTGTCTGCTAGATAATTTAGTTTTGCGTTAATGAGTTCAAAATCTTCAAAATCCTATAATGCAGTACGAGTTTTGTTGGTTTTTGGGGTTCAAAATGCGCTATGATGTGGTGTGCTTTTGTCTAATTGTACAATAATGCCTTGTTCAGTTAGAATGCTGTCTTGGATTTCTGGGTAATTGGGGTTCGAAAAGAGTGTGTTTTTAACCAAGAATGCACCTTGTAGTTCTTCTATTATCATGTGGGTTTGCATGAGTTTTATGGGATGTGTATTTTTGTATTCGAAGGGGCATAAGTTTTCAAATGCTGTTTCATTCCAGATAATGGATCCGTCGGTTGTGACACAATGACCTGATGTCGGTTTGCATGACCCCAGGTCACCTAATGTACCTGTCATAGATTTTCCATTCCAAGATGCTATTTGTCCTATTTCTATGATGACGTTAGTGACCGAGGTACAGTGGTCTGTACAACACCATGTGTATTCTACGCTTAGGGAGTTGTTTGTTGACCAAAATCCTGGTTGGGTTTTGTATAATTTTTGACCATTGTGTTCTTTGTCTATAACGATTGCCTTACAAACATGTGGGGTTAGATTTTGCATTTCGGTTTGGTCAAAGACAATACCTTTTGAGCCAAGAAATCCTGTATTAGTACAAATTTTGCGTTTGCGAACACTGCATTTGTATGCATCTGTGATGTGAGGTTTAGTGGAGGGGATATAGATTTTTCCGAATGTCTGTACGGGTTTGTCTATTGTGGAAGGGGGCATGCATGATACAAGTTTTGGTATGCTGACTGAGTGACCGCTCAATGAAGTTCCACACGTCTGAAATTGGGCACTACACGATGTGGGGATTATTATGCATAAAAATATACAATACAACCACCAATATAGTGTTTTAGTGGAGGTGGCGGGGTACTGTATATTTTTGTTCTGGCCAGTTTGGCATGGCCGCTTTTGGTGTTGTTCCATTTTGGGCTGAGGGGGTGGCTGGTTTGCAATCTGAAAGGTCTGTAAAATTTTAGAAATTGAGTCATGGGATGGGGTTTGGGCTTGCTTACTTGCGGGGGTCGGTAGCAGTGTTTGGCGGGGGCGGAATTGGTATGGTTCGGGGGTCAGGCCGTGGAGAAGGGAGACCAAGTTGCGGCCTGCCTTCGATGGGGTGTCGGGGGCATCCGGCGGTGTGGTGTCTTGCTTGCGGGGGATCTTGTAGCCTACGGGGATGGTGGGTGGCGATTTTTCGATTTTTGCGGCTTCAGGTGTGGGGGGTGATGACATGGCGCACCAATCGCGTACGTCCAGGTCAAGGACGTATTCGTCACTACTGCAGTGGGTAGTGGGCATAATGGTTCCTAAAGTCGTCTGAGGGCCGTTAGTTATGGCAGGTAATTTTGAGTAAAATGCGGGGTCATCAATGTCCATGAGGGGTTGGGGTTGCCTGTACTCAACGCAATTTTGAATATTACGACTCTGTTGATTCAAACAGTACCTGCTTGTATGACCTCTTTGCTTACATAGAAAACATTGAAAATTTGAGTAGAGTTTGGAAAGGCAGTTATCAGATCTATGTCCTGTTTGGGAGCAGTGGATGCATCGGCTTTTACAATCACGCGTACTGTGATTATTACGAAAACAGATTTCACATGATTTCTGGGTGCCTACTGATTTACAATTACGAGCTATGTGTCCAATTTGTCCACACTGGAAGCATGTGGGTTGCCTAGGGGTGGTATTGTTCCTGTAAGCATTATTCCTGCTGAAAGTATTGTTACTGAAATTGTTCTAGCTACTCTGTTGTGGGGGTTGAGGTTTTTGTTTGATCTGCAATTGTAAATCTTTTACTTGTTGTTCTAACTGATGCAAAAGGTCCTGTTGATCTGTTTTTTTGGTTAGGGAAAAGATGGGTTCGGGTTTTGGGGGTATAAAAGGGAGGGCGTTAGATTTTAGCTCATTTCTAAGGATTTGCTGTTCAATGTAAGCTGCTTTGTCTGACATTTCTTTTAGAGTTGTGAACTGTCTATATTTAATTGCTTCCCTAATTTCGTTTTGCATGCCTTCTACAAAGAGGGGTTTTATGATCATTTCTCGTGCATCTGTGTTAAAGTTAGGGTAGGCGAGGGTTGCAAGGTGTTCTAGATCAAACAAGAATTCAGTTACTGTTTCAGATTGCTTTTGTTTTCTCTTGCCTAAAAATTGTTGATGTAGCTCATTATCTCTATTGTTTGGGAAAAATGCCTGTAATGCGACTTTACACTGCTCATATGTGTGGGGAGGGTTTTCGGAATTGGCTAAACTTTTGAATTTTGCTAATGCGGCTCCTCCTAAATGAATTTCTAAACATGCTAACTTTAACTGTACGTCTGTATCTTTCATGCCTTGGAGTGCCATGAACTGTTCTAATCTTTTGTTCCATTAACTAAAATGTTGGGTCACCCCACCCGTGAATACTGTAGGTTTCGCGTAGAAATTATTTGCCAAGTTTTTACCAATGTTTGCTGTTCTTAGATTGTCTATTAGGGTAGGGTTTACTGTATTCTGATTCAATTGTGTGCGTAGGGTACGAAAATGTTCTGAAAATAAATTGTTTATCTGCTCTCTAACAATTTCTCCTAAATGACCTTGTGTTTGGTGGGTCATTCTTGGTTTACGCTAGGATTTCTGCTTAAATGCTTCAATTTTTGCTTCACCCTGTATTCGTTTAAATGTATCGCTTAATGTTTCGTTGGAGGGGATTTCCAGTTTGCTTTCTACGAATACTGTCTTACTGTAGGAAATGATTACTACTGTATTATCTAATGCTTCTAAATGCCCGGATAAGAGTACACCTAATTGGGGCAGGGAGTTCCAGTGGTTGATGGTACGGTACAGTCACCAAAATATGTAATGACCAGATTTGGTGTGAAGCACTTTACTTTAACTAACAGCGTTAGGGTGGGAACAGCTATCACAGAACGGGGGGGGGGGGGGGGGGCGCGGGCAGTATTATGGGGCGATAGGGTTACAATGATCGACGGCTGTTTGCGACGTCCATAGGACAATACAAAAACGCGTCTTGATTTACAATACGAACGGGGGCCTTGGTTTATGTTGCTTTCGTACAATTGGCCGCTTGCAAATATAAAAAAGACGGGGCGAGTGCGGTTTAAAACGACGAATTCAAAAATCCAAAATTCTAACCAATAATAACAAAAATCACGCTTTGCTTCTTCTTTTATACAACATTTTTGGCCACTCCCTGGGCGTCGCAGAGGTCATGCTTCTGTCCATCTTCTTCCGCCAAACGTCACTTCCTGCTACGCTTTTTATGCTTTCTTAGTTACGCCTTTCTAATGCTTTTCTGGTACTGTATGCTTTTCATGCTTCGCTTGCTTTCTACGGTGGGCTTGGCCACACCTCTGTGCTTCTGTGCATGCTTCCTGTATGGGTTTCTCTGTCTACACATGTTTTGTGGGGCCGTTTCTACCGTTACACTTGAGACTACTATCTGGCGGGGCTTTTACGTATTTTACTGTGTGCAGGTGTTGTTTACGATTTTTACCGGGGATTACGGTAGCTGTGGAATGTGTAGTTTAGTGTAGGTTCTAGGGGAGCAGCTGCCGTTTAGGCAAATCAATTGGGGCATCTTAATTGGGCTACCGGGGTGTGAACAGATCAAAATAAAGTACTTCACGTGATTTTATAGGAATGTTTGGGTGTGAATCCCAGACACCCTTGAGACGATAAAATGTGAAAATGAAATAATATCTAATAAATGTCTATCACATACAGTATGCTACATATTTACAGTACTGCTTTAGCAGGTACATTACACAATCATCACTGTTTATTGATGCTATCATTGCAATGACAGATGATGACATCAACAAGGTAGTATGGAGTTGACGGCCGGCACTATCAAGACTGGTGCAGAATTCTTTTTAAATTCTTCAATTTCAGGCAACTAAACAATACTAGGAACCACCATAGCTTCGTGGCCCGCGAACGACATTAATTTTTGAGTGATAAACTCGAAATTCTACTGAAAACAAAAAAAAACAAAATGCTTTCATCCAACATTATTGTTTCCTGAAAAGAAAAAACATATTATTATTATTCACACATAAAGTTTGAATTTTCAAGAAATTTAATTTGTTTTCTTTCCCAAACAAATAAAGTCCCAAGTTGAAATAACCGATGACGATTGATGGAGAAAATTCACACAAAGGACACACAGGGTGAGTCAAAAAGGCGACCGGTACCGACTTCTATCGCTTCCACAGTGGTGAAGCTTGTTTAATGCGGTTTGCTGCCATCGATAGGCAAGACATATGGCATTGTAACGACCAGATTCCTAAGTGTACTTTTACTCGGTCCCAACGATGGCGATAATGACAATGAGTAATAAACGAAAGATCCGTGGATGATATAATATATGGTTTTTGCTTCACAACACGTCCTGCATTAAACTCTTTTACAAAATTTACATAAATCTCAATAAAATCTGTCTTTTCCCGGGTTTCTCTGTCTTTTATACGGATTCTTTCATCCATGCCCTCGTGTCGTGGGAGGTCCACTTCCGTCGGCTCGCCTAACCAATCGCTGCTTCGCTTACCTGTTTCCACCTACTGTATGCTTCTTTCGCCATGCCTCTTGCTTTAATTTACTCCTAATTTCCACGCTTACATGCTTTATTCTACAGTATGCTTTGCCATGTTTTTTAGCTTTTCATGTGTTTTTCGGTTTTCCATGCATTCTTCCTAAATCTTCTGTCTGGGTCGGGATTTCTGTACTTTCTACATGGGCAGGTGTGTTTACGCGTTTGGAGGGAATTATTGTACCTACAGAATGTGCATTTTAATGTGCATTACGAGGGCCACGTGCCAATGTGCAAATAATTATGTGCGTCTTTAATTGGGTCAATGGGATGTGGGATGATCAAAATAAGGTGCTTCACATGAATTTATGAGAATGTTTGGGTGTGAATTCCAGACACCCTTGAAACGATAGATTATAATATTAATTTATATTTGAAAAAGAATATCACATACTGTACAATTTGGATTTACAATAATGCTTCAGCATGTACGTTACAGCATGATAACCGCAAAGTTTGAATCAGATCACTCACATATTGACTGACAAGAATCAAAGGTACTGAACGTCGATTTTTTGCAAATAACAAGAAAAAATTGGCGAAAATCAACGTGTTTTACAACAAGTAAAGTGAAATCCAATCAGTAGCACCATATAACTACTGAAAACTACAAGAGAGCCCTTTTAGGGGTACTACATTCTATTTCACCGATAATTTTAATTATTTTTCGAACTGGTCGATGAAAGAATTGATTTTGTTTTGATTCTGCTTTTTTCCACTTGTAGAACAAAAGCCCTTGATTATGGCGGAATTTGGCTCATATTGAATTTAGAAGTAGATTACTTTAAATTACGTGTTAATTACAAATCTGGATAATTTTGAAGTATTATTGTGAGTAGACAGCTTTACAAAACTTTTTTCACAAGGGGACAACTTTTACTGTGATTTCACAATGTTTACTTTTTGAAAAAAAAGATCACTTTTACAAAATTTCTGTTTGTACAGGAACGAAAAATGCTAAGAGCTGAACATGAACCGGGGATTCTAATTCAGCAATCCGCATTGAAAACAATTCACCCATTCAAACATTATGAAAGTCAGCATCTGTTGCCTTTTTTTGGCCCACCCTGTATTACAGTAAGTGTCACGATAAGTGAATTTGTAAAGTATGTAAATTAAGCTAAGCTTAAGGTTACTGTATAATTTCGTCCAAATTAGTTTCGTGTAGGAATTGTACAGTAATCCATTATTAAGTTGTTTTTCCATTCTTTACCATTAGGGAAAATGTAGGTTAAGTAGCCCATTGTTTGTACATTTTTGACGATAATTTGCCAAAACCATTAGTGCATTTTCGTTTCATTATTTACTCGGCCATCGCAAAATATGTATGGAAAGGATTACAGTAGGAAAATAAGAGCCCAAAAAACAGAGAACTACTAATCCCTCCTGTCCACTTACCCGACGGTGGACAACTTCAAGGAAGCCGTCCTAAGCAAGTTCAACCAATCAGGTTCAAACGTTTTCCTCCCATTCCCAATAAACAACTCTAGCGAATGAGATTTCCCTCACCAAAAACCCCACCTCTTTTTCCGGATCCTCAGAAAAAAACGAAGAAAAACAGTCAGTTCGTTCTTCGGATCTTTCGAAAATCGGCCGCGTCTCACTTTACCGACTAAGTGAGTTCCCTACCTCTTCGTGTATTGTATTTTTCTTGGACGACGTTCATCCGTCCAGCAGTTTGTGTCTTTCCCGGACGACGTTCATCCGTCCAGTAGTTGTATTTGTTTGAGGACGACGTTCATCCGTCCAATTAGTTTGTATTTGTTTGAGGACGACGTTCATCCGTCCGAGTAGTTTGTATCTGTTCGAGGACGACGTTCATCCGTCCAATTAGTTTGTATTTGTTCGAGGACGACGTTCATCCGTCCAATTAGTTTGCATTTGTTTGAGGACGACGTTCATCCGTCCAATTGTGTGTGTTTATCGGCGACGTTCATCGGCCAATAATTTATTTTCGGGACAACGCCTATCCCTCCATAGAAATCTCACCTCCCCGACCCATATTTAGTAGTTCTCAGATTCCTTCTCTCTCAGTTGCTCTTATTCTCCTGCCCGTGTCCCCTGCCTTATCCACATTATTGTAATTTAGCCTGCTAATATTCTATTTTAATAAACGAATATTTCAGAGGCATTTACGTAACCAGAGGAAGACTTACCTCTATGTAACAAGTGGCGACCGTACCAATCCGAACCGAAAAAAGTAAGCCCCTAGTTTTTTATTCCCACCCTTCCTGTTGAAAAAGTCCCATCCCATCATTCTAAAAGTTCCATTTACGATTCCTCTCCCGTTTTCTCGTTGTTAACAAAATTCTGGCTGAACAAAAGAAAAGTTTGTCAGACCAATTTCGTCAAATTGAAAAGGAAGCAAAAAACCAAGTTTTGAACACCCGAAAAATGATCCACCCTGACCAAATCGATCAAATCGTTAGACATTCCATTGAACATGTTGTTGACGACAGACTTAGGGGTCTAGAGGACCGGCTAAGAGATGTTATTCTTGGTCAAAATGCCCCAAATCGTGAAATAAATACAGTGTTGAATGATATCCGCCTAGCCAATTTCAGGAACAACCCATTCGTTCCCATCAGATCCCCACCTTTATTTTCCGGTTCTTTTGGTCAAAATTTTTTGGACTGGATAAAAAATTTTGAAACCTTCCTCACCTTTCAAGGCGTCAAACCTGACGATGAAGAAATAAGGAAAGCCTGTTTCGAGTCCTACCTTTCTGGACCTGCTCTAGCCACCCTGGATGATCTGAGGCTAAGACAGAACCCTCCCACCACATACGAGCAGTATAAAAATTGTTTCCAACGTTTATACCCCAGTAACCGCGATTGTGATATTCATCAACAAGTTTTGATGGAAAGAAAACAAAAAAGTTCAGAGCTTGGCACTGAATTTCTTTCAGAACTTAGAAAAATTGTGCGACAAGCTTTCCCAAATTTGTCCTTGGAGGATAGAGAAAACCTGATAAAACCCATATTTTTACGGGGCTTAACACCGGAAATTTGTGAAATTTTGAGATACCGTGAATTCACAAACTTAGATGAATCCCATAAGGCTGTCATGTACGTAGAATCTCAACGAGCCGGACCTGGTTTCTCATCATCTATTCCCAGAATACCCCCAATGACATGGTTGCAACAGTTACCCAAAGTAATATTGAACGTTCTTTACTTGACCTCACAGATAAAATGTCAAAACTTTTCGACCGAAAAACGACCCCTCCACCGGTTTCCTGCACTTATTGTGGCGAGAGGGGCCACTTGGAAAACGTGTGCCGCAAGAAACAACGAGACGACCAACGAAAAACCAGTTATCCCCGCAGGCCCAACACATGGAAACCCGACACGGGTCACCGGCGGCCCTATTCGGAACACCAATGGTCCAACCAAAATCCGCCCAAACCCCCAAATAATTTTGGCCGTTCCGATAACAGCTGCTTTAACTGCGGCGAACGTAACCATTTGGCCAGGCATTGCACAGCGCCACAAAAAAGTAAGTACCCATCCAATATTCACCAACAATCCTGCTCCCCAGATATTGCCGTCTCTTCCCCCCCTCGATTTTGATGATATAGAAATGTTCCTCCAATGTTCAGGACAACAGACTGCAGGCCACATCAATACGTTGTTTACGAAAAGCAACAACCCCAACCAAAAAAGTAAGTCGGTCCAGATGGCCATGACCGAAAATACCCAAACCACCCAACCACCCATCTCCTTGTTAAAAATTAAATTTTCCCCGAAATTGCAAAAATTGGGCCCTTATTTTTTTCAAGCAATTTTCAAAAATCCAAATCCGAAAAAGCCGAAAAAACCCACTCCCAACACCAATCAAGAACCGAGCCCTAAGTCCCCAAGCCCTGCCCCATTGGCTGGACGTCAACGGTTCCCATCACAATCATCGGCAGCGTCAGCCCAATCCACTCGCCCACCAACCCCCAAATCGCCAGCCGAATTCCAGGTTGAGATTGTCTACGCAGATGATATGGAAGACGGTGAATATACCAAAGAATCCCCAAAACCCAATTTAACCCAGAATTCGTTTTTTATTCAGGCGAGATCACCAACGCAGCCTGTAGAGACCCAACGCCGACCGGGGTGAAACGAAAAGTTTTGGCTACCCAACATAATTTCTTTTTTATGTTTCCGTTTTTTTTCGCGCCAATAAATGGCACATTTCAATTATGTGGTATGTCTAGGAGTGGCCATGCAATTGACATCCCGAAAAGTGTTTAATGTGAAGCCCCAAATTCCCCTGCCCATCTTAGTAAAATAGTGGCCAATGTCTATATTCCAAAAACCCAACCAGATACCGCCCCTGCCTTCAAATGTCAAATGCGTACGAGAACTATTTGTACAAACATGGGATTCTTCGCATCAAAAGGCATTGTCCTGGACTCCTCAAAAATTGCCCCAATTCCCGCGTCAGAGTGCAGAGAAGCATTTTTCACCAAAAGTTACCAAACAAAAAACTTGACCCACGTCTCCCCTGGTTTTTGGAGCACAGAAAACCCACTAAAAGTCGATTTTAAGTGGTGCTGTAGTGATCATTGTACTACAGTAACAAATTTGATTATCGAAGAAGGCAACATTGCCTCTTGGGACCCTGATCATTTGACCACCGATTTAGGCGACTCCGGCGGTTGCAAGCCTCTAGCCGGACAGTGCACTCTCACTGATGGAATAATTTTGTGGGACGATACCAAATTCAAGGACACCTGTTCCCTCCAACTAAAAGGCACATATAACAGAACCCTAAGCGATAATTATGTTGTCATAGACGCTATTCAGGGCGCATTTACCCTAAAGTCTGCTCACACTCAATGTTCCAAAATTGAAAAAGCTGTCCTCACCCACCAAGGAGTCATTTTAGTGCTTAAAAATATGACCCAACTCGCCTCCCCAAATTCGGATGAAAATTCAGACCCTATCAACCCAGACCCAGTGAATGCGAAGTTAAATTTCTTAACACAAAAAATTTTGGACTTGGAATACGAAAATTTCCGAAATGTTTGGTCAGAATTGTGCTGTCAAGCCCAAGGATATCTTGACATCATTTGGCAACTTTTACATTTTGACCCCACCCTTGGTGCCCGTGCATTTTTACATCGGACTGACATAATCGCCGAGTTTACTGGCGACGTTCTTACCGTCTCAAAATGTAAATCCCTAAATGCAACAGAAATTTTTACCTCCCATAAAGTGAATGAAACGTGTTACAAAAACCTTCCCGTCAGAATTAATGATACACTTTGGTTCGTGACCCCCGGCACCTTTGATCTACTTCCTTTTAGCCCAAAAATTGATTGCCATCATCGACCCATAAGCATATACAAAAATGGAGACAAATGGATGACCGAAACTGGACCCACCCATGTCACTAAAGTACCCGTTCAAGTTTTCTGGCATGGAAAATACAAAGTTTTTCATTTTGACTCACCAGCCATTTTTCATGATCAGTTAGGATCTATCCCCTCCAATTTAGCTTTTTTGAAGCAGTACATGTACAAAGTACACAGCTTACAAGCTAATGTGCATAGAATAATGAACTATACTTCAGAAATGTCGTTGAACCCCTCCGTCATTTACGAAGCCCTGTCAGGAGCAGGCCAAGGCATGTCAAAGGCCATGCAAGGATATTCCAAATCGTTGGAACGGATTATCGGCGGCGTAGCTCACAGTGCTACAGATGGCTTGAATAACCTGCTGAAAGGTCCCTTACAATTAATCGTTAATGGTCTAGTGGTCATAGCAAGCATTGCTGCAGTAGTTTTCGTCCTCTTTTGGTCTTGTGCGTACCTCCACAACATGCGCGCCAAAAGAATGCCCCCACTGTTGCCATCTGCGGCATCTCTTTACGAAAATCCCCACCATTCTAGCGAAGACCCGCCTCCTCTACCAACCCTTGGACAAGCCCTGTTCCAACTTGTAGCCCACCATGCCCAAAACTCGGAAGCCACTCACACGCGCAGCAGCAGCATTCGTTACGTGAAACGAGCAATTCCTAGTGCCCCATCCCCCCTATTTCATTTTGCATCCGAAAATGATATAATTGATAGAATCCCACATGTTTTGCTTACAATTAATAACCAAAAAACCGTTTATGCTATGGTCGATTCTGGCGCAGCTTACTCGATCATGGATAAAAAAGTTGCAAGTTCCATAAATGACCTTGTCTGGAGAAATTCCCCCACTATCATGGCCACTGCTGCAAATAAACTCCCTATCCCCTTGGTAGGTTCGGCCATTGTGACTCTAAAAGTGGACGATTTGGAAGAAACAATTGTGGTTCAAATACAAGACGATTGTCCCTCACCTATTATTTTAGGTGCCAATTTCACTAACCGTTTCAAAAGCTACGAATTCAACAATGAAAATTCCTTTGTCCGTTTTGGAAAAACCGTTGTCCCATGTAGAGGCATTACCTACAACCCACCCAAACATCGAGGCGAAATTTCTCTGCCGGGTACTGTTGCCCTTCCACCCAGAACCATCACAGAGTTTACTGTACCCGCATCGAAAATGTACGAAAATACGAAAACTGTTGAATTCTTTCCACGTGATCAATTATTTGAAAAATTCGGAATTTGCGCAGCTAACAGTGTCTCCACCGTTTTTCAAGGCCATATCATGGTTTCCATTTTCAATCCCACCCAAGCCCCAGTTGTCCTATATGAGAAAACAAGATTGGGCACAATCCAAACTTTTACCGAAAAATCAGCAATGGTAGCCCAGTGTAATTCCACACCCAATGAAATATTAACACCCAATAATGTAATGAAATGGTTGAACTCCAATGTTCACCTATCCCAAACATCCATCAGCCCAAACGAGAAGAAAAAGCTTTTGTCCACCCTTGCAATGTTCCCTGAACTATACTCAACCTTGAAAGCCGATAATGGACGCACTAGTTTGGTTGAACATGTGATTGACACTGAGGATACTAAACCCGTCCGGAGACCCCTTTTTCGTACCTCCCCAAAAGAAAAGGATATTATTCATCAAGAAGTCGAAAACTTGGAACGCCAGGGTATCATTTCCAAGAGCACGTCCCCTTATTCTACCAACACGGTTCTTGTAAAGAAAAAAGATGGTGGCATGCGTTTGTGCATAGATTTTCGTGGTCTAAACAAAGTCACCAAAAAAGACAGTTACCCCATCCCCCGAATTGACGATATTTTCGACACCCTTCGCGGCATGCAGTTTTTCACATCCCTTGACCGAACCAATGCCTATTACAGTATCCCAATCAAGGAAAGCGATAGAGAAAAAACGGCTTTTAACAGCCCCGCCAGCCTTTATCATTTTAATTTCCTACCATTTGGTCTGTGTAACGCCCCTGCCTCTTTCCAGCGCCTCATGGATGTTCTCTTATCCAACTTGCAGTGGCAAACCTGTCTTGTCTACTTGGACGATGTGCTTGTTTTTGGAAAAACCCATGACCATATGCTTGACAGGCTGAAAGAAGTGCTTTCTCGAATGCAGTCAGCAGGACTAAAATTGAAAGTCCAAAAGTGCAAATTTTCACAGTCCCACGTGAAATATCTTGGCCACATAATTTCAGCCGACGGAATTTCCCCTGACCCCGAAAAAATTGAAGCAGTTCAGAAAATGCCCGCCCCAAAAACCGTAAAACAAATAAAGTCCTTTTTGGGATTGATTTCTTATTACCGTCGTTTCATCCCAAATTGTTCCAAAATCAGCTCCCCACTTAGCAAATTGTTAAAAAAAGATGCTCCCTTCGTATGGGGACAAGATCAACAAAGTGCTTTTGACGGCCTAAAGCAACACCTCATATCTGCACCCATCCTGTCCCACCCAGATTTCGCACAACCATTTATCTTGCAAACCGATGCTTGTGTCACTGGCATAGGCGCTGTTCTCAGCCAAATAGGATCCGACAGAAAGGAACACCCCATTGCCTATGCAAGCCGCAGCCTAAACCCTCATGAACAAAAATATTCCATAACCCATCTAGAAACCCTCGCTGTTGTTGAATTTGTTCGTCATTTTCGCCCATACCTCTACCAACATGTGGCCATGGTCCACACTGATCACACAGCCGTAAAAAGCATTTTGGAAAAAGAAAATAACCCATCCCCCCAAAGTTGCCGTTGGGGCTTTGCCCTAAGTGACTTTAAGCTTAACATCCAACCCAGAAAAGGCACAGCTAATGGAAATGCGGACGCTTTATCCCATACTCCCCTTCCCACCACCCGTTCTGCTTTTGATATTGACAATTTTTCACAGTCCCCTCCTGAGCAACCCATGCCCATCAACAGTGTTTTAGAAGCAGAAGCTTCAGAAAACAAAGAAATATTGAAAAATTTCCGAGAACAGCAGGTTTGTGACCCTATCCTTCGGAAAATCAAAGAACAAATAGAAATCGGAGACCCTGTCCATGTTCAAAATTTCTCCCTCGAAAATGATTTGATTTATAAGCAGCAAGGCCCCCTCAAAAAACTCTATGTACCCAGTGCTCTCCAACAAACTATTATCAAGGATAACCATGATAATAAGTTTTCCGGCCATTTTGGAATAAGAAAAACGATCAACCTTACCAAAAGAAAGTATTTTTGGCCGGACATGGCAAAAATGATCACTGATTATTGCCGATCATGCCACCCTTGTCAAGTGAATAAACCCACACACCATAGAATTACGGCTAATCTGGTTCCCATCCAAGTAAAAGGCCCATTTGAAAGGGTAGGTGTTGATTGTGTTGGTCCCATGACCCTTTCTGAACATGGAAATCGTTTTATCATCGTTTTTATCGATTATTTCATGAAATATGTTGAAGCTATAGCCACCCCCGATATTACAGCACTTACCATTGCCAGAGCTTTTGTCGAAAAAATTGTTTGTAGACACGGAGCTCCCAAAATTTTGCACTGCGACTGTGGCACTGATTTTACTTCCATCCTCATGACCGAAGTAACTCGACTTTGTGAAACCAGAAAAGTCCACACTACCCCCTACCATCCCATGGCCAATGGTGAAGTCGAACGTGCAAACCAAACCCTTGTTGTCCGCATGCGGATGTATGTTGACGATTGGCATACTGATTGGGATGATCATCTCCCTTTTGCCATTTTTGCCACAAATATTCACCAAAATGAAAGCACTGGCTATTCCCCATTTGAATTGTTATATGGTCGACAACCGGACCTCCCATCGGATATTTCTCGAACCCCACCATCGCCCTACGCTATAGACATGAACGATTATGTCAATGACGTCAAACATCATTTTCACACGGCTTTGACCGTTGTCCAGGACCGCATCAGAAATAGCCAAGCTCTTTATTGAAAAAAATATGACACGAAAACTCACAACCACGAATATAAAGTTGGTGACCTGGTCCTCAAACCCATCCAAACAGTAAAACAAGGACTAACGTCTAAGCTGGCCCCCCTACACCTTGGTCCCTACAAAATTATGCGGATAGCCTACCCCAACCTCTGGATCTATAACCCCAAAACGGATCGAGAAGAGGCAATTCACGTCAACAATACGCAGCCGTATCATCCAAAAGTCAACGTCCGTTCAAATCAACCAAACGATGAAAATCAATGACGTCTCGATCCAGAAAACGCCTTCCGCCGAGTTCAACGTAGCTCCACCCACCGTTCTGCTCGACCCGATTCGCCAGCTTCGATCGAATTGTGACCTGCCCAAACGAGGACGTTTGCTTTATAAAGAAGGGAGGTGTCACGATAAGTGAATTTGTAAAGTATGTAAATTAAGCTAAGCTTAAGGTTACTGTATAATTTCGTCCAAATTAGTTTCGTGTAGGAATTGTACAGTAATCCATTATTAAGTTGTTTTTCCATTCTTTACCATTAGCAAAATGTAGGTTAAGTAGCCCATTGTTTGTACATTTTTGACGATAATTTGCCAAAACCATTAGTGCATTTTCGTTTCATTATTTACTCGGCCATCGCAAAATATGTATGGAAAGGATTACAGTAGGAAAATAAGAGACCAAAAAACAGAGAACTACTAATCCCTCCTGTCCACTTACCCGACGGCTGGACAACTTCAAGGAACCCGTCCTAAGCAAGTTCAACCAATCAGGTTCAAACTTTTTCCTCCCATTCCCAATAAACAACTCTAGCGAATGAGATTTCCCTCACCAAAAACCCCACCTCTTTTTCCGGATCCTCAGAAAAAAACGAAGAAAAACAGTCAGTTCGTTCTTCGGATCTTTCGAAAATCGGCCGCGTCTCACTTTACCGACTAAGTGAGTTCCCTACCTCTTTGTGTATTGTATTTTTCTTGGACGACGTTCATCCGTCCAGCAGTTTGTGTCTTTCCCGGACGACGTTCATCCGTCCAGTAGTTGTATTTGTTTGAGGACGACGTTCATCCGTCCAATTAGTTTGTATTTGTTTGAGGACGACGTTCATCCGTCCGAGTAGTTTGTATCTGTTCGAGGACGACGTTCATCCGTCCAATTAGTTTGTATTTGTTCGAGGACGACGTTCATCCGTCCAATTAGTTTGCATTTGTTTGAGGACGACGTTCATCCGTCCAATTAGTTTGCATTTGTTTGAGGACGACGTTCATCCGTCCAATTGTGTGTGTTTATCGGCGACGTTCATCGGCCAATAATTTATTTTCGGGACAACGCCTATCCCTCCATAGAAATCTCACCTCCCCGACCCATATTTAGTAGTTCTCAGATTCCTTCTCTCTCAGTTGCTCTTATTCTCCTGCCCGTGTCCCCTGCCTTATCCACATTATTGTAATTTAGCCTGCTAATATTCTATTTCAATAAACGAATATTTTAGAGGCATTTACGTAACCAGCGGAAAACTTACCTCTTCGTAACATAAGTATTGTTTCTGAACGTTCGTGCCGGGGAAAATTGCCCTTAGATATTAGTGTTCCGAAGCAACATTCGTCATGAAAGGGCAAAAACTAAACTGGTTCGAATAATCTACAGTGACAAAAAAATTATTCTGCAATATTAATTACAAAACTGAACAGCCTACAGATTTAGTGTTATTTTATACCTACTTCTCTTGCAAATCTTATTTTTTAAAAGGAAGGATTCAGAAATTGAGTATTTTATAATTTCAGATTGCCTCATAATCATGTTGTGGAAAAGTTCAAGAGAACTTTAAAATGAAGAATTTGAAAATACTTTACATGTGGGCTTTTGCTACATTGACTCATGACGAGCAAGCATTCGTCCCAAGTGAAGACTTTCCATGATGCAATTTCAATTTTCACTGCAGCTGAACTGGGAAAAATATGGCCGCTTTCTCAACTTGTTTGTTATTTGCACGAATTTTCGGAATCTCCTTCATCGAGACTCATCTCGAAAAATACACTAGTGGCCCTTTTTCAAGCATTGTTATTTGATACGACTGTCGAACAATAGACTTCATCGATTGAAGCAGCACAGAAGCAGTAAACGTTATTATTAAGGTACATAGGTATTTCATAATTCCGCAGTCTACAGTAATTCAACTTGCCGTCAACTTTACAGTCATTTTTCATTGTAATTTGGAGTCAGTGCCAAGTACACAGGAATAGGCCTGGAACAAAATAGCTCATTCTTTCGATGCATGATCAACATATGCCCATATAAAAAATTTGGGTATGCAAAAGTGACCTGAACCGCAGGCGAAGCCAAACCGTGTGTGCTTGTGCACCGTCATGACTGCAGCTTGAAGTGCGGCTTCCATAACGCATTCTATCATAGAGACAGAACTTTGATTTAGTTTTTATTCGAGAATAAGCAAAATTTGGATCCAATTACAAACCTTCGCCAAGTTGTCGAAGAATACCGCATCGATGAATGAATTTGAATAGTGTTCTGGATAAATTTTATTGAAATAATTTTTTAGAGTTCAAACGAGCTTCGTGGCTTCGAAGTGTACAAAAAATTCTTTTGTGGTGTGGGGGCCGAAACCCTTCAGGCAAGTTTACAAAACAAAGACCTGACTGTAACTTGAATAATCTTTATAATTGGTCATGGGTTGCGACCTCGCTGCATCGATCATTTCTTCGTTCAACCTGAACGTTTTCAATGTTTCCTGCACCCCCTTGATGATGACTTTTCTGGGTTATTTCGACCTCAGTTTTGACATTTTCAAATGGCATAAAAAGTGAAAAGCAAAATATCAAAAATTTTTTTTAATAACTGATGAACATTTGGATATTTATATTTCTGAACATTTATGGAGACTGAAAAATGCCAAAAAGGTGAAATTTTCAACTTTCGGAGTATTGTAGGTATGTGAAATTTAATGTTTGTGCCGAATGAATGCTGTCACAGTACTCAAAATGTGAAACCGCAGAAAATATCTCATTTTCAGATATTCTTAATTTCCAATTTATCGTAGGTCAATGGAGCAGTAAGTCAAATCTCTAGTCTTGTCTTAATGATGTAACGTACCTGCTAAAGCAGTACTGTAAATATGTAGCATACTGTATGTGATAGACATTTATTAAATATTATTTCATTTTCATATTTTACCGTCTCAAGGGTGTCTGGGATTCACACCCAAACATTCCTATAAAATTACGTGAAGTACTTTATTTTGATCCGTTCACACCCCGGTAGCCCAATTAAGATGCCCTAATTAATTTGCACAAACGGCAGCTGGTCCCCTAGAACCTACACTAAACTACACATTCCACGGCTACCGTAATCCCACGTAAAAGTCGTAAACAACACCTGCACACAGTAAAATACGTAAAAGCCCCGCCAGACAGTAGTCTCAAGTGCAACAGCAGCGACAGCCCCACAAAACATGTGTATTCAGAGAAACAGATACAGGAAGCATGCACAGAAGCACAAGGTGTGGCTAAGCCCACCGTAGGAAACAAGCGTTACACGAAAAGCATACCATACTAGAAAAGCGTTAAAAGGCGTGACTAAGTAAGCATAAAAAGCAAAGCAGGAAGCGACGATTGGCGAAGAAGATGGACAGAAGCACGACCTCCCGCGACGCCCAGGGAGTGGCCAAAAACGTCCTATAAAAAGAGAAGCAAAGCGTGATTTTGATCATTATTCTTGTCGTAGTTCTCCCTTTTGATCCCCGCGCCCCGTTTATTTGCAAGCATTTTATATTGTGAGCGAGCGCCCTTTTTCGGAAGCAGTTAAGCAGTTGCTGTAGCTCACCGCATTTCCCGTTTATTGTTGTCGACGTCTCAAAGCAGCCGTCGATTATTATTGTCCATGTATCGCCCGTATTCCCGCGCCCCGCTCAGTTATAGCCGTTCCCGCCGTAACGTCCATTTGGTTAAAGTAAAGTGCATCACACAAAATCTGGTCGTTACAATGATGTCACATACATTAGAGTATGGAGAAATATAATGGAGCCAGACTCGAAATAAGACCTGAAATTACCCGACTATTTTGCTGGACCCGAAAACGACATTCTCAAAATTTTGGACCCAGAGCCGACCCCGATATTCTTAAAATTTGAACCCGGATCTGGTCCCGGATCCAATATTTTCAAAGTATGCAACCTGGTACTATACTAATAAATTAAACACCAACATAAATAATAATGAATAATAATAAAGAATTTCCAATTTTTTAAACCGCCAAGATGACGTAAATCCTTCTAGTTGTTACTGCAGCTTTCAAAGCCAAAATTCTTACGTCCTCCCGGCCGTCGTAAAAACTAGGGATTTCGAGGCGACCGGCAAACCCACATGATCAGAAACAGAAACAATTTCGTATGTGGTGGCTGGTTTTAGACCGTATATTGATATCATGAAACCGGTCGCGTTGGTCGTATTCTTCATAATCATCCATTCTTCTTCGCCTTGAAAAAAATATAAAATATCGACAGTTTTTTTCTATCCCCGGGATTTTGAAAAGCTCCCATTTAATAAATCAGAATATTTTTTTTAATATTTCTTTTTCCCCCTAAGGTTTTCAATGATTCTTTTGAAGAAAGAATTTTTTTTTCAAAATTCAATTTCTCTGCTCTATCCA
Organism: Romanomermis culicivorax; assembly: GCA_963922205.1. Taxonomy (NCBI): domain Eukaryota; kingdom Metazoa; phylum Nematoda; class Enoplea; order Mermithida; family Mermithidae; genus Romanomermis; species Romanomermis culicivorax. The sequence goes on from CAWUHX010000194.1 coordinate 105,723, forward strand.
ACTCGTCTGGCGATATTTTCGCATGAAGATTTTCGACTTCTATAGAATTTGTCATACTTTTTTTTCAATCATTGTAAGGTCCAACTTATTGCCTATTTTCTGAGTTTTGGAAAAGAGGGTTTCCAAATAAAAAATTATAATGAACGTTTTTGTATTTTTTCTTTGTTCTCGGCTGATTTATACATAAATTTTTGAATCTCGTATTTCTATTGACGGAAGGGCGTTGAATTTTCGATTTTTGCATAAAATATTCTATGCATTTTTTCCTGTTAAGAAATTTTAAAATTTTCGAACACAAGTCATTTTTTTTCGCGCGAAAAATTTCAACCCGTCGAAATAGAAATTATGTTTGTATTTTTCGTTCTTTTAGATCGATTGTTATCCCCCAAATGGCGAATTTCGCTTTCATACATTTTTAATGATTTGCATTAATGGCAAATATTTGAATTTACAATTTCTTCAAGTGGTTTCCTCTAGATGTAATTTTTTTAAAACAGAAGTTTGCGCTTTTCTCGTGATTTTTCCATTGTGACAGTTTCACCTGCATCTCAATTTACCCTGAATTCTGTATTTGACATAGAATTTTTCGCCCGACGGTTGTTTAGAACTTTTGTCGAATTTTCCTGGCTTCCAAGTGACGTTTAAATGATCGTGTCCGATTTCCAATTTTTCGATAGAAGCTTCCAAAGGCGGCGCTAAAACATTTGGAAATTTGAAAATAATTGGACTCGATAGATTTTGAATAGTAGATCTTAAACTTTATATTCTATACAGAATTGTTATTTGAAATCAAAAAATGAACAATGACTCTAAAGCACAGAAGACAAAAATATATATATCACCGAAATCGACTTCATGTTAAACTGGAGAAAGATTAAAGTTCATGCTTATTGCATTTTATTTCAAGTCTTGCAGGCCTTATACTAGCTAATTATTCAAAAATATAGCTACAAAGCACTTACTCTGTGAAGTATTTTCAACATTTTTACCGAACATTGGATTTTTAACAATAAAAAGAATTAAACATAAAAACATAAGTCGACGAATGTCACCCATATCAATTTCTAACAACCAATTTTAGCGTAACTAAATAGTCGTCGTTGGACTACTATTAATGATGAAAGGGATCCAAGATTTTCAATTTTCCGGATGCGGGCAATTGAAAATGAGTTTCACGGATCCAGATCCAAATAATCACCTCAACTACGTAAGGATGCGGATCCGGATCCGTGTGGCCATGATCTATTGTGCAGCTGCTCTGCTTTTTTAGACATTTTAATTCATGTGTCCTTCAAATGATTCTGTTGGTGTGATTGATGAATTAGAATCGGCTGCACAAGTTCAAGAATGTAAACTACTGTAGAAAATTGCCTGATGAAATCTTCAATAATGAGTGGATTAAACCTATGTTATGCAAAGTTGTGAATATTGGATAAGAATATTATTCTCATTTAAGTTTAATTTATGTTTTGTGTTCCTGAAAAACCATACGTTATGATTTGTATGATTCTTCTAGTACACAATAATATAAAAATTTAGAATTTGTATTTGCAGCGACGTCTTCTAATATTTATAGTCATATTTGGGAATATTTTGATATGTAAGACGATGGTTACTCTGTTTGCATGGCCTGCAGAGAAAATGTTGGTAACAAATTACAATTTCGGCTTCAAAAAGAAGCAATGGTGCTTTAAACAAGCATTTGAAAGCTATTCACCCAAAATTGTACAGTGGAATGAAAATAAAAATGGACGAGGATAAAATTGATGAAGTTTAAAAAGCTTCAATACAAACTTGTGATGCTACATAACACAAGTTTCTCAACGTTTTTTGGCTGTCCCAGCGACCAGTATTCCTTCAGAGCAGTTGTTCAGGCATTGTTTACTCACCAAAAAAAACAGATTATCTAATGCAACTGTCGAGAAACTTTTGTTCTTCAAATAAAATTTATCCGATATCAATTTTGAATACTGAAACTGTTGTTAAGTCAATCAAATGAATTTTTATTACCTTACCTTATAACGTTACCTTAGTGTCAATATATACTTATAGTTGAAGAATACACTTCCACTCAATTAGTGTCAGTTGTGTCTAATCTTCAATCGGAATTATCTGGATCTGGGACTGAGTTTTTGAAATGAGTTCTTCCAGACACGGATCTGCGTAATGAAAGGTTCTTGGTAACACGGATCTGCATTCGGATACCCGTTTCATCTCTAGCTACTATACATGTCACTATCCAGACCAAAATTAACTGACGAGTATAATTTTTCCTCCTGGTCCTCCTGAACGTTAAACCGGATATCTTTATTTCCAATAATAGAAATTAGATTTTTTATCTGATATTTCCTTAATGCCAATCGATGACCTAAAGCTGACCAAAATCTATAATTTTAGTCGATCACCAAAGAGAGAATCCAATTCTAACCTATGCAAATACAGGCCATAGTCATTTACTTGAACTGAAAATTTAGGAATAATCCCCAAGACTTTTGACATATTTTTCCAAATTTTACTTTTTCCTATTTTATGGCTTTTCAACGTTGTTTATAGCCTAAATGGGGAAAACAATGCGACACTAGAAAAGCGTCTTTGAAACAAAAAACAGTATAGGAACAATTTTCCTTCAAGTACAATGAAAGTGGGAAGGATGGCTTCTAATACTAGCTAAAGTAAAAGGGAGAGACGGGTTTCAGAGGAAGATTCTCACTAAACTTTCAAAACTGCCCTCCTCAGCCAATTCCATTCTAAACAAACGCAATACGATTAAAGCTAATTAGCACCAGAAAAGAGTTTGAAAGAATGAGCATTTTATTCAAGTATCCTCCATTGAAAAAAGACCATGAAACATAAACCACAGTTTATCAATCATAGAAAATAAGCTTATTTTTGCGCTATATTACAGCTAGAAATAAAATTCAAGTCATAATACCGGTTTTAGGGCGTCGTCGAGTGATGAAATTAGTGTCCTAAAGCTAATTTTTAGATAAGTACAGCAAGCTTAAGGTTCGAAAAACAGATAACGTTTCTGTCGCTGTGTTTTCTTTGAGCAAGGATCCGATTAGCACGGTAAGATGTATTGGGAAGACATAAACTAGAATTTCTGTCGCAAGAGACTCACTTTCGCTGATATCGCTTTAATCATCGAACTTTCGCAGAAGATGCATGAAAATGAAAAATTCTTGGCAGTCAGGAGAAGCATTCTTCAATAACTCTTTAGCCGAGCTTTGTCGGAAAATCGGTTCACTGATAACTCTATTGCCACTGGGCAATAATGTTGCAAGGGTTACGGTCTATATGTATGTATACGGGATTCAATCACTAGGATTCGGCCACTGATAATTATTTTCACTCGATTAAGTTCAATCGGGTAGTCAAAAAACTGTAATCCAGAAGTATACATTACAGTAATTACAACAGGTATGGAAGAGTTTTTGTTTGTCGGTTTTATGGCAGAATTAATGTTGTAATTGTTTTTCCCAGATCCATTCCAGCTATTGTGAAACTAATAAAGTTTGGTCTTTGACAATAATGTTCAACAGACAATAGAAGAATAATCAATCCAAACAAAATTTTTTCGAAGAGATCTATAGTTTTAGTTTATTGACAGATTGGAAAATTTGATATCGAAAATTCAGCATAATTCCCTGATGAAAATGCAGAAAAATTTTGCTTCTACTAGAATTTGTCGAAAATGATTGATTTCTAATTGATTTCATTAGTATTGTATAGCTGGTTAACGAAACTGCTTGGCTAGTTTAGAAAAGCACCCAGGATGCACTGTAACTAGAGTGGATACAAAACTACTAGAGAGAATTTAAATTAAGTGGCGTAGCGACTAAATCGACACCAAGAAGAATTCTTCGAAATTTTCGCACGATTGTCAAATTGGTCGTTTGGATCTCGCTGAATATCCTATCAACTTGATTTAGTTCAATGAGATTTTGTGGCTGAAGTTGAACCGACCTATGGCCTGAATAACACTGGGGATTACTATAAAACTAATACGGTAGCTGAAACGACACTTGAAGTAAGAAATATAATATCAAATCACCAAAATTTCTTAAGGTAACTCTGCTCGAAGAAAACTGCTCGAGCGTTTCATGAATAAACTGTAAAAGGACTGCGTTTTCAGATAATCCGGTTACCGCATTTCATTCGAAAATATTCGGGACATAGCTGATTTACTACTGCAGCTAAGCAATTATCAAATACTATTGTGACAATTTTTCTGCATAAAACTTGGCAATAGTGATTCAAGAAAAAAACAAAAAAGGTGAACAACGAAAACGATCAAAGGAAAAATGAACATAATTACACACACTAAGTTGACGAGTTCCTAATCCAATAATTCAATAAAGCTAATCATTAGGTTACTCTGCCAATAACTCGACTACAGCTCATTTACTTCCGAAAAGCAGATGTAGTGAGAGCAAATTTAGCAACCACCGAAATATTATAAAGATTGAAAAAATCCTTACCCTGATTCTAGGGCTGTTGGAATAAGTCATTTCTAACTCGCAAAATTTGACGACTCAAAAAATAGATATTTTATGGTTTTTATTAAATCTGCCTCTTTAAGCGTGGGTGTAACTCAATCTGCCTCTATAAAACTCTTTTACCTTGAAAAATAAAGAAAATGAAAAAAATTTATACAGCTGCCAAAGTAGTACAGAATTGTCGATTGAAAACATTGTTAGAGTTTAGTGAACATAAAAGTGAAAAATATACCAGACAAATGGGCAGCCACTCTTACTTCTCTCCAACAGAGTCTGTACGAAATTTGACCCAAAATGGATCACTCAAAAATAATTGTCCTTTTCAATCACACTCCGGTACAAACAAGAGTGGACTCCGTAGGGACATTTCCGCACCCTTTTCCAAACCCAATCAGGCCTGCGCGAGGCAGCGCACATTCGACGTCTACCAAGATTACAATATCCGTGTCTGCCATTCCAGCTCCACAGAATTGCCCTCGATACATCTCTAAGTACGCCACCTAATGCGGGTGGAAAAGGGGAGGACTGGCCGTCTTCGCTGAAAAATTCACGTCACTCCTTTATGATATATAACATTAAATATACGGGTGCCATTTTTATACGCACTGCAATCAAGATGTGTTGGAAATAAATTGGCTGTCGATCGAACTCTGCAGGTGTAGCTACAAATTCCTGGGTTCCTGTTACAGACCAAGTTTAAATGTTTTCTGCCACCTTGGGCATCAAGAGGGGTAGCATCTCCCTACGAATACTCAATGACTTTACTGAGTCCGACAAAGTCATTATGCACATAACACAACCTCAAAGTTTTGCAATGACATATGATTTGAAAATTTTTAAATTTTTTTGGAACTTTGACATCGTCTATGCATACAAGATTTGCTTTCCCTTTTTTGTGATAATATCAGCTATCAAATAGTTCAAGTAGAACGAGGTCAAAAGTGGAATGTGAAAAAAAACATGAAAAAAGTGTAAAATAGAAGAACGGAAAGATAAAGAAAAGCGAAAAATTGAAAAAAGGAACGTAAAAAGGTGAAAATTATTCTATACAAAATTCTGACATGAGAGTAAACCGTCGTATCTCAATTCTCAACGATAAGAAAGCAGATGTATCGTAGGTAAGATGATAGGAGTGAAAATTTACATTTTTGAACACCAAATCTAGATTCAGAGCTGTTTGTCCCAATCTTCCCTAAAGGATAGAATAAACAAAAGTTGACCACTATTTTTCTGTCGAACAGCAAGCATGTGAACAGAGAATAGGACCAGACTGATACTTCCAATGACTGATATTTCGAATGCAAAAACATACTATGACGAAACAGTCTTGATATTTCACTGCTCTCCAAGTTGATTGTGTACAAAAAAGACAACGACGTACAGATTAACAGGTGTACATAGCAAATATGTACTTGAGCCAGATGAGAAGTTTAAGGGTTTCATTTTATGGCACATCCGATGGCCATAACAGCTTGATTAATGTTAAAGTTAAATTTTTTTTCAGTGAACGTCATTTACGATAAATTTTTCCATGTATGCTTAACAAAATAATGTCGACTACATCAGACCACAAAGAAATCGTACGTGACATGCCCTTTTTTTGACAATGATGATACCCCACCAAAAAGACCTCCTTATGCAGCAAGGTCTTCAGAGTCATTGAATAATTTTATTCCTTTCACTATGCATTAGCTACAGTATGGTTTTCGAATTAGCTTTCCTTTTTGGATAATAGAGTATTAGTTTTTTGCATCATGGTTTTCTATGCTCATAGGATTGACTTTGTGGAGTACAGAATAATCTAATCTTAAGACACAATTTTTGGAAGGATTCAACTTAATTTTTATAAGTAAAATATTGAATTCATCTGGGAATCACACATTTGATGTAACTTGCTGCGTGATATTCATTTTTTCTGAAAGTTAATGCTGCAAACAACAAAGTTTGAAAGTAAAAACTTCCACTTTTTCATAAAATCATATGTACTGTAGGAAATTTTACCCAAATCGGATCACTCAAAAATCATTGTCCTTTTAAATCACACTCCGGTTAAAACCAAGAGTGGACTCCGAAGGGACCTTTCCGCACTTCCAATTTTTCCAGTCCAAATCAGGCGTGTGCGAGGCAGCGCACATTCAATGTCTATCAAGCTTACAATATCCGTGTATGCCATTCCAGCTCCACGGAATCGCCCTCGATCTGTTGAGAGTGGCCAAAGCAGCCACCTCAACTACGAATTGTTGCAAAAAGAGAGCGCATTTCTCGCTGCTCGGTTGGCTCAGTTGGCTAGAGCATGCGGACGGTAGCCGCAAGGTCCTGGGTTCAAGTCCCGGACCGAGCCTAACTTTTACTGAAGCCCCGAGTAGCGGGGACAGGTTGCGTCAACACTGGTGGCACCTAACAGGATATATCTGGTGAAACGTGTGGGAGAGTCTTTAGTTTATTGTTTTTGTTAGCCTGTGGTCAGAACTGTTCCAACTTCCTTTGTCTAAACCCAAAGGTCGGTTACAGCATCTTTCACCCACAGTAGCCTTACAGATCCATCTTTCAGTACGCCATCTAATGCAGATGGAAAAGGGGAGCACTGGCCGTCTTTAGTGAAAATTTCACGTTTGGTGCCACTTTTATACGCAACGCTGCCAGGATGTGTTGGAAATCAATTAGCTGTTGATGGAACTTTGCAGACGGCAGCTCGTGGGTTCATGTTACAAACAAAGTTTAAACGATTGCTAACATCCTGGGCAGCAAGAGGGGGATCACCCCCAGAAAAATCTAGCATTAGTGAGCCCAAAAAGGAAACAGGACTTAAGATGTTCAAAGATAATTTGACAAAGACTTTTTTGAAACTTAGCTTCCATCTGTTCATACAAGATTGGGTTTTCTTTGTGGCAGTGTTGATTATATCAATTATCGACTAGTCCAGGTGAAATGAGGTAAAAAGTGAAAAGTGGAAAGAAAAATGAAGAAAGTGTAAAATAGAAAAACCGAAAAAACAAAGTCGGACAAAAGAAAAGTGAGCGAATGAATTAAACGAAAAAATGAGCGCGAAAAGGTGAAAGTTATTCTACAAAAAATTTTGAATTGGGACCAGAAAGTAGTATCTCGATTCTCAAGATAAAACAGCAGGTATTAGGAAAGACGGGAGTGAAAATATACATTTCCCAAACATCAAATCTGGATTTGGAGCTGTTTTATGTCCCATCAATCTTACGTAAAGGATGGAATAAACGAAAGTTGAACAGTGTTTTTCTGTCAAAGGACATGCTAGTGAAAAGAGACATGAGATTATAAGCTGCTGCTCATTTTTCTGACTGATATTTCGAACGCTAAAACCTACTGCGACAGACAAGAAACCACCTGCTATGCAGCAGTCTTGATATTCAACTGTTATCCATTTGATTGTACATAAAAAACAAAACAAAGTACAGAGTAACAAGACTACATCGACTATAGGTACTTGAGCCAGATGTGAAGTTTAAAGGATTTCATTATATGGCACATCCGATAGCTATAACAAGCTGAATAATGTTAGAGTTGAATTTTTCTCCCGTGAATGCCATTTACGCTAAAATTTTCGAAGTGTGCTTATCAATAGGAAGTAGACTACACCAGACCACAGAAAACGACTTTAGCACATAAAACGGGACACACATAAATCCTGAAAACCGCAAGAATGCTCATAGGAAACTAGTACCTATGATAGTTCCTGAAATACGTTACTCTAAACTTTTCTGAAGTTTGAGAGAAATCTCAGCAGAAGCAAGATGGATCTTCCATCAAATCAAATACTATTTTGATATTAACTAATTAGAAAAACGTTTTCACATTAAATGTGTAATTGTAAATTTATATCTTCCCTTCCTTCTTTGTTCATGCTAAGCACTATTGATATAAAGAATAACCAAAAAAGCAGCAATAGTAGTTTAAAATTAAGAAATTTTTCAGCTTCTTCAACAGTTAGGCATCCAAATTTCTTTCAACCTGATTGGCAAATGGATGATTTTTCAACTGTGTCGTGATTATATAAAGAAATCTAATTTTCTACTCGGACTGTGTTCGTGATTATCTTAACTGATACAGATGATATAAATTCTATTTTATAACCTACTTTTTGTCTTCTAGATTCATATCATTGATTGGGCAGTATGCAGGTAAGTTCTTACTCAACAAAATATGTTTATAGCAGGGTTAATTCGCTCCCTTGAAACCCTTGAATTGTTCTTTTTTGAGAGCCATTTTTGAAATCCTTAATATGTCCTTGAATTCTTGAAAAAAGGCCAAATGGAGTCCAGAATGTAGAGTTATTTCGGCATGAATTTCTCAACCAATTGAAATAAATGCCTGTAATTTATCAGTGATATGTTGTGAAATCCTGTTTCCAGCATTAATTTTCAATTGCGACTTTTCATGGTATTGCAGCCTCAATTTTCAAAATAGACGGAGTAGAGTAATATCAATGAATTTGTTTGCTGGAAATGAAAAATTTGAGTATGTAGATTAGTGCATTATTTACTTTTTGTTATATTCCCTTTATTGTTAAATAGTGTCATAATTGAAGATCACTTTCGAGACAGACTTGAGCAACATCGAGGGCAATGATTTTGTTTTCATATGAAAATCATAGTTTGTTGATAATCTTATCAGTAAATAGTATAAACTAATGCTCGAGCTTTGTGAATTTAAATTCTCCTTTAAGTTGAGTGAATCATGACACGGAAATGCAGGAAAAATAAAAACTTTGAATTTGGATGATTTGACTTTTCATTTTGAAAAACGAAACATTATCGCCCTTGATTATTTCTGGCGTTTAATCTGCATTCTGTCACTTCTCATTTGAACTATAACTGCGAATATAGTCATCTATTTTAGTGACTTAAAGTGTGCTTTTACAAAACAGCCGTGTTATCCAAAAATTTCCTACCCACAGTAATTAGAGACATTGCATTGAAAATTTGCAGTACTTGTTGTGCTTGCTTCCAACTGTTTCTAAAAAATTACATTTCCAAAAACAGAGTACATGTAGAACCAATCTTGCAACTTCTGAAATCAAAAGATAGAAATATTTACCTATATCGGATCACATTCTGACTTGATTTCCCTATTTATTTTTGAGTTCATATTCACATCCACTGTACACTGTAGACAGCAATTAATTTTGATTTCAGAATTCAACCAAAATCCAATAATTTGCAACATCATGTCTTAAATGAGCAACCTCACAAAATGGGAATTCCAAATATTCTTCAAAATGCTCATTGTCAATATTGATCGCGCAGGTTATGAGGTTTGCTCGATTAGACCTATGAACGTTTCTATTCCTGTAGACATACCTTATCAATTCATTATTATGTTATGGCGAATGGTGGTCTACTTTTCTTCAGATAACATGAAACTGATTGTGGTCAATAAATTTTTGAATGTTACTTGACTTTCAGATTTTTGAAGCATTTTCTGCGATTTGAAATCATTTTTCTAGCTCTTATTTATCGCATTGCATTGCTTTGTTTCACAACCAAATTATCAATGTATATTTTTGGTTTTTTTGCATTTTCAAAATGCTTAATTTTATATTCTCAACGCTTTTTTTCGATTCAGGTTTTCAGATTTCAAAATTTGCGTAATAAAATTTTGCAAAAACTGCCCAGTTTTTATCCTTTAGGTCAAAGCCCAACATAGTGGTTCAAAGCTGATAGAACCACTGTATTTATTAAATTCATTTGAATTTAGTCGTTTATTGCTATTTATCCAAATCATGATTCTGAAAAACAACAATATTGTTCACAGCCAATTCTTTCTGTGTTCTAAAAATTTTTCTTTAGCAATGCATCTATAAAGAAAATAGAGCAATACATAAGCAAGTAAATATAGCAAAATGGCATCTTCAATATCGCTTGCCATGGCCTCTATAGAACGAATAGGATCCTGGCTGATATAAAGGTGCTGGGGCAGCGAGGGCAATCACGGGTGCGGCAGGGTAAACTACTGAAAAAAATATATTCAACAGTAGTGTGTAAGAACAGATTTGTTACTGAAGATCAACGTCACCAATAGCTGTCAGATAATGTTGACGTCAGCAAGACGGTTCAGGCTATAGTGAAATCTGACCAGCATTGGAAAAATATCAAACATTCTCAAGAAGTGCTTTTTTTGCTTGGACCATAATTCTGAAATGTGCAAACTAATATGCATATAATCATCAATTGAAGAAAAACTGTTATAGGAAAGGGGCTCCATTTAAGTTTCTGAAAATTTCAAGGAATAAAAAGCATTAAAAATAATTAAAACGAACTTAGAAGATGACAAATTATTGAATTGTAATTTATGATTGAAAAAATAAAAACATTAGACTCAAAGAAGATTAGAAACTTATTTGCAAAAAACACGAAACGTGATGGAATAACACATGATATATTTCGTCAAACGACTGAAAAAATGCTTCGAAAGAACCGAAAATGGGAAGAAGTGACAGACTTTTCAACAAAATATATTTCTACCTCAGCGCCTTCATGGAGGCTGAAGAGCAGTGAAGCAAATAATTTGCCCAGAAACAAATTTAATTCATGATGGAGTTAGTTTAAAGTATATTGTACATTTCTGAGCCCGATGAAGGAGATTTACAACTTTTCGATCAGAATAAAAAATGACGTAGTCTTGGAATTTTCATAATCTGAGGTTCTACATTTAAGAGTATCCAAAACCAATTTTTGTGATTTAATCAATAATACTACCGAAACGAGAAAAAAATCAAAGCAAGAACTGAAAATGCAAATATCTTCGGATAAATGTTTTATCCAGAAAGTAAAATTACAACTGTAAAGTCGATTAACAATAGAGCCTTACTTTTTCAATCTGTTATTGTAGAAAGAATTTATCGAAATTCACTCTCCAGCTTGTTGCTGATAGCCAAGATAATTTACCTGTTCTCACAGTAAGAGTTCTCGCAGACTTAAATTATGCTGCATTGGAAAGTTGTTTTTGGTCTGCTAGAGAATTGTAGTACTTTACTGATCTAAGAAGCTATATTCAGTGACCTACACTAATCTTCCATGTAGCAATGAGTTATCGCCTCCTCCCATAGTACTCTGGATTGGCTGACACACCTACTTCCACTAGCATTAATACCGAGCCTGCTTCTACAAACTCGTATTCCGATACTATGGAATTATTTCTCCAAGTGTCCCCTCACCCATTCCACCACTGTTTCATTATAATGATGAAGATCAATTTGAATATTCATTTTGATGAGTCTTCTTCGTAGGTTAGACACAAGTGGGATCAGGCCCTAGCACTCCCCCTCTTTCTTTCTCTCTCTTTCCCTCTCTCTCTTTCTCCTTACTCCATTGCCGATATACTCCTTCAGTCCTCAGTCGGTTCTCTTCCTACAGGAATTCCCCATTAGGACTAAGGTTCCAGCTCTCCCCAAGGCCCTTTCTAGGACTGGGATTGCTGACGTCTCTTTCATAACTGTCTCTCATCAACCATGGACAATCACTCCATGTGATAGGTCCTGTGACGCCCAAGGTGAGGGTCAATCAGCAGGTTCTCTCCTCCTACAGTACACCTGTGCCTCGACTCCCATGGCACCTCTTGGCCCTCTTTCCTGAGATACGGCCATTTCTCCTTTCTCCTCCTTTACACCAGCGCCCCTAATAACACAAGGGCATGTTGTTTTTTGAAAATTATATTTTTAAGATTATAGAATTGTCATACGATTTAATCATTACCTTACCCATGCATCAGAAAAATAATGCTCAGTTTTCGACTATACGGGGCATACCTGCTATCATCTGTGTCTTTTACCGGGCCATGTAGATGATTAGGCGAATGAATTTATAATAGTGGAGGTACTGTATGTGGAGCAGCCCACATAGAGGAGAGTTGGACGCACCACAACAACAGAAACATTTTTTGCCATGTAGTTTTAAGTTTTGAAAATTACTGTCATTAAAGCACCTCTTTTCTGGTCAAATTTTTTTGGAAAGTTCACCTTTAAACTGGGTTTTTCGCAAGGACCTTCTCACCATCTGGTAAAGACTTTTCTCGCTATTTGCCTGAGTCCCTATGTTCCCTTTTCGAGAATTTTTGATCTTGTCTGAATGTTCTACTATTTATAGCATAAGGAATATGCCAAATTCAAAAAAAAAAATTTTTTTTGAGTTCTGGTCAAGTTCATGATAATAGCACATCAAAAAAAGAGTTTTTAAATAATCTCAAGCATGACATAGCAAAGTGTGAAAAAGTTTTAACAAAAATCTTGGATTGGAGTGATATCAATTCAAACTTGAAGCAATAGGAAAAGTATTATATTTATTTATGGTCTGGAATGCATTGACATTCCTTTCGTGGATAAAAGATCAAAGTTTAAAGTCAATACAGTTATTTTTCATCTGATCAATAGTGGCGTGACAAAATTTTACAATTTTGAAGAATCAGGTCAGCAATTAAGGATTCGCATTCTTCGGGAATTTTCATTGTCTCACTCTGCTGATGATTTAATCTTTTCCCAAAATTTTTTACACACCACAAAATAACTTTTGTGAAATTAAACCAACATTTCCAAAGTGGCAATTATTGCTCAGAAAATGCTGGCAATTCCAGCCAGGTAGCAAAAAATTGCAGTTTCAGCAAAGCAGGAAATATTGTTATAGATTTATGATAGGGAATTATTGCTAAAAGCTGACGATTTGGAATTTCTACATACTAACTCCGATTTGCTTTGATTTTATTCCCGATTTCTAGCATCATATCAATTTTATATCAGTAGGACACATATCGAAAAAAGGCGTTTCACCGGTCTGGCTAAGTAGGCTACTTTGATTCGCTGAGTGAGGCACCTAGTATCTCGTGGTGTTGTAGTGTGTTTTCCGCCGATTTTTTATTGTTTTGTCAAAACGCGCCATAGGCCCGCAGGTAGCAAGTGGAGAGAGCAACGCGGACCACTAGTGGCCATCTTACTGTAGCACACGTCGGTACGCGTGCGCTGGTCTCTCTCTATTCACTTATTGATTAACGTATTTTTGGTGTGCCTTTATTTTCCCTACTAGTTGTGTGCCCCGCCGGCCACCACTAGTACATATTAGCAGCCTCCCACCACGCCTTCTCGTCTCTTCTCGCCCGTGCGTGGGAGTCGATTTATTGTTATTCTTTTCTCTTCGCCCAGTCCATTGCGTTTTGTCACGTAAGTTTTCGTATTTTTATCGTGTGATAATAAATAGGTAGGAAAGCTCCTTCGTCTCTTGGTACTGAGCAAAAAGGGAGACAATTAAAGAAACCAGGCTTTTCTTTAATTGTTGGGTTAATTATTGTCGGGGTTTAAGTACCAGTAATTGGGTTATCGGGTAAACGTGGGCGTGGGACGCACATACATTAAGGACGCAACCTCGGAATCCCAATCCTGCTCTCGCGGTATCATCTCCGCCCCGACCAAACCAAAATACAACACTGGTGACCGTTTGGATTGTACGTTGCCGCTCCCCGCTGTTGCGTTGCATCCGAAAAAATCCAAAGAATTCAAAATTCGACCCCGCCGTAGCTGCGCCAAAGGGTACAAACAAGGTTATTATACCTTGAGAAAAAAGATGCCAACGGTAAGCCACACACCGCCGGACTTCACTCGATTTCCGTCGCGATCCAGTTCTCCGAACGCCGCCACAGCCGCACGCCGCGCCTTAAGTTTTGATCAGATGCTGTTGCCGCGACCGTCAAATATTACGCAATTGACAGCGATACCTACGGTAAGCCTCCCGCCCCATAATCCGCCCTTGTCTAATTTCAGCACTCCCGCGCTGGACCGGACGGCACAACCGCAAGCACCGCTCATTCCCGCAACCGCGGCGACGACTAATTCTCAAACCCCGCGGCCTCTAAATCAAAACCTCCTTACCGCCGCCGAAAATCGCCTTAACGCGCCGCCCGCACCGCAAATGCCGCCGCCTAACGGGCCAACTCGAAGTAATAATGACCAAATTGTCGCCAGAACCGACTCCTCCAAATCCTTTGTCAATATCGAACCACCGCAAGCCCCAGCCGCCACCCATGCTTCAGTAAACGATCACCGCAGTAGTTTAGCCATTGCAAACGCAAACGAAGTCCAAAATTTTCGAATCGAAGCACGCGACGCGCTGGAACAACTCAACACCGCCGCCGCGCCTATAACCAACAATGTCCCTACGGTACAAACCATCGATCAAATTATCGGCGCCGTCTCCGACCAATTCCAAGCCCAGCAATTACGCGTCCAACGCGAAATACAAGAACAAACAAAAGCCACTAACGCGCATTTCGCCGCACTCGCTGAGCAAATGCAACAATTGATTTCCACAACCGCGGCCACGACGCACGCGCGTAATCCGCCTACACCAAGACCGCCGCCGGTGTCCTCACGGTTTCACGGCGAGGAAACAAGAGATATTTATATCCCAAACGAAACTCTCGGTGAAACTGAACCGGCTCCAGTCTTTTGCAGGCTACCAAACCAAGTCAAACCCAAAGCACCGTCGACGGACACCTTATATAATAACGAATTCGCTCGCACTACGTGCGCCGACGAGGATTTACACCGTTCCGCGCTTCAAAGACGCCCACCGCCCGCAGCAAACCAGTTTGGCTTCTCAGATTACCCACCCGAGGATTATTACGAACACCCGCATCCTCGGTACGACATGCCGCGCACGTCCAATCGTGAGGAAGATAGCCGCATCAAAACAATCGTCGACAATATGCACCCGCTGATAATCAACGGCGCCGCAACAAATAAACGCCTGTTACGCTTCTTCATCCGACTGGAAAATGAGTTCGGTTACGATGCTTCCAATCACGTGAAAATGAGTGCCCTACGCCGACTCACCCGCGATACGCCGAGCGATATGATCCAAGATATGACGCGGTACGAAGACGCCAAACACTAACTCATGTTCCAATTGGCACCCGATTGCAACCCAATGACTCTTAAACGCGAACTTGCGTCAATCACACCAGAAGCTGGAGAAGAGCCCGCCGCGTTCCTGAGTAAGGTAATGACTTATGTACAACTATTGTATCAGCATGAAGATCAAACTTTCCGGCACAAACAAGTAATTGACAGCTTTTTGACCAAAATGCCTGTTTTCTATCAACTCACAATTGGCGAACAAGCAAAGGGTTTCACAAATGTTCAACAACTGGCCGACACCGTAGCCAAAGCCCGTAGTGTCCTCAATGCAACTAAAGCCGAAATCGGAACCGCGGAAAGACCCATCTTTGTAAATCAAGCCGATCAAGATGCACCACCACCGAAGTTGCCGCAACCGTTCGACTGCCGTTTCGAACGCCGCCGTAGCATGGACCGCCCTCAAAACCGCTACCGCGAGCGCTCCCCCTCAATGGACCGCAGGACGCAAAATTCGGCGCTGCAACCCACTAAATTCGTCTCTTTTCAACCACAAGCGATTGAGCCACCGCCGCCGCAACCACCGCGCACGGAGATGCTTCTGGAACAATTGATTCAACGATACGACCGTGACTATGAAGAACGAAAATCTCGACAATGCCCTGAAGAATTGATACCCAACAATAGGCAACAAAGCCCGCGCCACCTATCTCAGAACAGAGAACCGTATGCAAATCGCTTTGACCGATCCGCCAGCAGAGACCGCGCACGCACGACGCAACCTACAGGCCTCTGGTGGGACGCCCACAAATCCCGCACCCACAATACGGAAGACTGCGTCTGGCTCAAGCGGCAAAACGCTCAACAGTCAACCCGACTTGAACCAAACCGCCCAAATTACGCCGCCCAACCACGGCAAGTTGATTTTCGAAGCAATTCAAACGACGTCCGTGGACAACGCGATTGGCGACCCCGCCGCGGAGGACCGCCCCAATGAGGCGCGAACTACGCCAGCGGCGCGCGAAACCATTTTTATGAAGGTAACCCTATACAACGCCCAAATGATTTTGTTCAGAATACCTACGCCGCTTACCCGAACCATCAATTTCCGGCGCCGTGAGAACAACATATCCATTACAACGCGGTACCGGCTCCATACGTCACGACGCCGACAGAGTCATCGCGCGCTAGCTCTCAATCTTCAGAATTGCAAATTACCCTACCCGCCCTACCGGCACCGACTACGGCGTCAATACCCGCGCTCGAAACACGCGTTAACAATCAATCAACGTCAACGGCCAATATGGTTGTTCCATCCAAAGAAATCGCTTCCGCCGCGCTCATTGTTAGCCCCGGCATTGTCCGTTGGAACGCAACGGGCCGCGCTTTTCAAGATCCCTGTCACATCCGCTCGTCCGTTTGTCGAATTGATAACCTCACGCCATCTTCCAAATCGTTTGTCCGCAAGTACGCTTCTATGAGAGCCTTTCAAATCCCAATCAAAATTGGAGCCGTCAAAGCACATGCGCTCATCGACACAGGTGCCCAATGTTCCGTCCTCTCATCAGGATTAGTCAAACGCGCTTTCAACAAGCAATCGCTCCAACTCCCGATTTGTGGAAAAATCAAAGTAGCCGATGGTGCCGTAGTCAACGCTTACGGCCCGGTAGTCGTTACGATGGAATCCGCATTCGGAGAGCACATGATCAAATGTGTAATCCTTGACGATGACGGAAATGATCAATTCATCATTGGAACCGACTTCCTCGCGCATCCCGATATCCACGCCATTTTAAATTTCAAAGACAATTACATCGAAATTCAAGACGTTAAACTGCCGCTCAAGGTAATCGCCTCGGTCCGCCCGCAAACGGAACTGTTTCTAAACGGGGCTAACGATAATGTCTTAGAAGAAATACCAGAGGACGAACGAGTAAGTTGTTATGATGATAAATCCGATATTTTTAGCCAACCCGAAGAAATCGAAGTTGAACAACCGATACGGCAGGCTCAACCTAGTCCACACCAACCGCCCCCTCGGCGGCTGGAGGTTACCGAGCTCGCCGAACCGATTTTTCTCGTTGCCCAAGCTTCCATTTCGATTTCACCGCACTGCCAACAATGGGTCAAAAGTAGCGTTTTTCCCACAACATCGGCGACAGTGCCCGACGTGATCGTACAACCACTCGCCACGGATAACGTTGCCGCAGAACTTCCAGTCGAAACCGCAGTGGTCAACATCACCAACGGTCATTGTCCGCTCCTCTTCATCAACAATACGCCAAACAGTATCAAACTCCGACCAAATCAACTCATTGCAATGGCAAAGCACACGCTGGAGTATTCCGAAGCCCACGCCGATTGCCAGATAGCAACCGCAGCCGCCGACCATGACTTAACTGACCACGAGCCGGCCGCACTAGACAAATCATTCCCCGGCCACACCGCACAACAAAAGCTGGAATACGCCCTGAACAAAATGACCGAAAAGACCTACGTTTCTACCGCGCAAAAAGCGAGAGCCCTCAAGATGCTCCGACAGCACCGCGATGTTTTCAGCCTCCCCGGAGACAAACCAACTATCACTAGCGAGTTGACCATCAGCATCGACACCGGCACCGCAAAGCCCGTATCCCGCCATTATTACCGCGCCGCGATGGAGCAGAGACCGATTGTCCGTCGCCATATTCAAGAAATGCTCGACAATGATTTTAACGAACCATCCCGCTCACTATGGGCTGCACCGCTATTTTTGGTAAAGAAAAAAGACGGCTCTTGGAGACCCCTTGTCGATTACCATGGTATAAACGACATTACGCCGAGCGACAAATTTCCGATCCCGCGCATCGACGATTACCTGGACGCAATGGGACACGCGAAATTCTTCACCACGCTCGACCTCAAAGCCGGGTACTGGCAGGTACCCCTCGACGCCGACTCCCGCGACAAAACAACCTTCATCTGCCAAGAAGGTTTGTTTCGATTCAAAGTTTTGCCTTTCGGCTTAAAGAACGCACCCGCCGAATTTCAACGCTTAATGGAACGAATCCTCCGCCCGTATATCTGGAAAATCTGCCTCGTTTACATCGACGATATCATCATTTTCTCGAACTCGTTTGAAGAACATTTGGAACATCTCCAAATCGTTTTCGACGCCCTCTGCGCGGCCAATCTTACGCTTCGGCCCCACATATGCGAATTCTTGCCGCCGCAAGTCAAATTCATGGGACATCTTCTCAGCGCCCGCGGAATCGCCGCCGATCTGGAGAAAGTCAAAGCAATCGCAGAATATGAATTTCTGAAGACTAAAAAAGGTATGCAGAGTTTTTTAGGTCTAGTTCAATGGTGCAAGTGATTCATCCCGAATTTGGCGACCTTGTCCAGTCCTTTGTACGGACTTCTACGTAAAGACGCTCAATACATCGCCACGGACGAACACCACGCCGCATTCAAAGGCATCAAGACAGCCCTTACGTCTTCGCCCTTTCTCCGCTACCCGGTTTACGATGGCAAAGCTCAATTCGTTATTCAAACCGAGGCCAGTACGACTGCCATCGGAGCAATTTTGTATCAAGAAAACGAAAACGATCAATGGGTCATCGCCTACAATAGTCGCCTACTCACCGATGCCGTAACCCGCTACAGTACAACTGAGCGTGAATGCCTCGCCATTGTCTACGGCTTCCGGATGTATCGCCACTATGTGTATGGCCAGAAAGTTATCGTCCGCACCGACCACAAG
Source organism: Romanomermis culicivorax (assembly GCA_963922205.1). Classification (NCBI taxonomy): domain Eukaryota; kingdom Metazoa; phylum Nematoda; class Enoplea; order Mermithida; family Mermithidae; genus Romanomermis; species Romanomermis culicivorax. The sequence goes on from CAWUHX010000194.1 coordinate 124,831, forward strand.
CCACTCGAATGGCTCAAAGACGAAAAACATCACAATTCACGACTCCAACGCTTCGCGATCAGCCTCCAAGACTATGATTATAAAGTCGAATACGTTAAAGGTAAAGATAACGCTTGGGCCGATTTTCTGTCTAGGAAAGACGACCGCGACAAATCTCCAATCAAGAACGCTGAAAACTTGACCGCAACGATTTTCCGTGAGAATTTTCACCCTGCTGGTGCAACTAAGGAACCCGACTTAACGGTACCCGAAATACGCCCAGCAGTGGCTTCACTGCCCACGGAAGTCGACGCCGAAATCAACGCCATCACTCGTGCAATGACGAGAAAGACCATCAGTTCACCCACACTCTCTAATTCAATGCCTAAGGACGCCGACCACGAACCGCCTCCGGCCGAGGTCATTACGATCGCCGCTCACGAAGAAGTTCTGAAAGCTCAAGCCGCGGATCCAGCCATAACAAAAATTATCGCCACCCTCAGAACAGATAACGCCGTCAAACATCCACCGATTTTCTTCCTCAAAGACCAAATATTATACCGTCAACTTAAAGAGGTCAAGCAATTAGTAGTACCCGCTTCCATGGTCGACCAAACTCTTCATCAATTCCACGGCGCAAAAATTTTGAATCATCAAGGGACAAATCGTACGCTAGCAGCCATCAAAGCTCACTCCATTACCGCCGCCGGTCACATCGCAACCGCAACTGATCCCGCAACCGCCGCAACCAGCGATTCTAGTGCCGCCGACGGCGCCTGTGGATGTTCAAACCCCACAGGCAGCCAGCACGCCCGTGCCGGCTCTAGATCACTACGGTAATCCTATCGGAAGACCCGGCGGGTATGAACACTCAATAAAACGAAAGCAACAGCTTCAGGAAGAATCGGCGTACCGCTTCAGGAAGATTTCTTCCTCGCCGATTCTTCCTGTACTTCAGGAAGAATCGGCGTGCTGATCAACTTTTTCGGGCGCCTTCGCATTCATATCATCATGCCCGTGCACATCCGCACCACGAACGCTTCGCTGGCACTGTACCAATATTTCCGCGACCATTATCGCCCCGCATACGTAGAACAACAACCCCCGATCTCGCACGCCGTCGCCACGTTGATATTGAAATGGGTCGCCGGTCTTTGGGCCGAGGAGCTCGGCGTCCTTGACGCCGTTCACACCGCCCACTTGGCACTTTTTCTATACGAAGCCTGCGGCCTGGATAACCCTTCGTGCCTACTTCAAGCCTACAACACCGCTGTCGGACTCATCGACAGCTGGATGGCTTACCCAAGCTACGCACCGTTTCCACAGCCACCCGAAATCGCCGACATCCGAAAAATTTATTTGCAATACCACAGCGAGACGGATCGCCCCGTGCCCCTGCTGCGTCGGCACGACTTTTCTGCCCGGTGGAATCTTTTGCCACCGCGACCGTTGCCGCCGACAGGGATGCCGTCCGACCGACCGTCGCTAATTGCCACTCAGTTACCACCACCAGGCGTGAACCCGCTCTCGCCGCTTCAACTTCAAACCTCAACCTCATAGTCGCACCGCCGGGATACCTCTGATTACGGTCGACCCCGCTATTCCCGTAACGTCCGTTTTGATGGCCACGACGACCCATACGATCCCCATGGCTACCACAACGATCATTACTGACGAAACGAACGCGACCGCCGCGATCCCCCACGAAATCACCGCTCCGCATCCGATACTCGTTACGGCCGCCGCCATTGAACACGAGCTTTTTGTACAGTAACATTGTTTTTTCTTCGTTTTTGTGTGTCTTAACCTCATTTCTGATCCGGTTGTTTTATTTCTAATCTTGTTCATGCTTTATACCTTTGTACTAGTTTCCAGCGCACGTGCAGCCGACGCTGCAAGCACACAGTAAGTTGACCGCTGGTGGCCCACTACACGCCCCCACTTGCCCCGTTTTGCCCGTACACTTCGCCGCTGGACGCACTATTGTCGCCGCCCCAAAAATCGGCTCAAACTACCCCAACAACTCCGCCGGCCCCGCTGTGTGACGCCAAAGAATTCTTCGGCAACCCCGGTGACGGCCTGTAGTGGCGGAGCCCTTCCCCTTGCATGTTTTTCGGTATTTCTTGACGATCGCTTAGGGCGATCTACTGCAAGGGGGGAGGGGTGTTGTAGTGTGTTTTCCGCCGATTTTTTATTGTTTTGTCAAAACGGGCCATAGGCCCGCAGGTAGCAAGTGGAGAGAGCAACGCGGACCACCAGTGCCCATCTTACTGTAGCGCACGTCGGTACGCGTGCGCTGGTCTCTCTCTATTCACTTATTGATTAACGTATTTTTGGTGTGCCTTTATTTTCCCTACTAGTTGTGTGCCCCACCGGCCACCACTAGTACATATTAGCAGCCTCCCACCATGCCTTCTCGTCTCTTCTCGCCCGTGCGTGGGAGTCGATTTATTGTTATTCTTTTCTCTTCGCCCAGTCCATTGCGTTTTGTCACGTAAGTTTTCGTATTTTTATCGTGTGATAATAAATAGGTAGGAAAGCTCCTTCGTCTCTTGGTACTGAGCAAAAAGGGAGACAATTAAAGAAACCAGGCTTTTCTTTAATTGTTGGGTTAATTATTGTCGGGGTTTAAGTACCAGTAATTAGGTTATCGGGTAAATGTGGGCGTGGGACGCACGTACATTAAGGACGCAACCTCGGAATCCCAATCCTGCTCTCGGGGTATCATCTCCGCCCCGACCAAACCAAAATACAACAGTGGCCCCTGCAGATCTCAATAGCTTTCAACATATGTCACTTACCATGATTCACTGCACCTCCTATAACTGGAGTGGCGCCATAGGCCAAATATATGGTGAACACCGTCAAAACCAGAAGACTATGCATTACAGTTACCCAATATTTGCGATTCAGATATACGGCAAGGAAAAGGTAAATGACTGTCGAATTTATGCAAGAAAATTTGTTTTATAGGGACTCCCGGAGCAGGCCGTCATGGTTTATGTCCACTGGTTCATGAAATGACTTCCAGAATCCATGATTTTTGTTACCTAAACATCAGTAACATGTCACCTGGAAAACTTTCTATAAAACCGGTATTCCTCATGAACAAGGTCTCTTAATTGTATATAATGCTATTCGTATGGCCCCAGTTATCGATGAATGAATATGTCAATCTAAATCCAGCTTTTGTCTTGTGATATAATTTTGCTAAGCAAATTATTCTGTACAATGTACCGTTTTTTTCTTTAACTTGATTTTTTCTGTTGTAACATGAAAAATTGGTGTATGTGCAGAATTTTTGATGATTCAACAAAAATCATGCTTTATAAATCAGGTTTTACATCGCCATCAAAGTGTCAACAAATTATTCTACATTATAAAAGCATGAATAAAGTAAGCCGTAAACAATGTGGGAGAAGTGATTCCAGCATGATGTAAAGGCCCTGTCATACTTCGCCGCGCGGCGCCGGTTGTCCTATTCATACTAACAAGCGGCGCAGCGCCGTTTTTTTACTTTTGGATTTTGCTCTTGTCAAAAAATGTGTATTGTTCGTCTCGACAAATACGAAATACGTAAAATCCGGAAAAGTTGAAAAATGCGAAAAAAATCGAAAAATAAAAGCGCAAAAGAAAAATTAAAAAAAATCATTCCTGCAAGGTGTAGAAAGAAGCTTGCAAAAAAACCAAGTCTAAAGATTTTGGGCTCTTGCTTCAATTTGCTTCTCATTCCAACGATTAATAGCTCTTGAACTGCTGAGAAATATCAATTTATATAAATTGATTTTGAAGAATTGAATATATATATACACGATTATTCATTCACATATGTGCGATATACAGGATCCAGATCTGGTCTGGGTCCAGTCGGGCCTGCTGTTTAGGACCGAGATTCAAAGTGGATACAACCTTTCTCTAGTATTCGGGAAACCGGGACGTTCAGGGAATAGGGACTAATGGATTTTTCGGGGAAATATGAAATTTATTCATTATTCGGGGAATCGGAACCTTTGGGAAATATGGACTATCGGACAATCGGCATATCTGCGGAAAAGAGACTTTGGGGGAATAAAGACACGATCAAAATGTGCGAGTACACTTGCTGTAGGAACAAATTCACACCTACTTTGCATATTCATAATTTTTACGCATTAATGTCTTCATTGAAAATTAAGTAATCAATTTGGTAAAATAATTTGACGAGTGTCAGAATTCACCATTCAAGTGAAAAACATGATTCAACTACGTGTATAGATGTCACAGTACGCGAAAATATGTTACAACAACAGTATGCTGCAACTTTAGAATACATTACTTGTTCGGAAATTTCGGTTCCGTTGAAACTTGATGGCGGCGCCACGAGGCGCCGCAGGAGTTCGAAAACTTATTCATACTTCAAAGGTGGTACCGCGCGGTGTAGTATGACAGGGCCTTAAGTCGACCGGATTGACTGCAACTCCCAGTTTCCCGCGAAATCATTAGTAAATTGCAACTTTGTATAAACTGATGGTAAAAACCTAAATTATTCAGAGTTTACAACATGAGCTTGACGGGTCCAAAAAGTATAAAAAGTGTGATTGTGATGATATACGCAGACATGGAATAAAAAAGAGAAAAAATATGCAAAACATGTCGAAAAATCAGAGTTCATAAATTTTGAAAATGAACTCAATGTTATCATTTATTATTTCCTATGGACGATTTGTCACCAACATAAACTGGACACATTTCAGTCAACCTTTGGGACATAGTACGAACTGCAGTTAGTGTGCAGTTATGCTTTCCGTGAGCCTTGTACTTGTTTATTGTTTTTAGTGCCACGTAAGTTTCAAGGTGAAGACAGACCGCACAAAAAATCGTGAATTATTAACTATACTCTACTAATTTTTAAATGATCCATGCAGCAGTCGAAGTTTCGGCAGATGCAGCATTACTAGAAATCACGAGGTCAATTTTGATAATCTTGAAATGATTGTATAGTATAGCAACACTCTTAAAATTATAATATAGTAGTATAGCAACACTCTTAAAATTATAAACCATAGTTCATGCAGCACACATATTCTCATCACAGAAAATGCACTTATCAGAAATTTCGATTCACAATGAAACATCTGTGATCCAAAATAATCTAATATTTTCTTTTATGTGAGATGTTCAATGATATAAGGTAAAAAGTTTCGTATTCAAAAAACCGCAGATTTTCAACAAATCCTCCAAATTACGCGGCTCCGGGACCTTAATGTGTCAATGAAACGTCTCAAGAAGGATCGAGCCAAGACGCTCATCATGATAGGAAACAAGAGCTACTCGCTGGAATCGAAACTATAGCCAGAAATCATGTTCTTTCACATATACAAATGCTTGATCATTGAAAGATGAGATGAAAAGAGGTGAAAAGCTTGCCCAAGCAAAACAACGTTTGTTGCAGTGTTCAGATTTGACTGATTGATTGTAGTTCATCATTCTAAAAATTTTACACGCACATACAGTAATCGTTGAATTGCAAGCAAAACGAGCAACCCCTCAGCACTGCGCTCAACGTCAATTTTTGTGTTATCCAAAAAGCCCGTAGTCTGTGCACCTCACTTATTCCATCAAAAAACATTATTGAAATCAGTATGCACTTTGTTTTCTCGTTTCAAGGCTTTATTACGCGATTTTGAAAATCATGGTGAACATTAAAATATTGATTGATAGACTACCAAACCAGCGAACATTTTTGTAGCAATACAAATGTAAAAAGAAAAATGAAATTCAGATAGGATAATTTTGGAATGAAATTTTTCAAAATTAAGTCTTCCAGGGCGATCGACAGTAAAGCAAAGTTCTTTCATCTCTCTTCTTTCGCATCCTATGCTAAAAGTTTTTTTGGCTCACGTTAATAATCCGTAGCATTAGTGAATAAAACGCAGTATAGCAGCGAGCTACGTAACATGCCTTAGTTCATGGTCAGAGTGTATTGTTTTTTAGTGTATGACTTGTGTGTTGACCGAAACCACGACGGCTGCTCAGTCTAAGGTCACACAAAGGAACAAAGACTCCTTTGTCCGAAAACCAATCAGATTAAAGGCAGCCATGACACTTGCCATGCCAGAGGCGGTATATAAAGGAGTAGTTTAGCAGAAGGACATAATCCTTTAATTTCGATATTTGGAAAGCAGTGTTATTTCATCGTTCAGCGTCGGGACTCGGTGCCTCGTGCTAGTGATATGCTGCCTCGTTCGACTTTCATATCACAGCCCCTGACACTGGATCCCGGTTGTTTGGAGTTGTCGTCAATATTTCCACGACTAATGAACCCTGTTCTGTTGTGCATGCGTGCTACGGTCATGCCCTTTTCTCAAAATGTGTCATCACCGGGTTCACATGCATAGTGGAACAGGAGTTCTGTACTTTCGACGTTTTACCGGCAACTTTTTCGGCCGCCATGAGTATAGGTGTCGTTGGCTAGGGATATACTGTACGCTGAATTAGTTCATATCACAGCCCTTCGGCGCCTATTTTCGTGAGTAGCCGATTCAATGAACAACCAACGATTATTAAAACTTTGGTCCATGCGCCTTCAATTCTGAGTGTGTGTCTCTGGTCCTGTTCAATTTTTGAAAATTCATGACTAGATACATACTCAGCATTGTAGATGCAAGACAGTTGCAAAAATTTTGAAGATCTGAGTGCTTGGAAACCTACATATCGTTCTATTGAAATAGAGTATTAAGTTATTCTGAACATTTTCCATAGCCTAGTGATGTACTGTGCCTCGTTTGGCGCCCATTTTCGTGAGAATAGTCGTTGTTGGACAGCGAATCAGAAAGGGGAAAATTCGACAATAGTGGGATAAATATAGTGAGACAGCGTGAGCAAGATTGCCCAGGAATCCTTTATGTTTTCTAACACATTGCTGACGTCAGATTTGTTTCGAGATATAGAAATCTTTTACTGGACGAAAAGTGCTCTAATGGTGGACTCATATAAACATCCTGTTCATGAGTTTCAATATCTACGGTCAAGTTGTGAACGTGTAGAATTTTATTATGTTCACTGTACTTCTCTGAGGAATTGGCTATGCAACTTTCCTAAATCCTACATTAGCAAGGTTAGTTTGGCGACTCATTTTCAAGGACGAGAAATTAAGAAAATATCTAAACTCATGATCTGGAATCAAAAATTCATGGAAATCCATGTTTTCAGCCAAATTTCTGTTCGTAATTGTGGAAGTTCACTCTATTCAACAAATTTTTTCCTTTATTATATAGACATCTTGATCACTTTTTTCAATCATTTCGTGATTATTGGATTTGTTTTTTCATCTATAGTAAGGCTGCATTGCCTGAATCTCCGATCGCTGCCTCGATCGCTTTAAAATGACGTTTACTATCTTCTGTTATCGTTTTGCTCTGTTCATGGCTGAAAAATTTAGTGCAAATCTAGTAGTACTGCAGATAGCCATAATATAACATCAACAGAAGTTTTCTGTAGTCTTGATGTAAATTGACTCTTCTTAAATTAGAACAACCGAAGGCTCAAGGCTCATGGAATCAATCATCATGGAATTTAATCGAATTCAATATACAGGATATTATACGGAAATCAGTTTTCAAGCCATATCAAATATAATGATGCAGAAAAAAAATGATGAATATTTTTTATTTGTCATTTCCAGTGGGTTACCAACTGGAAACAACAAATATTGATCTCGGAATCAAATTGGAAAATAAAGCAGACGCATACGTCACTTTAGTATTGAAGCCCGTGGTTTTTTCGGATGCATTGTTTACCCATGTTTGATTTGACTATGCCATGAAAATTTACTGTAATCAAAAAATAAAGAAAAAATAACAAAGCAAACGTCGAACCGATGCAATATTTCAGGGAAAGTCAAAATCTTGTGTGAAGGCAGGCTTACGGTAGCTCTTTGTGCATAGATATTTAACCAAATAAAATATGTGCTGAAATTTAACATGATCTAATCCTCTATCATCTTAGGCCGATTTATTTGTACAAGACTATATCTTTTATTTATACGAGACTATACCGAGGAGTACTTGTAAGATTTAGGAAATGAATTGGTTTGGGCATAGAAAAATAAGCTGACGTAAACAACAAATGAAAAGAAAGTTATTTTTGATTATGCGAGAACTGCAACGCTAAACGGTTGTGAGCGCGTGATTCTCGCATTGAAAATTTAATCCGAATGTTAAAAATTTGAATTTTATGCTTTCAATAGGAGTAAGCTAGTGGCGTGTAGGTGTTCAATAATTCATTCATATATTTTGTTTCACATCAACTTTACCCTCAATTTTTTCACACTTTAATAAGGTCAAAAATTTGATTTTAGCGCAGTTCTTTGCATGGAACTAAATTTTCAGTTTCAGTTAACAGATATTAGAATGCCCACATTCAAATGAATGCGTGGCCAAGGAGAGAAGCAACAAAGCTGTGCATCCAAATCAAGATTCACTTCGAGACAACAATAGTTCCGTTTCAGATTTTCAATCAAGATGGATTATCCCTTCAAGAATGCAGTTCATATTTGTCGTCAACGGATTTGTGAGAACACAATCAAAATGAAGTTGAATACAGAATGAAGGATTCTCTCCTTGACTTATAAGTTGCGAGTTTTTCAATATTCGAATATTATTAATCTGACTATGATTGACAAAAAATTTTTTCTGTGTGAACAAATCTTTTTGCTCTCAAAAGCATTATTTAATTTTTTTCAAGAAATATGGGTCTCTTGTGACTTATTATTTTCGGTTTCAAGCGGTAAATAAAGCTGGTAACAGCGATTGGAGTCCCGTTTTTCCGATGGCGACCAAATCGGTCGGAAACGTGACGCCTAACGCCGCCAACAATGGCGTGATGTTTCTCATTTTTCTTTATTTTTCCTTGTTTGTTTGAATGCTTAAGGCCCTGTCATAGGGGGTAAGGCCCTGTCATAGCCCTGTCATTTCAGCCCGAAAATGCTTTCTTTAATTTTTTCGTGCCTCTGAAGAAGTTCAGGTCAAAGCCAAAGCATTTTTCTACCATGGAGTATTTTGTCAGAAGTTGCGAAAAAATTGCAGATATTTGGCCTTTGAACCTTCAAATAAACTTGTTTCATTTTGTTATTTTCAGATTAATCTTGAATTTATTACTCGCATTCAGAATCACGTAGGCAGTTTTTTGTCAGCTTTTGAAATAAAGCTGCTTGCTCAGTATTCTTTTTCCATGTTTCAAAACAATTTAAAATTTGCGTTCATTGCAGATCATGAAAAGTTGATGAAAATTCTTTCGAACCAACAGATGCCCCCTAATGCCCCGCACTCTAATGTCCGTGCTATAATGTTCCTGAGCTCTATTGCCCTGTGCTCCATTGTCCTTGCGCTCTATTGTCCCTGGGCTCTAATGTCCCTGCGCTCTAGTGTCTCTGCACACTCCCTGCGCTCTATTGTCCTGCACTCTAATGTCCCTGTGCTCTAATGTCCCTGCACTATAGTGTCCTGCACTCTAATGTCCTTGCGCTCTTATGTCCTTGAACTCTATTGTCCTGGGCTCTAATGTCTGGTCACGCTAATAAGTATGTGGATCCCGATATAAAAATTTGACCGATAATAACCAACATATTCAAGGCAGGCACGACAGTGCCTTAATTTGAGAACGGGCAACGCAAAAAACGCATTCGGGACGAAATTGTGAAAAGACTATTCACCGGACAGACATGAAAATTTGCAAGACTATACAACTCGATGAGCTCTACACGATGGTACCACTTATCATACTGTAGGTGTACTGTAGCCTAAGTTATGCAACAAACTATAGAACTGAAAATTAGGATTCTTGGCATTAGTGCTTATTCTGACTGATCAGCTCAAATGTGGTATCAGTACGTTCAGTAGGGTCATATCTCGGGACCGTTATCCAAACTTTTTGAAATATGCAAATGCGACCTTATTCCAGTGTAAAGAAAAATCTCAAAACTCCGACCGGCAATAACGTCGCGAATATTCGGTCTTTCTCGACGATTTATACTCCGTTGGATGCAGCTCGTCGAGTTGTACAACATACTTTTGGCTGTTCGAAAATATGCAGTGTAAACTTAATTATCATACAAAATATGCAAATTTGGCCGAGTTGGGGTATGTGAGACAATAAATATCTCGAGTTGTATAAGTCGTAGAAACGTAATTCTTTTTTTGTTCGATAGCTGAGTAAAATGCCCAGAGTAAACCACCTTAACATGTGGTACGTACAGTGTAAAGTAAGTGTAAACAAAGCGAAAATGTACTTGAAAAAAATTTTTTTTTGCGATTTTTAAATTTTTTGTTGCACCATTGAAACGAGCTTTTTTTTCTACCACCCAGTTTTGATATTTGTTTTTTGAAAAAATGTAAAGTACGCTAGAGATTTGCATAAACGTTGTTTACAAAAAAATTTTTTTTGATTCAGCGATTTTAAGTGGCACCATTGAAAAGAGCATATTTTGTTCTCCCCGACGCATGTATTTGTTTTTCGAAATATCCAATCATATGCTAAAAATTTGCATAAATGATGTATGTAATAAAAAAACAAGTAGCTATAAACAACGTTCTATTCGAGATACAATTTTTTATTTTGCGATTTTCGAACTCAGCATGTGTTATTGTGTATAAACTATCTTTTCATATTATTCTATGCATTGAATAAAAATTCTTAAAATCCAATATGGCAACTATTAAATTGATAAGTAAGGCAAAAAGTCGTAGGCCTGAATGATTTTCTTATTGATTTTTAGAATGTGCACTGGTTACTGTAAAAAAATTTTTTTACCTTTAGATTGTTGTGGATTGCGCGTTTTAAGAGATAATTTATTGCGATTAAAATTAAATTCGGGTTAATTATGAGGGCGAGAAAATTGAAATATCTGTTGTGCAATGCGGAAAAAGTAAGTTATTGAGATTCGTTTACCAGACAGACATTGTGGCGTGCCACGCCGCATTTTTTTTGTTTCAATAGGGGCAGGGTATTTTTTGCATTCACGAAAATTATCATTATTCATTTGCTTGCTGATGTCTGTCTCTCACTATTTGTTGATGAAAATATTCAATCCGCACGTTGAAAGTTCTTTCTGTGGAATATAATTTTTTTTAGGGGAAAAAGGCTGAAGGACGTCCGGCGGCTAAAAAGAAATACAACGAAAAACGGAAAAAGGGCGCCGAATGACAGAAAGCTGGCGTGGATTTGGGATTGGTCGTTGCCGATGATGGAACTGATCGGAAAATACAAGATTTGAAGGCCGCTAGTCAGATGGTGAGCTTGTATAAGATATTTAGATAAAAACGACAAATTTTCCATAATTTTTTCTTTGAATGTAGGAAGTAAACGCTAAGAAACGGCGGCAAAGGAGCACTGATAAGATCGGAGTAATTTTATAAAATTAATTTGTTTATTTGGTAATTGTAAAGTAGTAAGTCGTTTTCTATTTTAAGGTGCTGGTGGAGAAGAAAGGTCGACGTAGTAGGAGCTGCGTGGTTGATGGTAGCCCGAGGGAACAACAAATGCTGGATGATCAGGAGAAGGTATAATCATCTTTACAACATTTTTAACTGCTAGAATGTTTATAAAATTCGGATGCATTAATTTTCGACAAATTTGATTTTTGTTCATTTTCATATTTTGTTGTTTAGGCCCCAGTGGAAGAACAAAAAGACGAAGAACCATGGGCGCCGAGAGTACTGGGGCCAGCGAAAGGCGAACAGTTGAATGTAAAATTTTTTATTTGATTTACATTTTTATTTTAAAAAGAGTTTAAAATTCATTTGTTTTTAGCAGAGAAAAAGGAAACGAGTAATGAGAAAATGTAGAGCAAAAGCTGCAGAATACCAGAGAAGAAGGGAACCCCGGGCTTTCGACGATTCCGGACTGGTGATGATCTCAAGAAAAGTATGTTTTATTGGAAGCAATGCCTGGTTAAAAAGTTTGGCGAAAGTATTAAAAAAGCCAAAAAAGGGTAAAAATTTTTAAATATTTACTTAGACAGATTAATTCGAAAGTTAGCAAATTTATTGAAGTTAAAAAACTGTTTCTTGGAGAAATTTTTTCGTGTTTTTACAGACTGCAGCGAATTTTCGAATGGGTGGAAATGGCAACCGAAAACGAGAAATCGAGCGAAAAATGTCAATGGGTTCAAAAACGATCGATGGTCAGACGTATTATTGGCTCGATGACTTTGATGACGAGAGAAATGATTCTTATACTGAGTTAGAGATTAATTCCGAGTTAGAGACTAATTCTGAGTAAGAGATAAAATTAAAATTAGATAGAGAATCAAAATCAGATAGAGAATCAAAATCAGATAGATCAGATTTAATCCGAGAAACCTGTTTATCAGATATTAAGTCAAAATCAGATGCTATTGATTTATCAGATGGTACAAATTTAAAAGGTAACTTTCAGTTTAGCATGGATACGGACAAAGAATTTGAATTACCGGACCTAATGGTGATAGAAGATTAACTCAACCAACTGAATCATTGGGAAAAAGGTAAAGAAAAGGGTAGTTCGACTGGTATCAGGCGAAGTTGCAGATTATCAGGAAAGGTTGGCAAAAAGGTGATTTATGTTATTGATAAGATTAAAAATTTGTCTTTGCAGGATTTTCACGGTCGAGTTAAGGTTCATAATGCATAAAACAAAAATTATAATGAGGATCTGACGGACAAAGTTTACCAAAAAGCACGATTACCGAGACAAAAAGATCAAGACGAAATAGAAGAGGAAGTCGCTACCATTCTCGGAAATTTAGTCGATACGGTTGATCGCAAAACAGGCGGAACGTCGTGGAAACAAGGTTGTAGGAGAAAATGCAACGAAAATTGTCATTATTTCGAATATTGGCCTTTGGTGTTGCATTGTTCTTTAAAGATGTTGTTAAATTAGAATGTTGTAAATGTACAGAATATAACAAAATCCGTTTTAAAGTTTGAAACGTGTGACGGATGTGTTGATGATTATTTAAATTGTGATTACGGTAATAAATGTCAAGATCGTATCAGGTTTTTGCGTAAAATTGCACCTCATTTTGGTGGTGTTCGTACTTTATTTTGTAAAATTGAAAGTTTGCGCCAAGTTGTTCATTGGATAATTAAAATGGATGGGTTTTGTGCTAAAGGTGATTATTTTTCATTTGTTTCCGCTTTAGAAGACAAAAGTGTAAAGGATCAAGCGCTAAAAGCTGTTATTAGACAAGACTGTTTAGTGGGGGATGTTGATCTTGAAAATGAGGTTATTGAAAAGTACGAAAAGTTGATTAAAAATTTTGACGATGGGTGTTACGCTTTCCCGAAAGATATTTGTTCAATTTGTAAAATGTGGACAAAAAAAGGTAAAAAGATTTCATCTTGATCAGAAATAACAGGTCAAGATCACCCATTTATTGCAGGATTAGTTAAATATTTTAGTTCAACTTGTACTTTGCCAGCTGTAATTTGCACTGATCATTGTTTAAAAGATTTAAAAGCTGGTTGTATGCCATCATTTTGTGGAGCAAATAATTTATCTGTTGATAATATTCCTGAAGAAATTGAGTGTCTGAATTGTTTTGAACTTATTTTAATTAAAATTGCTCATACTTTTCAGACAATCATCAAATTGAAACCATTGAGCGAACGAAAAGGCCCCAAGGATTACGGGGAAGCGTTAAAAGGTCTAGCTTTACATTTGCCTTTACCGTTGAAAGCTACACACGAGTATTTAAAGTGCAAATTGCCATCCGCGGATGCTTTATCGATTTTAGTTGACAGTTGCCCCACGAAAAAGAATGTTGTTTGGCGTTCAGCTGTTAATTTGGATAAGGTATATGCTGCTTTAAGAAAATTAAAAGAAATTAATCCGATGTATGCAGATATTGAAATTAATACAGATTTTGCGAATACTGCTGAAAACGAAATACCCGTTTCGGTTTTGGAAGGCACGACTGTACAGCATACTGTAACGGAACAAGAATTCGAGTCGATGTTAAAAAAAGGTATCAAATGCGAGCCGTACACCCACATTACAGTCGAAACAATGAAGGACGACGTTGATCCCAATTTAATGGATGTCGAAATTTATCGGACAATGAAAATTCAAAGTACACCCTTGAATTTTGATAATGACAAATTGGATTTAATGTGTTTTCCAGAATTGTATCCAACCGGATATAACGGATTGTACAGTAGCCGGCCGAGAAAGGTAAACCCTGCCATGTTTTTGAAACATCGTTTATTCCATTCTGACAGCAGATTTAGACTGTGTAATCAATATTTGTTTCATTTATTAAGTTTGTACGACGAATGAGTTATGAAAAATGGCGTTTATGCCGTAATGAAACAAAGTCGAAATCGTACAATGACGGCCGGTGTTCTACGAGACAAAGTGAGCAAAAAAGAACAAGATTTAGAAGTTCAATTAAATACTATGTTTAGCAAAAATCGTGGCATGATGGAGTATTTTAACAGACAATCTAAATGTTTAGATGCTATGGATTTAAAATTTGGACCAGCAACGTGGTTTTTAACATTGAGCGCAGCAGAATACGCCTGGCCTGATATGGAAGAATATTTACAGCACGTAAACCATGATATGCCGAATGTAAAGAAATTGTGTACTTCGTATTTGTGTGCTAAAGATACTGTTAGCATTGCAATTCATTTTAGACGTCGATTTAAAAGTTTGCTGGATAACGTTTTATTGCAGCCAAATGGTCCGCTCAGAGAAATTGAACACTATTATGTACGAGTGGAATACCAGAATCGCGGGGCACCTCATTTTCATTGCAAATTTTGGGTAAAAGATGCTCCTATTATCGGCGTTAATTCAGAAAGTGAAATCACTGCATTTATTGACTCTTACATAAGATGTAATAAACCTTCTAAATTAATTGATCCTACATTGTCTGATTTGGTTTTGCGTTATCAGGTTCACAATTGTACCACGAGTTGCAGACGACCAGTTCAGGGATGCTATTTTAAAAAGAGATGTCGTTACGGTTTCCCACGTTCACTGTCCGATCATACTGTATTGAATTCCATCGATGAAGCTATAAAATCAAGACGGACCAATAGTAAAAAAGTAATTAAAACGTATACTATTAGGAGAAATGTAGATTCCATGAGCATTAACGATTATAATCCTTGTTTGTTGTTGTCTTGGAGAGCTAATATGGACATACAGTACATTGGTGAAAAATCTCTCGTTCTCAACAGGTACATTACGAATTATATGACCAAAGCAGAACGTAATTTAGACGAAGATTTGTGGGAAAAAATTGATCAAAGTAAATCGTTGTGTTCGAATTTATTTTGGCTTCAGCAAATGCGAATGAAAAGTCGACAAACGAATGCTTAGGAATGCGCAGACAAAGTGCTAGGCCATCCTTATTTTTACAGTAGCGACTGTGTCGACTTTATCAATACTTTTCCACCGGAAATGCGATCTAAAAGGTTAAAAAATTACAATGATTTAAAAAATCTAGACGACGATAGTAGTGAAATTTTTTGCAATAATATTATAGATAATTATTACCCCAATCGTCCGGATGAACTTGAAAATGTCAGTTTGTACGAATTTGGGACTTGGTACGAACGTGAAAGCAAAAAACCAGCGTCCAAAGAATTTTACCAATTGAAAAACGGCTTCGGTTATATAAGAAAACGTTTGAAACCCAAAGTTATTTCGACTTATCGAATGAATGCAAAAACTGATCCCGGAAGCGAACTACATTACCGTAGCATGCTTATGATGTTTCGACCTTGGCGCCAAGAAAGTACATTACTCGGAACCAGTGCAACGTTTTTCGAGGAATTCGAACGATGCGTCACAGATTTTCCAGATATGAAAAATTATGCCGAAGTTAGACGACAGGTTCAAGAGGCATTAGATTTGGCCAACGTGTTGAAAAGTGACGATCTGTTGAATCTAAATCCTCCAGCCATTGAGAAAAGAGTTACCCATGGCATAGTTGTCGAGGAAGAGGAAGAAGAAGATATTGTTCACGTGGACCTTATGGGTAATGACGATGACGATGATGCGCCTCAAAATTTGGACAATGTTGCTTCTGTGATTAATAATCTTGATTTTATCAACAATAAAATAGCAAATTTAAAGGGCAATCAGAGAGAAATTTTTGACTGCATTATCACGCATATTGCTAACCAGGAGAAAAAAGATGATGCTTGTAAGGAAGCTATTCGACTTATAGTCAGTGGGGTTGCTGGAACGGGTAAAAGTTTTTTAATTGATACTTTAGCTGCTTATTTAAGATACACATACAACAGTGATGCTACAGAAACTGTTGCAATTGTGACGCCAACAGGTATCAGTGCAATTAACGTTAACGGAACGACGCTTCATCGTTATTTCAAGTTACCAGTTCAACACGGCGGTCAGGCTCAATATAAACCGTTATCGGCTGATGATAAAAAATCATGTAAGATGCTTTGGAAAAATTTGAAATTGATTATTATCGATGAATTGTCCATGATCAGTAATGTAACTTTTGCTATGATCCATAATCGATTGATTGATTGTTTAGGTGACGAGTTTCTGTTCGGTAATCAAAACATTGTTATGTTTGGCGACTTACTACAACTTTCACCAGTTAACGGTAAATATTTGTTCCAAAGGCTATCAGTTGCTGATGCTGGCAGGTATTTTACAAATGTTGGAGTGCCAGATTTATGGGCCGCATTTTCGTATTCGGAATTGACTGAAAATATGCGTCAGAATGAAGATTTAGAATATGCAAAAATGCTCGGAGACATTCGTTTGGGGATTGTGTCCACAAATCACATTGAAGAATTGAAAAAACGACTAATTGATCGAAGTACATCAGTGACTGATATTAAAACAGCTGTGGATTTTTTTGCTGATCAGGTACATGGTGTGGAAGAAAACACAATTTGTTCATTTTCTTTGAATAAAAAAGTTGACGAATTTAATGAAGCAATGTTACAAAAGTTAAACATTACACCTATTGAAATTAAGGCTACCGATACTTGTCGCTCGAAGAAAATTGATTCTGACGGGAAGAAGAGTGCAACACGTTCAGAAATGAAAACATCCGATACTGGTGGTTTAGAGGAATGTCTTAAAATTGGTCTTAATGCTCGAGTAATGTTGCGTCGAAATTTGAATATGGAAAAACGTTTGGTAAATGGTAGCTTAGGACGAATTGTTAGAATTATACAAAAAGGTAAATATGTTGAATCGTTGCTCATAAAATTTGATGATTTAGATGACGTTGAGCAAATTGACAGGATATCAGTTGATTACGAAATTGTCAAGTCAGTAAAAGTCAACCGAAAACAATTTCCGATCTGTTTAGCCTACGCTATAAAGATTCACAAATGTCAAGGTTTAACGTTGATAAGTGCAATGATTGACATTGGTCCCGATTGTTTCGACGGAGGTATGGCTTACGTTGCATTGTCTAGAGTAAAATGTTTGAATAAAGTTTATTTGATTGCTTTACAGCCTAGCCAAATATTTTGTCATGCTATTGCCGCTGAACAATACAGTATGCTACGAGTTTCGATCGGTCTTCCAGAAATTTCCCAGTGGAACATTTTACCTCAAAGTTACCCGAAAAGGAAATTTGTTCATAATAGAAAGGTAACTGCTGATTTAGATTTATTCCCCAAACAAGTTTCTGATTCTAGTGCGAAAAAGCAAAAACTCAATAATTCAAACAATTATTCTACAATTCCCAGTTTGAACATTTTGAATTTGTGCAATAGTGGCGTTTCTTGTTACGCAAATACTGTTGTTCAATGTTTATTATGAATGCCCAAATTTATTGACGAAATTCGCAACATAAATAATGATATTTGTAAAGAAATTTCTACATTTGCTTCTTGTACAGATTTTACTCAAGAAATGAGGACTGACGATTTGAGGCGATTCGTTGGTGCTAATTTTGCCACAAGTGTGCAACAAGATGCCGAAGAATTTTTTGAAAAATTGACGGAAAATATTGGAAGCGATGCGGTCGATCGATTATTTACATTTACGCGAAAACAAAGATTACAATGTTGTTGTTGCCGGACTGTCAATACAACGGAAACTGTTTCAAAAGTGTTACATTGTCACATTAGTAGTAGAAATAATTCTAATGTTGAGTTTCACAATTTGCTGTTTCCTGAACAACCTGAAAAAAATCATTGTCAAAATTGTAATCGAGGTTCTGTGCACGATGTGCTTGAGACAAAGTTCATATTTCCGGAGGAATGTAAATACTTTGTTATTAATTTACCTTTATACGAACTTTTAGATAATTATCAACAACGACGATTTCTTCAAAGAAAGATTGGTGGATTCAGAGCGAACACGATCAAAATCAATTCAGTTGAATTTAGAGCAATCGCCGCTATAATTCATACCGGTACAGTAAGCTCTTCACAAAGTGGCCACTATACTGTCCGGGTACGATACCACGACGACTGGATTTTAATTGATGATTTGGCCATGGACAAGACGTTTTCCACGAAAAAGGATCGTTTTATTCAAAGTTTGAAGGACGTTTCTGTGTTAATATTGGAAAAAGTTTGATAAATTTTTATCAGGTGAACAGTTAAACTGAATACGAGAGTAACTAGAAATTATTTTTTTTATAGTTTCACCATTTAAAAGATATCAGATATCAGATGAATCTTTTGTGCCACGTGATGTGATGACACCCGTCGGTGCCTGCCACTGGCGGCAGGCACTGACGGGTGTCTATAAAAGTAAGTGTTGCTTATTTCTTTCTATATTTAAATAATTCTCAAAATTTTTATTTCAGAAAATTTTGCTGCTTAATGGAGGTCGGAGGATCAACTATTATACCATCGAAATTATTTGGAGGAGGAGGCCTGCGACAACAAATAAAATACTATTGTAAGAAATTTTCATTTTTTTCAAACAGTACTATTTACTGTACGTTTACTTTTTTGCTTCAGATAACGTCTGGTACAAAGAAAAACACGGATAAAACGTACAAATATCCACGAACTCTAAAAGCAGCATAGCAGGTATAAAGTAACTTTTAAACTTTTAAATCAATTATGTTTCAGTTTCATTTATTTCTCAGAGATACAACAAAAAAAGATCATCAAATACACAACAAAACGCCCGATTTGTTATGATCAATTCGCTTACGAGATTTTAAAATAATGGAATAATAATGCCAGCGGTGCTGTATACTTTAACAATAAGACATCAAATGGTAGAATGCTTTAAATTATTTAAATTATTCCTGGTTTCCAAGTGACGTTGAAATGATCGTGCCCGATTTTCAATTTTTCGATAGAAGGTTCCAAAGGCGGCGCTAAACATTTGAAAAATTGAAAATAATTGGGATCAATATGTTTTGAATAGTAGATCTTAAACTTCATGTCCTATGCAGAATCATTATTTGGAATCAAACATTGAAAAATGACTCTAGAGCACAGAAAACGAAAATTATATAACCGAAATCGACTACATGTTAAACTGGAGAAAGATTAAAGTTCAAGCTTATTGTATTTAATTTTAAGTCTTGCAGGCATTGTACTTTCTAAATATTCGAAAATATAGCTATCAAGCACTTACTCTCTGAAGCGTTTTCAACATGTTTACCAAATACTGGATCTTTTACAATAAAAAGAATTATACATAAAAACATAAGTCGCCGAATTTCACCCATATTAGTTTCTAACAACCAATTTTAAAGTAATTAAATAATCGTCGTTGGACTACTATTAATGATGAAACGGATCGAAGGTTTTCTTTTTTGGATCCGGGCCTCCATCAGGTCATGTTTACGGGTAATTGAAAATGAGTTTCACGGATCCAAATATAGATCCAAGTAATCAACTCCACTATGTACGGATCCATGTCCGGATCCAGGAGGTATTGATGTATTGTACTGCTGATGTGCTTATGCATACTTTTCAATTCACGTGTTTTTCAAATGATTCTGTTGGAGTGTTTATCAGATGAATTAGACCTGCTGAGTAATCGACTGCACAAGTTCAGGAATATAAATTACTGTAGCAAATTGCATGATGAAATCTTCAATAACGAATGAATTCAACTTATGCTATGCAAAGTTGTGAATATGGAATAAGAACTTTATTCTCATTCTAGTTCAATTTATGTTTTGTGTTCGTGGAAAAAACATACTTTATGATTCCTATGGTCGTGCTAATACACATAAATATAAAAAATTAAAGT
Source organism: Romanomermis culicivorax (assembly GCA_963922205.1). Classification (NCBI taxonomy): domain Eukaryota; kingdom Metazoa; phylum Nematoda; class Enoplea; order Mermithida; family Mermithidae; genus Romanomermis; species Romanomermis culicivorax. Next base: position 145,000 of record CAWUHX010000194.1, read on the forward strand.
ACTTTCGGGAATATTCTGATAGCAGGACAATGTTTGCATGACCTGCAGAGTAAATGCTGGCAACAAGTTACAATTTTGGCTTCAAAAAGAAGCATTGACAGATTAAACAAGTATTTGGAAACAATTTGGCCAGCTTTGCACAGTGGAATGAAAATAAAAATGGACGAGGATAAAGTTGATGAAGGTGAAGAAGCTCCAAAAGAAACTTGTGACGTTACATAACACAAGTTTCTCAGCACCTTTTGGATGTCCCAGCGACCAGCACTCCTTCACAGCAGTTGTTCAGGCATTGTTTTCTCACTAAAAAAACATATTATCTGGTGAAACTGTTGAAAAACTTTTGTTTTTGAGATAAAATTCACCAGAAATCAATTTTAAATATTAAGTCTGTTATTATTAAATCAACGAAATACATTGTTGTTACGTTACCTTATAACTTTAACTCAGTGTCAATACATAATTACACTACTTCAGTTAATCAGTATCAGTTATGTCTAAACTTCATTCGCAATTATGCGGACCCGGAACCGAGTTTTTGAAATGTGTTCTTCGATGTGAATCATGAAAAATTCAGTAGAACACAGGTCCGGATTGGGGTACCCATTTCATCTGTAGCTACTTTACATGCCACTATCCCGACCAAAATTAATTAATGAGTAAGAATGTAAACTACTACGCTGTGTTGTCTGCTATAAAAGAAATTTTTCCTCCCTGATCCTCCTGAACCGTACACCCAACGGCTTCATTTCCAATAATAAAAATTAGATTTTTGCGTCTGATAGTATTTCCTCAATGCCATTCGATTACCTAAAGCTGACCTATACTCTGTTTTTTTTAAAATGCTTCCAAATAGAAAAGTGACACAAATCAATACTGTCGTCAAAATCGTTTACATAAAGTTCTTATTGTGAATTTTTTCACTCAAAAAATTGGTTGAGGTTAGGTCAGCAGGCTCACAAATTTCCAGTCCTACATGATATATTGTTCATTGGAAAATCGCAAAAATCTGTAATACTACTTGCTTTCCACTATCATTATTCGGAAGCATTTCAAGAAAAACAGACTATAAATCTATAATTTTAGTCGATCACCAAAGAGTACTGTGAAAGAATCCAATTCTAACTTATGCAAATATTTACAGGTCATAGTTATTTAATTGAACTAAAAATTTCCCAATCGTCTCGGAGACTTTTTACGTAGTTTTCCAGTTTTTACTTTTCCCAATTTCATGGCTTTTCAACGTTGTTTATACATTCCGACACTAGAAAAGCGTCTTTAGAACAAAAAACAGTATAGAAACAATTTTCCTTCAAGCGCAATGAAAGTGGGAAGAATGGCTTTCAGTACGGTTAGCTAAGATAAAAGGGAGTGACGGGTTTCAGAGGAAGATTTTCACTAAATTTTCAAAACTTCTCAGCCAATTCCATGCTATATAAACGCAATACGATTAAAGCTAATTAGCATCAGAAAAGAATTTGAAAGAATGAGCATTTTATTCAAGTATCTTCCGTTGAAAAAAGAACCTGAAACATAAACCACAGTTTATCAATCATACAAAATAAGCTCATTTTTCCGCTAAATTATAGCTAGAAATAAAATGCAAGTCATAATACCGGTTTTAGGGCGTCGTCGAGTGATTAAATTGGTGTTCTAAAGCTAATTTTTAGATAAGTACAGCAAGCTTAAGGTTCGAAAAACAGATAACGTTTCTGTCGCTGTGTTTTCTTTGAGCAAGGATCCGATTAGCACGGTCAGCTGAATTGGGAAGACATAAACTAAAATTTCTGTCGCAAAAGACTCACTTTCGCTGATATCGCTTTAATCATCGAACTTTCGCAGAAGATGCATGAAAATGAAAAATTCTTGGCAGTCAGGAGAAGCATTCTTCAATAACTCTTTAGCCGAGCTTTGTCGGAAAATCGGTTCACTGATAACTCTATTGCCACTGGGCAATAATGTTGCAAGGGTTACGGTGTATATGTATGTATACGGGATTCAATCACTAGGATTCGGCCACTGATAATTATTTTCACTCGATTAAGTTCAATCGGGTAGTCAAAAAACTGTAATCCAGAAGTATACATTACAGTAATTACAACAGGTATGGAAGAGTTTTTGTTTGTCGGTTTTATGGCAGAATTAATGTTGTACTTGTTTTTCCCAGGTCCATTCCAGCTATTGTGAAACTGATAAAGTTTGTGCTTTCACAATAATTTTCAACAGATAATAGAAGAATAATCAATCCGAAGAAAATTTTTTCGAAGAGATCTATTGTTTTAGTTTATTGACAGATTGGAAAATTTGATATCGAAAATTCAGCATAATTCCCTGATGAAAATGCAGAAAAATTTTGCTTTGACTAGAATTTGTCGAAAATGATTGATTTCTAATTGATTTCCTTAGTATTCTATTGGTGATTAACGAAACTACTGGGCTAGTTTAGAAAAGCACCCAGGATGCACTGTAATTAGAGTGGATACAAAACTACTAGAGCGAATTTAAATTAAGTGGCGTAGTGATTAAATCGACACCAAGAAGAATTCTTCCTAATTTTCGCACGATTCTCAAATGGGTATGACTAAAACCCGGATTATTGTGACGGATCCGGATCGGGTGCCTAAAACCCGGATCACGACGGATCGGCGGATCGGGGTTTTTCTCCTAAAGTTAGGTTTTTGGGTGCCTAAAACACGGATCGCGGCGGATCACCATGGATCAGTCCGCCTATCCGGATTCGTCCCAAATACGTCTAAAACACGGATTTTCATCACGGATCACCCCCGATAGATCGGGGTCCAATGTATTAATTTTTGATCGGGAACCCAAATTTTTGATCCAGATCAACTTTTTTTGATCCGAATCGAAGTTTTTTGATCCGAATCGAATTTTTCGATCTAGATCAAATTTTTTTTGTCGTGATGAGTATTTTCACACTACGTATTCAGTTTTTGATCCAGATCACATTTTTGATCCAGATCACATTTTTTGATCCAGATCAACTTTTTTTGACCCACAGTGAAATTTTTCGAGTTTTTTTTGTCAAGATGAGTATTTCCGCATCACATACTCAATTTTCAATCTCGGTCATATTTTTTGATCCAGATCAAATTTTTCGATCCAGATAAAATTTTTTGATCTAGATCAAAATTTTTCGAATTTTTCCGTCATGATGAGTATTTTTGCGCCAAGTATTCAGTTTTTGATCCAGTTCTTTTTTTTATCCGGCTCAACTTTTTTTGACCCACACTGAAAATCTTCGAATTATTCTATCGTGATGCATATTATTGCTTCATGTATTCAGTTTTTGAACCACATGACATTTCTTTATCTGATCCTAGACTACAATTTTTCGAATTTTTTCGTCACTTACAGAATAATAAATGCGTTGGATAATAAATGTTGAGACCATTTTGGATTAAGCATTAGATTCAGATTTAGATGAATCATAGTTACGAGTCAGGGCTGCAGAAAGAAGTGAATTTGGGTTTCAAGCTCTGGACTATTTAGAGATGAAACAGATCCAAGATTTCCAATCTCCCGGTTTCTGATCCGGATCTGGGTAATTGGAAATGAGTTTCAAGGATCGGGATCTGGGTAATCAGGCCTACTACATACGTATCCAGATCCAGGTAGTAATAATCTGTTATGCAGGTATCGTGATTATGCAGGCCTTCTAATTCATGTGTCTTTAAATGATTCTGTTGAAGTGTTTATCAGATGTATTAAATCTGCTGTGTAAAGCTACACAAGTTCAGCAATGTAGATTACTAAAGCAACCTACATAATGAAATCTTCAATGGTGAATAGAACAAAAACTTCATCCTCGTTCAAGTCTAATCTATACTGCGAGAAAAAAATCTGCATTTTCATAACATAAATTCATGTGATGCAGCATCACTGTCGCTGAAATCTGAATGAGAGGCTATGAGACTGGAAACTGTTCTAATGTCAGCTTTAAAATAACAGATTTTCCTGGAACCAAAAACTCAACCAAAAAATCCCAAATTGCCTCGAAATTCCACTGGCGACATCTTTGTGATTAGTCAAAGTTAAAAACTATGAACTGCATTTAATTTATCTTTCATTCTGGCGTGAAACGCCCGGAAATTTTTTGGAGTATTATACTCTAGGACGCTGGTAAATGTCTTCAAGACTTATTTCATGGCTAAGGTTTAATTTTCAAGTCTAGAATAGTGTTCTGACTTGAGCAACAAGATGATACTTTCATCAGCTAACCAGCTAGAAAATCGGCTTGAAGCAAATGATGTTTAATAAATTGCATACCAGAACAGAATGTAGAAATCATATTGAATAGCAAGTGCGACTTAAAAATCAAACTAGCGACCAAAAATTTAGATTCTTCAAATTTTGATTTTGGTTAAATACCAATATGAAGATCATAGATCAAAATCGCAAAAATCATAGACTAAACATAAAGTGAGACATTTCAAGTTACAAAAGGATCTGCTAAAACAACAGCATACGAACCGCACTGAAAGCCCATATGACATGAAAATTGACTTCTGCCCTGTGCACAAAACGTCCGAAAAAATTTGCGCACGAGCTCCAAAACTGTGCTCAGTGCACAAAAACACCCTAGTTTAAATTTCTGAAAAACTTTTGTTTTTGAAATACAATTTAAAATCAATTTTGAATATTGACTGTTATTATTAAATCAATCAAATAAATGTTTGTTACCTTACCTTGTAACGCTACCTTAGTGTTAAAATATATTTATAGTCAGATAGTACACTTCCACTCAATTAGTATCAGTTATGTCCAAACTGCATTTGGAATTATCCAGTTCTGGATCTGTGTAGTTGAAATGCATTTTTCTGGATCCGGATCCGGGTAATTGAAAATGCTTCTTCCGGATCTGGATCCTGAAAAATTCCGGGTAATGCGGATCCGGGTACCCATTCTATCTCTAGGGCTATTGCAGGCTGAAAAATAAGGAAACCGACCCATTGTCAGATATGCCTCAAAAGTACTGATCCGCATATTTTCTTGCCAAAAAGTGTTCAAAGTTTAGCAAACTTGTTTTCCTACGTTTTCAAACATGCCCGACATTTCTAAACTAGTTTTTTAAAATTTAAAAAAAAAATTTTAAAATTAAAAAAAAATTATAAATATTAAAAAAAATTTTAAATTTTAAAAAAATTTAAATTTTAAAAAAATTTTAAATTTTAGAAAAATTTTTAATTTAAAAAAAATTTTAAATTTAAAAAAAATTTTAAATTTTAAAAAAATTTTAAATTTTAAAAAAATTTCAAATTTTAAAAAAATTTTTAAAAATTTCAAAACCCCAACTTTCGGTTTGTAGCTGTTCCAGTGATGATAGGAAGTGATTCTAGCAAGTTTCCAAAGTATTTTTAAGGTTTTTGAGTTTGAAAATTGGGTGATCCGTCAGGGGCGGATCTGGGTTTTAGTCGATCGGCATATTTTCTTGCCGAAAAGTGTGTTCAAAGTTTAGGAAACTTCTTTCCCTACGTTTTCAAACATGCCCGACATTTCTAAACTAGTTTTGGAAAATTTTCAAAACAATTTAAAAATTAAAAAAAAAATTTGGAAAAAATTCTAAAAATTCACAAAAATCTCAAATTTTTTAATCTTTGGTTTTTAAATGTTCCGCTGATGATAGGAAGTGATGCGAACAAGTTTGCAAAGTATTTTTTAAGGTTTTTGACTTGAAAATTTGAGGGAAAAACACAGATTCATTTTGATGGACCTGCAAATTTTAGACCCAAAATGCATGTACAAAGTTTAGGAAACTTGTTTTCCTACGTTTCTAAATATCGCTGACAATACTAAAGTAGTTTTAAAAAAATAAAAGAAAATCTTTAACTTTCTAAAAGATTCCAAAACATCAAATTTTTGATTTGTAAATGTTCTGGTGATGATAGGAAGTGATACAAACAAGTTTTCAAATTGTTTTTAAGGTTTCAACCTCTAATACTGGATTGATCCATTGAGGTTCAATGTCGGATCACTTGAATCATAAAACAAATAATAGGAAAATTGCATGAGTACTGTGTTTAAACTTCTTTATTATTTTAGTAAAAATATAGATGCGATTAGTGTGATTTTTCTTTTAAGTAAAATAAGTTTCAAATTCCATATTGATCGACTGATGACTGAGTATGACTAGAATTCTAAGACCAAAAATGAGTGGACATTTTCGGTCATGCTGTACAACATTCAACTTGTTTTGACCATACGAAATGATACAAACATGTATTGTAACTGTTTTCGAGTGATCTGTTGTGGATCACTCAAACTTTAAGCCAAAAATGCATTAAAGAAAATTCGGATCTGAATAAGTGACGCGAACATATGTGCCACGATGAGAAAAATTGTAGTCTGGTTCAAAGGAACGAAAAAATTTGATCAAGGTCAAAAAATATATAAAAACATTGATCCGGATCGAAAAATGTGATGTGGATCAAAATGTGAATACCAGATGTGAAAATGCTTATCACGACGGAAAAATTTGGTCTAGGTCGAAAAATTTGATCCAGATCAAAAGTAGTGATCTGGATCAGAATCTGAATATGTGGCGTGAAAATACTCATCACGACGAAAAAATTTGAAAAAATTTGATCTAGATCAAAAAAATTTGATCCGGGTCAAAAAATTTGATCCGAATCAATATTTTGGGTTCCCGATCAAAAATTAATTCATTAGATCCAGATCCGTCGGGGGTGATCCGTGATGAAAATCCGGGTTTTAGACGTATTTGCGATGGATCCGGATCGGCGGACTGATCCGTCGTGATCCGCTGCGATTCGGGTTTTAGGCACCCAAAAACCTAATTTTAGGAGAAAAAACCCCGATCCGCCGATCCGTCGTGACTTGGGTTTTAGGCACCCGATCCGGATCCGGATCCGTGGACCCGATCCGGGTTTTAGGGCTACCCTTCTCAAATTGGTCGTTTGGATCTCGCTAAATATCGTATCAACTTGATTTAGTTTAATCAGATTTTGTGGCTGAAGTTGAACCAACCTATTGACTGAATAACACTGGGGATTACTATTAAACTAGTACGGTAGCTGAAACGACACTTGAAGTAAGGAATAATATCAAATCACCGAAATTTCTTAAGGTGTGTTTAAACTCTGCTCGAAGAGAACTGCTCGAGCGTTTCATGAATTAACTATAAAAGGACTGCGTTTGCAGATAATCCAGTTGCCGCATTTCATTCGAAAATATTCGGGACATAGCTGATTTACTAGTGCAGATAAGCATTTATCAATTACTATTGTGAAAATTTTTCTGCCTAAAACTTGGCAATAGTGATTCAAGAAAAAAAACAAAAAAGGTGAACAACGAAAACAATCAAACAAAAAGTGAACATTACGAACACTAAGTTGAGGAATTCCTAATCCAATAATTCAGTAAAGCTAATCATTAGGTTACTCTGCCAATAACTCGACTAAAGTTCATTTACTTCAGAAAAGCAGATGTAGTGAGAGCGAATTTAGCAATCACCGAAATATGCTAAAGATTGAAAAAATCCTTACCCTGATCCTAGGGCTGTTGGAACAAGTCATTTCTAACTCGCAAAATTTGACGACTCAAAAAATAGATATTTTATGGTTTTTATTAAATCTGCCTCTTTAAGCGTGTGTGTAACTGCAATCTGCCTCTATAAAACTCTTTTACCTTGAAAAATAAAGAAAATGACAAAAATTGATACAGCTGCCAAAGTAGTACAGAATTGTCGATTGAAAACATTGTTAGAGTTGAGTGAACATAAAAGTGAAAAATATACCAGCCACTCTTACCTCTCTCTAACAAAGTCTGTACGAAATTTGACCCAAATTGGATCACTCAAAAATAATTGTCCTTTTCAATCACACTCCGGTACAAACAAGAGTGGACTCCGTAGGGACATTTCCGCACCCTTTTCCAAACCCAATCAGGCCCGCGCGAGGCAGCGCACATTCGATGTCTACCAAGATTACAATATCCGTGTCTGCCATTCCAGCTCCACAGAATTGCCCTCGATACATCTCTAAGTACGCCACCTAATGCGGGTGGAAAAGGGGAGGACTGGCCGTCTTCGCTGAAAAATTCACGTCACTCCTTTATGATATATAACATTAAATATACGGGTGCCATTTTTATACGCACTGCAATCAAGATGTGTTGGAAATAAATTGGCTGTCGATCGAACTCTGCAGGTGTAGCTACAAATTCCTGGGTTCCTGTTACAGACCAAGTTTAAAAGTTTGCTGCCACCTTGGGCAGCAAGAGGGGGAGCATTCCCCTAAGAATACTCAATGACTTTACTTAGTCCGACAAAGTCATTATGCACATAACACTGAATCGTCCATGCATTCAAGATTTGCTTTCCCTTTTGGCAGTTGTGATAATATCAGTTATCAAATAGTTCAAGTAGAATGAGGTCAAAAGTGGAAAGTGAAAAGAGACATTAAAACATTGTAAAATAGAAAAACGGAAAAAGAAAGGAAAAACAAAGAAAAGTGAAAAAATGAAAAAGGAACGTAAAAAGGTGAAAATTATTCTATACAAAATTTTGACGAGGGAGCAAAATTTCGTATCCCAATTCTCATCGATAAGAAAGCAGATGAATCGTAGGTAAGATGATAGGAGTGAAAATATACATTTTTCGAACACCATTTCGGTTTTGGGACAAACAGATTCGGAGCTGTTTGTTCCAATATTCCCTAAAGGATAGAATAAACAAAAGTTGACCACTATTTTTCTGTCAAACAGGAATAGGACCAGACTGATACTTCCAATGACTGATATTTCGAATGCAAAAACATACTATGACAAAGAAGAAACAGTCTTGATATTTCACTGCTTTCCAAGTTGATTGTGTACAAAAAAGACAACGACGTACAGATTAACAGGTGTACATCGCAAATATGTACTTGAGCCAGATGAGAAGTTTAAGGGTTTCATTTTATGGCACATCCGATGGCCATAACAGCTTGATTAATGTTAAAGTTAAATTTTTTTTCAGTGAACGTCATTTACGATAAATTTTTCCATGTATGCTTAACAAAATAATGTCGACTACATCAGACCAAAAAGAAATCGTACGTGACATGCCCTTTTTTTGACAATGATGATACCCCACCAAAAAGACCTCCTTATGCAGCAAGGTCTTCAGAGTCATTGATTAATTTTATTCCTTTCACTATGCATTAGCTACAGTATGGTTTTCGAATTAGCTTTCCTTTTTGGATAATAGAGTATTAGTTTTTTGCATCATGGTTTTCTATGCTCATAGGATTGACTTTGTGGAGTACAGAATAATCTAATCTTAAGACACAATTTTTGGAAGGATTCAACTTAATTTTTATAAGTAAAATATTGAATTCATCTGGGAATCACACATTTGATGTAACTTGCTGCGTGATATTCATTTTTTCTGAAAGTTAATGCTGCAAACAACAAAGTTTGAAAGTAAAAACTTCCACTTTTTCATAAAATCATATGTACTGTAGGAAATTTTACCCAAATCGGATCACTCAAAAATCATTGTCCTTTTAAATCACACTCCGGTTAAAACCAAGAGTGGACTCCGAAGGGACCTTTCCGCACTTCCAATTTTTCCAGTCCAAATCAGGCGTGTGCGAGGCAGCGCACATTCAATGTCTATCAAGCTTACAATATCCGTGTATGCCATTCCAGCTCCACGGAATCGCCCTCGATCTGTTGAGAGTGGCCAAAGCAGCCACCTCAACTACGAATTGTTGCAAAAAGAGAGCGCATTTCTCGCTGCTCGGTTGGCTCAGTTGGCTAGAGCATGCGGACGGTAGCCGCAAGGTCCTGGGTTCAAGTCCCGGACCGAGCCTAACTTTTACTGAAGCCCCGAGTAGCGGGGACAGGTTGCGTCAACACTGGTGGCACCTAACAGGATATATCTGGTGAAACGTGTGGGAGAGTCTTTAGTTTATTGTTTTTGTTAGCCTGTGGTCAGAACTGTTCCAACTTCCTTTGTCTAAACCCAAAGGTCGGTTACAGCATCTTTCACCCACAGTAGCCTTACAGATCCATCTTTCAGTACGCCATCTAATGCAGATGGAAAAGGGGAGCACTGGCCGTCTTTAGTGAAAATTTCACGTTTGGTGCCACTTTTATACGCAACGCTGCCAGGATGTGTTGGAAATCAATTAGCTGTTGATGGAACTTTGCAGACGGCAGCTCGTGGGTTCATGTTACAAACAAAGTTTAAACGATTGCTAACATCCTGGGCAGCAAGAGGGGGATCACCCCCAGAAAAATCTAGCATTAGTGAGCCCAAAAAGGAAACAGGACTTAAGATGTTCAAAGATAATTTGACAAAGACTTTTTTGAAACTTAGCTTCCATCTGTTCATACAAGATTGGGTTTTCTTTGTGGCAGTGTTGATTATATCAATTATCGACTAGTCCAGGTGAAATGAGGTAAAAAGTGAAAAGTGGAAAGAAAAATGAAGAAAGTGTAAAATAGAAAAACCGAAAAAACAAAGTCGGACAAAAGAAAAGTGAGCGAATGAATTAAACGAAAAAATGAGCGCGAAAAGGTGAAAGTTATTCTACAAAAAATTTTGAATTGGGACCAGAAAGTAGTATCTCGATTCTCAAGATAAAACAGCAGGTATTAGGAAAGACGGGAGTGAAAATATACATTTCCCAAACATCAAATCTGGATTTGGAGCTGTTTTATGTCCCATCAATCTTACGTAAAGGATGGAATAAACGAAAGTTGAACAGTGTTTTTCTGTCAAAGGACATGCTAGTGAAAAGAGACATGAGATTATAAGCTGCTGCTCATTTTTCTGACTGATATTTCGAACGCTAAAACCTACTGCGACAGACAAGAAACCACCTGCTATGCAGCAGTCTTGATATTCAACTGTTATCCATTTGATTGTACATAAAAAACAAAACAAAGTACAGAGTAACAAGACTACATCGACTATAGGTACTTGAGCCAGATGTGAAGTTTAAAGGATTTCATTATATGGCACATCCGATAGCTATAACAAGCTGAATAATGTTAGAGTTGAATTTTTCTCCCGTGAATGCCATTTACGCTAAAATTTTCGAAGTGTGCTTATCAATAGGAAGTAGACTACACCAGACCACAGAAAACGACTTTAGCACATAAAACGGGACACACATAAATCCTGAAAACCGCAAGAATGCTCATAGGAAACTAGTACCTATGATAGTTCCTGAAATACGTTACTCTAAACTTTTCTGAAGTTTGAGAGAAATCTCAGCAGAAGCAAGATGGATCTTCCATCAAATCAAATACTATTTTGATATTAACTAATTAGAAAAACGTTTTCACATTAAATGTGTAATTGTAAATTTATATCTTCCCTTCCTTCTTTGTTCATGCTAAGCACTATTGATATAAAGAATAACCAAAAAAGCAGCAATAGTAGTTTAAAATTAAGAAATTTTTCAGCTTCTTCAACAGTTAGGCATCCAAATTTCTTTCAACCTGATTGGCAAATGGATGATTTTTCAACTGTGTCGTGATTATATAAAGAAATCTAATTTTCTACTCGGACTGTGTTCGTGATTATCTTAACTGATACAGATGATATAAATTCTATTTTATAACCTACTTTTTGTCTTCTAGATTCATATCATTGATTGGGCAGTATGCAGGTAAGTTCTTACTCAACAAAATATGTTTATAGCAGGGTTAATTCGCTCCCTTGAAACCCTTGAATTGTTCTTTTTTGAGAGCCATTTTTGAAATCCTTAATATGTCCTTGAATTCTTGAAAAAAGGCCAAATGGAGTCCAGAATGTAGAGTTATTTCGGCATGAATTTCTCAACCAATTGAAATAAATGCCTGTAATTTATCAGTGATATGTTGTGAAATCCTGTTTCCAGCATTAATTTTCAATTGCGACTTTTCATGGTATTGCAGCCTCAATTTTCAAAATAGACGGAGTAGAGTAATATCAATGAATTTGTTTGCTGGAAATGAAAAATTTGAGTATGTAGATTAGTGCATTATTTACTTTTTGTTATATTCCCTTTATTGTTAAATAGTGTCATAATTGAAGATCACTTTCGAGACAGACTTGAGCAACATCGAGGGCAATGATTTTGTTTTCATATGAAAATCATAGTTTGTTGATAATCTTATCAGTAAATAGTATAAACTAATGCTCGAGCTTTGTGAATTTAAATTCTCCTTTAAGTTGAGTGAATCATGACACGGAAATGCAGGAAAAATAAAAACTTTGAATTTGGATGATTTGACTTTTCATTTTGAAAAACGAAACATTATCGCCCTTGATTATTTCTGGCGTTTAATCTGCATTCTGTCACTTCTCATTTGAACTATAACTGCGAATATAGTCATCTATTTTAGTGACTTAAAGTGTGCTTTTACAAAACAGCCGTGTTATCCAAAAATTTCCTACCCACAGTAATTAGAGACATTGCATTGAAAATTTGCAGTACTTGTTGTGCTTGCTTCCAACTGTTTCTAAAAAATTACATTTCCAAAAACAGAGTACATGTAGAACCAATCTTGCAACTTCTGAAATCAAAAGATAGAAATATTTACCTATATCGGATCACATTCTGACTTGATTTCCCTATTTATTTTTGAGTTCATATTCACATCCACTGTACACTGTAGACAGCAATTAATTTTGATTTCAGAATTCAACCAAAATCCAATAATTTGCAACATCATGTCTTAAATGAGCAACCTCACAAAATGGGAATTCCAAATATTCTTCAAAATGCTCATTGTCAATATTGATCGCGCAGGTTATGAGGTTTGCTCGATTAGACCTATGAACGTTTCTATTCCTGTAGACATACCTTATCAATTCATTATTATGTTATGGCGAATGGTGGTCTACTTTTCTTCAGATAACATGAAACTGATTGTGGTCAATAAATTTTTGAATGTTACTTGACTTTCAGATTTTTGAAGCATTTTCTGCGATTTGAAATCATTTTTCTAGCTCTTATTTATCGCATTGCATTGCTTTGTTTCACAACCAAATTATCAATGTATATTTTTGGTTTTTTTGCATTTTCAAAATGCTTAATTTTATATTCTCAACGCTTTTTTTCGATTCAGGTTTTCAGATTTCAAAATTTGCGTAATAAAATTTTGCAAAAACTGCCCAGTTTTTATCCTTTAGGTCAAAGCCCAACATAGTGGTTCAAAGCTGATAGAACCACTGTATTTATTAAATTCATTTGAATTTAGTCGTTTATTGCTATTTATCCAAATCATGATTCTGAAAAACAACAATATTGTTCACAGCCAATTCTTTCTGTGTTCTAAAAATTTTTCTTTAGCAATGCATCTATAAAGAAAATAGAGCAATACATAAGCAAGTAAATATAGCAAAATGGCATCTTCAATATCGCTTGCCATGGCCTCTATAGAACGAATAGGATCCTGGCTGATATAAAGGTGCTGGGGCAGCGAGGGCAATCACGGGTGCGGCAGGGTAAACTACTGAAAAAAATATATTCAACAGTAGTGTGTAAGAACAGATTTGTTACTGAAGATCAACGTCACCAATAGCTGTCAGATAATGTTGACGTCAGCAAGACGGTTCAGGCTATAGTGAAATCTGACCAGCATTGGAAAAATATCAAACATTCTCAAGAAGTGCTTTTTTTGCTTGGACCATAATTCTGAAATGTGCAAACTAATATGCATATAATCATCAATTGAAGAAAAACTGTTATAGGAAAGGGGCTCCATTTAAGTTTCTGAAAATTTCAAGGAATAAAAAGCATTAAAAATAATTAAAACGAACTTAGAAGATGACAAATTATTGAATTGTAATTTATGATTGAAAAAATAAAAACATTAGACTCAAAGAAGATTAGAAACTTATTTGCAAAAAACACGAAACGTGATGGAATAACACATGATATATTTCGTCAAACGACTGAAAAAATGCTTCGAAAGAACCGAAAATGGGAAGAAGTGACAGACTTTTCAACAAAATATATTTCTACCTCAGCGCCTTCATGGAGGCTGAAGAGCAGTGAAGCAAATAATTTGCCCAGAAACAAATTTAATTCATGATGGAGTTAGTTTAAAGTATATTGTACATTTCTGAGCCCGATGAAGGAGATTTACAACTTTTCGATCAGAATAAAAAATGACGTAGTCTTGGAATTTTCATAATCTGAGGTTCTACATTTAAGAGTATCCAAAACCAATTTTTGTGATTTAATCAATAATACTACCGAAACGAGAAAAAAATCAAAGCAAGAACTGAAAATGCAAATATCTTCGGATAAATGTTTTATCCAGAAAGTAAAATTACAACTGTAAAGTCGATTAACAATAGAGCCTTACTTTTTCAATCTGTTATTGTAGAAAGAATTTATCGAAATTCACTCTCCAGCTTGTTGCTGATAGCCAAGATAATTTACCTGTTCTCACAGTAAGAGTTCTCGCAGACTTAAATTATGCTGCATTGGAAAGTTGTTTTTGGTCTGCTAGAGAATTGTAGTACTTTACTGATCTAAGAAGCTATATTCAGTGACCTACACTAATCTTCCATGTAGCAATGAGTTATCGCCTCCTCCCATAGTACTCTGGATTGGCTGACACACCTACTTCCACTAGCATTAATACCGAGCCTGCTTCTACAAACTCGTATTCCGATACTATGGAATTATTTCTCCAAGTGTCCCCTCACCCATTCCACCACTGTTTCATTATAATGATGAAGATCAATTTGAATATTCATTTTGATGAGTCTTCTTCGTAGGTTAGACACAAGTGGGATCAGGCCCTAGCACTCCCCCTCTTTCTTTCTCTCTCTTTCCCTCTCTCTCTTTCTCCTTACTCCATTGCCGATATACTCCTTCAGTCCTCAGTCGGTTCTCTTCCTACAGGAATTCCCCATTAGGACTAAGGTTCCAGCTCTCCCCAAGGCCCTTTCTAGGACTGGGATTGCTGACGTCTCTTTCATAACTGTCTCTCATCAACCATGGACAATCACTCCATGTGATAGGTCCTGTGACGCCCAAGGTGAGGGTCAATCAGCAGGTTCTCTCCTCCTACAGTACACCTGTGCCTCGACTCCCATGGCACCTCTTGGCCCTCTTTCCTGAGATACGGCCATTTCTCCTTTCTCCTCCTTTACACCAGCGCCCCTAATAACACAAGGGCATGTTGTTTTTTGAAAATTATATTTTTAAGATTATAGAATTGTCATACGATTTAATCATTACCTTACCCATGCATCAGAAAAATAATGCTCAGTTTTCGACTATACGGGGCATACCTGCTATCATCTGTGTCTTTTACCGGGCCATGTAGATGATTAGGCGAATGAATTTATAATAGTGGAGGTACTGTATGTGGAGCAGCCCACATAGAGGAGAGTTGGACGCACCACAACAACAGAAACATTTTTTGCCATGTAGTTTTAAGTTTTGAAAATTACTGTCATTAAAGCACCTCTTTTCTGGTCAAATTTTTTTGGAAAGTTCACCTTTAAACTGGGTTTTTCGCAAGGACCTTCTCACCATCTGGTAAAGACTTTTCTCGCTATTTGCCTGAGTCCCTATGTTCCCTTTTCGAGAATTTTTGATCTTGTCTGAATGTTCTACTATTTATAGCATAAGGAATATGCCAAATTCAAAAAAAAAAATTTTTTTTGAGTTCTGGTCAAGTTCATGATAATAGCACATCAAAAAAAGAGTTTTTAAATAATCTCAAGCATGACATAGCAAAGTGTGAAAAAGTTTTAACAAAAATCTTGGATTGGAGTGATATCAATTCAAACTTGAAGCAATAGGAAAAGTATTATATTTATTTATGGTCTGGAATGCATTGACATTCCTTTCGTGGATAAGAGATCAAAGTTTAAAGTCAATACAGTTATTTTTCATCTGATCAATAGTGGCGTGACAAAATTTTACAATTTTGAAGAATCAGGTCAGCAATTAAGGATTCGCATTCTTCGGGAATTTTCATTGTCTCACTCTGCTGATGATTTAATCTTTTCCCAAAATTTTTTACACACCACAAAATAACTTTTGTGAAATTAAACCAACATTTCCAAAGTGGCAATTATTGCTCAGAAAATGCTGGCAATTCCAGCCAGGTAGCAAAAAATTGCAGTTTCAGCAAAGCAGGAAATATTGTTATAGATTTATGATAGGGAATTATTGCTAAAAGCTGACGATTTGGAATTTCTACATACTAACTCCGATTTGCTTTGATTTTATTCCCGATTTCTAGCATCATATCAATTTTATATCAGTAGGACACATATCGAAAAAAGGCGTTTCACCGGTCTGGCTAAGTAGGCTACTTTGATTCGCTGAGTGAGGCACCTAGTATCTCGTGGTGTTGTAGTGTGTTTTCCGCCGATTTTTTATTGTTTTGTCAAAACGCGCCATAGGCCCGCAGGTAGCAAGTGGAGAGAGCAACGCGGACCACCAGTGGCCATCTTACTGTAGCACACGTCAGTACGCGTGCGCTGGTCTCTCTCTATTCACTTATTGATTAACGTATTTTTGGTGTGCCTTTATTTTCCCTACTAGTTGTGTGCCCCGCCGGCCACCACTAGTACATATTAGCAGCCTCCCACCACGCCTTCTCGTCTCTTCTCGCCCGTGCGTGGGAGTCGATTTATTGTTATTCTTTTCTCTTCGCCCAGTCCATTGCGTTTTGTCACGTAAGTTTTCGTATTTTTATCGTGTGATAATAAATAGGTAGGAAAGCTCCTTCGTCTCTTGGTACTGAGCAAAAAGGGAGACAATTAAAGAAACCAGGCTTTTCTTTAATTGTTGGGTTAATTATTGTCGGGGTTTAAGTACCAGTAATTAGGTTATCGGGTAAACGTGGGCGTGGGACGCACATACATTAAGGACGCAACCTCGGAATCCCAATCCTGCTCTCGCGGTATCATCTCCGCCCCGACCAAACCAAAATACAACACTGGTGACCGTTTGGATTGTACGTTGCCGCTCCCCGCTGTTGCGTTGCATCCGAAAAAATCCAAAGAATTCAAAATTCGACCCCGCCGTAGCTGCGCCAAAGGGTACAAACAAGGTTATTATACCTTGAGAAAAAAGATGCCAACGGTAAGCCACACACCGCCGGACTTCACTCGATTTCCGTCGCGATCCAGTTCTCCGAACGCCGCCACAGCCGCACGCCGCGCCTTAAGTTTTGATCAGATGCTGTTGCCGCGACCGTCAAATATTACGCAATTGACAGCGATACCTACGGTAAGCCTCCCGCCCCATAATCCGCCCTTGTCTAATTTCAGCACTCCCGCGCTGGACCGGACGGCACAACCGCAAGCACCCCTCATTCCCGCAACCGCGGCGACGACTAATTCTCAAACCCCGCGGCCTCTAAATCAAAACCTCCTTACCGCCGCCGAAAATCGCCTTAACGCGCCGCCCGCACCGCAAATGCCGCCGCCTAACGGGCCAACTCGAAGTAATAATGACCAAATTGTCGCCAGAACCGACTCCTCCAAATCCTTTGTCAATATCGAACCACCGCAAGCCCCAGCCGCCACCCATGCTTCAGTAAACGATCACCGCAGTAGTTTAGCCATTGCAAACGCAAACGAAGTCCAAAATTTTCGAATCGAAGCACGCGACGCGCTGGAACAACTCAACACCGCCGCCGCGCCTATAACCAACAATGTCCCTACGGTACAAACCATCGATCAAATTATCGGCGCCGTCTCCGACCAATTCCAAGCCCAGCAATTACGCGTCCAACGCGAAATACAAGAACAAACAAAAGCCACTAACGCGCATTTCGCCGCACTCGCTGAGCAAATGCAACAATTGATTTCCACAACCGCCGCCACGACGCACGCGCGTAATCCGCCTACACCAAGACCGCCGCCGGTGTCCTCACGGTTTCACGGCGAGGAAACAAGAGATATTTATATCCCAAACGAAACTCTCGGTGAAACTGAACTGGCTCCAGTCTTTTGCAGGCTACCAAACCAAGTCAAACCCAAAGCACCGTCGACGGACACCTTATATAATAACGAATTCGCTCGCACTACGTGCGCCGACGAGGATTTACACCGTTCCGCGCTTCAAAGACGCCCACCGCCCGCAGCAAACCAGTTTGGCTTCTCAGATTACCCACCCGAGGATTATTACGAACACCCACATCCTCGGTACGACATGCCGCGCACGTCCAATCGTGAGGAAGATAGCCGCATCAAAACAATCGTCGACAATATGCACCCGCTGATAATCAATGGCGCCGCAACAAATAAACGCCTGTTACGCTTCTTCATCCGACTGGAAAATGAGTTCGGTTACGACGCTTCCAATCACGTGAAAATGAGTGCCCTACGCCGACTCACCCGCGATACGCCGAGCGATATGATCCAAGATATGACGCGGTACGAAGACGCCAAACACTAACTCATGTTCCAATTGGCACCCGATTGCAACCCAATGACTCTTAAACGCGAACTTGCGTCAATCACACCAGAAGCTGGAGAAGAGCCCGCTGCGTTCCTGAGTAAGGTAATGACTTATGTACAACTATTGTATCAGCATGAAGATCAAACTTTCCGGCACAAACAAGAAATTGACAGCTTTTTGACCAAAATGCCTGTTTTCTATCAACTCACAATTGGCGAACAAGCAAAGGGTTTCACAAATGTTCAACAACTGGCCGACACCGTAGCCAAAGCCCGTAGTGTCCTCAATGCAACTAAAGCCGAAATCGGAACCGCGGAAAGACCCATCTTTGTAAATCAAGCCGATCAAGATGCACCACCACCGAAGTCGCCGCAACCGTTCGACCGCCGTTTCGAACGCCGCCGCAGCATGGACCGCCCTCAAAACCGCTACCGCGAGCGCTCCCCCTCAATGGACCGCAGGACGCAAAATTCGGCGCTGCAACCCACTAAATTCGTCTCTTTTCAACCACAAGCGATTGAGCCACCGCCGCCGCAACCACCGCGCACGGAGATGCTTCTGGAACAATTGATTCAACGATACGACCGTGACTATGAAGAACGAAAATCTCGACAATGCCCTGAAGAATTGATACCCAACAATAGGCAACAAAGCCCGCGCCACCTATCTCAGAACAGAGAACCGTATGCAAATCGCTTTGACCGATCCGCCAGCAGAGACCGCGCACGCATGACGCAACCTACAGGCCTCTGGTGGGACGCCCACAAATCCCGCACCCACAATACGGAAGACTGCGTCTGGCTCAAGCGGCAAAACGCTCAACAGTCAACCCGACTTGAACCAAACCGCCCAAATTACGCCGCCCAACTACGGCAAGTTGATTTTCGAAGCAATTCAAACGACGTCCGTGGACAACGCGATTGGCGACCCCGCCGCGGAGGACCGCCCCAATGAGGCGCGAACTACGCCAGCGGCGCGCGAAACCATTTTTATGAAGGTAACCCTATACAACACCCAAATGATTTTGTTCAGAATACCTACACCGCTTACCCGAACCATCAATTTCCGGCGCCGTGAGAACAACATATCCATTACAACGCGGTACCGGCTCCATACGTCACGACGCCGACAGAGTCATCGCGCGCTAGCTCTCAATCTTCAGAATTGCAAATTACCCTACCCGCCCTACCGGCACGGACTACGGCGTCAATACCCGCGCTCGAAACACGCGTTAACAATCAATCAACGTCAACGGCCAATATGGTTGTTCCATCCAAAGAAATCGCTTCCGCCGCGCTCATTGTTAGCCCCGGCATTGTCCGTTGGAACGCAACGGGCCGGGCTTTTCAAGATCCCTGTCACATCCGCTCGTCCGTTTGTCGGATTGATAACCTCACGCCATCTTCCAAATCGTTTGTCCGCAAGTACGCTTCTATGAGAGCCTTTCAAATCCCAATCAAAATTGGAGCCGTCAAAGCACATGCGCTCATCGACACAGGTGCCCAATGTTCCGTCCTCTCATCAGGATTAGTCAAACGCGCTTTCGACAAGCAATCGCTCCAACTCCCGATTTGTGGAAAAATCAAAGTAGCCGATGGTGCCGTAGTCAACGCTTACGGCCCGGTAGTCGTTACGATGGAATCCGCATTCGGAGAGCACATGATCAAATGTGTAATCCTTGACGACGACGGAAATGATCAATTCATCATTGGAACCGACTTCCTCGCGCATCCCGATATCCACGCCATTTTAAATTTCAAAGACAATTACATCGAAATTCAAGACGTTAAACTGCCGCTCAAGGTAATCGCCTCGGTCCGCCCGCAAACGGAACTGTTTCTAAACGGGGCTAACGATAATGTCTTAGAAGAAATACCAGAGGACGAACGAGTAAGTTGTTATGATGATAAATCCGATATTTTTAGCCAACCCGAAGAAATCGAAGTTGAACAACCGATACGGCAGGCTCAACCTAGTCCACACCAACCGCCCCCTCGGCGGCTGGAGGTTACTGAGCTCGCCGAACCGATTTTTCTCATTGCCCAAGTTTCCGTTTCGATTTCGCCGCACTGCCAACAATGGGTCAAAAGTAGCGTTTTTCCCACAACATCGGCGACAGTGCCCGACGTGATCGTACAACCACTCGCCACGGATAACGTTGCCGCAGAACTTCCAGTCGAAACCGCAGTGGTCAACATCACCAACGGTCATTGTCCGCTCCTCTTCATCAACAATACACCAAACAGTATCAAACTCCGACCAAATCAACTCATTGCAATGGCAAAGCACACGCTGGAGTATTCCGAAGCCCATGCCGATTGCCAGATAGCAACCGCAGCCGCCGACCATGACTTAACTGACCACGAGCCGGCCGCACTAGACAAATCATTCCCCGGCCACACCGCACAACAAAAGCTGGAATACGCCCTGAACAAAATGACCGAAAAGACCTACGTTTCTACCGCGCAAAAAGCGAGAGCCCTCAAGATGCTCCGACAGCACCGCGATGTTTTCAGCCTCCCCGGAGACAAACCAACTATCACTAGCGAGTTGACCATCAGCATCGACACCGGCACCGCAAAGCCCGTATCCCGCCATTATTACCGCGCCGCGATGGAGCAGAGACCGATTGTCCGTCGCCATATTCAAGAAATGCTCGACAATGATTTTAACGAACCATCCCGCTCACTATGGGCTGCACCGCTATTTTTGGTAAAGAAAAAAGACGGCTCTTGGAGACCCCTTGTCGATTACCACGGTATAAACGACATTACGCCGAGCGACAAATTTCCGATCCCGCGCATCGACGATTACCTGGACGCAATGGGACACGCGAAATTCTTCACCACGCTCGACCTCAAAGCCGGGTACTGGCAGGTACCCCTCGACGCCGACTCCCGCGACAAAACAACCTTCATCTGCCAAGAAGGTTTGTTTCGATTCAAAGTTTTGCCTTTCGGCTTAAAGAACGCACCCGCCGAATTTCAACGCTTAATGGAACGAATCCTCTGCCCGTATATCTGGAAAATCTGCCTCGTTTTTATCGACGATATCATCATTTTCTCGAACTCGTTTGAAGAACATTTGGAACATCTCCAAATCGTTTTCGACGCCCTCTGCGCGGCCAATCTTACGCTTCGGCCCCACATATGCGAATTCTTGCCGCCGCAAGTCAAATTCGTGGGACATCTTCTCAGCGCCCGCGGAATCGCCGCCGATCTGGAGAAAGTCAAAGCAATCGCAGAATACGAATTTCTGAAGACTAAAAAAGGTATGCAGAGTTTTTTAGGTCTAGTTCAATGGTGCAAGTGATTCATCCCGAATTTGGCGACCTTGTCCAGTCCTTTGTACGGACTTCTATGTAAAGACGCTCAATACATCGCCACGGACGAACACCACGCCGCATTCAAAGGCATCAAGACAGCCCTTACGTCTTCGCCCTTTCTCCGCTACCCGGTTTACGATGGCAAAGCTCAATTCGTTATTCAAACCGAGGCCAGTAAGACCGCCATCGGAGCAATTTTGTATCAAGAAAACGAAAACGATCAATGGGTCATCGCCTACAATAGTCGCCTACTCACCGATGCCGAAACCCGCTACAGTACAACTGAGCGTGAATGCCTCGCCATTGTCTACGGCTTCCGGATGTATCGCCACTATGTGTATGGCCAGAAAGTTATCGTCCGCACCGACCACAAGCCACTCGAATGGCTCAAAGACGAAAAACATCGCAATTCACGACTCCAACGCTTCGCGATCAGCCTCCAAGACTACGATTATAAAGTCGAATACGTTAAAGGTAAAGATAACGCTTGGGCCGATTTTCTGTCTAGGAAAGACGACCGTGACAAATCTCCAATCAAGAACGCTGAAAACTTGACCGCAACGATTTTCCATGAGAATTTTCACCCTGCTGGTGCAACTAAGGAACCCGACTTAACGGTACCCGAAATACGCCCAGCAGTGGCTTCACTGCCCACGGAAGTCGACGCCGAAATCAACGCCATCACTCGTGCAATGACGAGAAAGACCATCAGTTCACCCACACTCTCTAATTCAATGCCTAAGGACGCCGACCACGAACCGCCTCCGGCCGAGGTCATTACGATCGCCGCTCACGAAGAAGTTCTGAAAGCTCAAGCCGCGGATCCAGCCATAACAAAAATTATCGCCACCCTCAGAACAGATAACGCCGTCAAACATCCACCGATTTTCTTCCTCAAAGACCAAATATTATACCGTCAACTTAAAGAGGTCAAGCAATTAGTAGTACCCGCTTCCATGGTCGACCAAACTCTTCATCAATTCCACGGCGCAAAAATTTTGAATCATCAAGGGACAAATCGTACGCTAGCAGCCATCAAAGCTCACTCCATTACCACCGCCGGTCACATCGCAACCGCGACTGATCCCGCAACCGCCGCAACCAGCGATTCCAGTGCCGCCGATGGCGCCTGTGGATGTTCAAACCCCACAGGCAGCCAGCACGCCCGTGCTGGCTCTAGATCACTACGGTAATCCTATCGGAAGACCCGGCCGGTATGAACACTCAATAAAACGAAAGCAACAGCTTCAGGAAGAATCGGCGTACCGCTTCAGGAAGATTTCTTCCTCGCCGATTCTTCCTGTACTTCAGGAAGAATCGGCGTGCTGATCAACTTTTTCGGGCGCCTTCGCATTCATATCATCATGCCCGTGCACATCCGCACCATGAACGCTTCGCTGGCACTGTACCAATATTTCCGCGACCATTATCGCCCCGCATACGTAGAACAACAACCCCCGATCTCGCACGCCGTCGCCACGTTGATATTGAAATGGGTCGCCGGTCTTTGGGCCGAGGAGCTCGGCGTCCTTGACGCCGTTCACACCGCCCACTTGGCACTTTTTCTATACGAAGCCCGCGGCCTGGATAACCCTTCGTGCCTACTTCAAGCCTACAACACCGCTGTCGGACTCATCGACAGCTGGATGGCTTACCCAAGCTACGCACCGTTTCCACAGCCACCCGAAATCGCCGACATCCGAAAAATTTATTTGCAATACCACAGCGAGACGGATCGCCCCGTGCCCCTGCTGCGTCGGCACGACTTTTCTGCCCGGTGGAATCTTTTGCCACCGCGACCGTTGCCGCCGACAGGGATGCCGTCCGACCGACCGTCGCTAATTGCCACTCAGTTACCACCACCAGGCGTGAACCCACTCTCGCCGCTTCAACTTCAAACCTCAAAGTCATCGTCGCACCGCCGGGATACCTCTGATTACGGTCGACCCCGCTATTCCCATAACGTCCGTTTTGATGGCCACGACGACCCATACGATCCCCATGGCTACCACAACGATCATTACTGACGAAACGAATGCGACCGCCGCGATCCCCCACGAAATCACCGCTCCGCATCCGATACTCGTTACGGCCGCCGCCATTGAACACGAGCTTTTTGTACAGTAACATTGTTTTTTCTTCGTTTTTGTGTGTCTTAACCTCATTTCTGATCCGGTTGTTTTATTTCTAATCTTGTTCATGCTTTATACCTTTGTACTAGTTTCCAGCGCACGTGCAGCCGACGCTGCAAGCACACAGTAAGTTGACCGCTGGTGGCCCACTACACGCCCCCACTTGCCCCGTTTTGCCCGTACACTTCGCCGCTGGACGCACTATTGTCGCCGCCCCAAAAATCGGCTCAAACTACCCCAACAACTCCGCCGGCCCCGCTGTGTGACGCCAAAGAATTCTTCGGCAACCCCGGTGACGGCCTGTAGTGGCGGAGCCCTTCCCCTTGCATGTTTTTCGGTATTTCTTGACGATCGCTTAGGGCGATCTACTGCAAGGGGGGAGGGGTGTTGTAGTGTGTTTTCCGCCGATTTTTTATTGTTTTGTCAAAACGGGCCATAGGCCCGCAGGTAGCAAGTGGAGAGAGCAACGCGGACCACCAGTGCCCATCTTACTGTAGCGCACGTCGGTACGCGTGCGCTGGTCTCTCTCTATTCACTTATTGATTAACGTATTTTTGGTGTGCCTTTATTTTCCCTACTAGTTGTGTGCCCCACCGGCCACCACTAGTACATATTAGCAGCCTCCCACCATGCCTTCTCGTCTCTTCTCGCCCGTGCGTGGGAGTCGATTTATTGTTATTCTTTTCTCTTCGCCCAGTCCATTGCGTTTTGTCACGTAAGTTTTCGTATTTTTATCGTGTGATAATAAATAGGTAGGAAAGCTCCTTCGTCTCTTGGTACTGAGCAAAAAGGGAGACAATTAAAGAAACCAGGCTTTTCTTTAATTGTTGGGTTAATTATTGTCGGGGTTTAAGTACCAGTAATTAGGTTATCGGGTAAATGTGGGCGTGGGACGCACGTACATTAAGGACGCAACCTCGGAATCCCAATCCTGCTCTCGGGGTATCATCTCCGCCCCGACCAAACCAAAATACAACAGTGGCCCCTGCAGATCTCAATAGCTTTCAACATATGTCACTTACCATGATTCACTGCACCTCCTATAACTGGAGTGGCGCCATAGGCCAAATATATGGTGAACACCGTCAAAACCAGAAGACTATGCATTACAGTTACCCAATATTTGCGATTCAGATATACGGCAAGGAAAAGGTAAATGACTGTCGAATTTATGCAAGAAAATTTGTTTTATAGGGACTCCTGGAGCAGGCCGTCATGGTTTATGTCCACTGGTTCATGAAATGACTTCCAGAATCCATGATTTTTGTTACCTAAACATCAGTAACATGTCACCTGGAAAACTTTCTATAAAACCGGTATTCCTCATGAACAAGGTCTCTTAATTGTATATAATGCTATTCGTATGATTTTTTCTGTTGTAACTTGAAAAATTGGTGTATGTGCAGAATTTTTGATGATTCATCAAAAATCATGCTTTATATATCAGGTTTTACATCGCCATCAAAATGTCAACAAATTATTCTACAATATAAAAGCATGAATAAAGTACGCCGTAAACAATGTAGGAGAAGTGATTCCAGCATGATGTAAAGGCCCTGTCATACCTCGCCGCGAGGGACCGCGCGTTACCGCGCGGCGCCGGTTGTCCTATTCATACTAACAAGCGGCGCAGCGCCGTTTTTTTACTTTTGGATTTTGCTCTTGTCAAAAAATGTGTATTGTTCGTCTCGACAAATACGAAATACGTAAAATCCGGAAAAGTTGAAAAATGCGAAAAAAATCGAAAAATAAAAGCGCAAAAGAAAAATTAAAAAAAATCATTCCTGCAAGGTGTAGAAAGAAGCTTGCAAAAAAACCAAGTCTAAAGATTTTGGGCTCTTGCTTCAATTTGCTTCTCATTCCAACGATTAATAGCTCTTGAACTGCTGAGAAATATCAATTTATATAAATTGATTTTGAAGAATTGAATATATATATATACACGATTATTCATTCACATATGTGCGATATACAGGATCCAGATCTGGTCTGGGTCCAGTCGGGCCTGCTGTTTAGGACCGAGATTCAAAGTGGATACAACCTTTCTCTAGTATTCGGGAAACCGGGACGTTCAGGGAATAGGGACTAATGGATTTTTCGGGGAAATATGAAATTTATTCATTATTCGGGGAATCGGAACCTTTGGGAAATATGGACTATCGGACAATCGGCATATCTGCGGAAAAGAGACTTTGGGGGAATAAAGACACGATCAAAATGTGCGAGTACACTTGCTGTAGGAACAAATTCACACCTACTTTGCATATTCATAATTTTTACGCATTAATGTCTTCATTGAAAATTAAGTAATCAATTTGGTAAAATAATTTGACGAGTGTCAGAATTCACCATTCAAGTGAAAAACATGATTCAACTACGCGTATGGATGTCACAGTATGCAAAAATATGTTACAACAACAGTATGCTGCAACTTTAGAATACATTACTTGTTCGGAAATTTCGGTTCAGTTGAAACTTGATGGAGGCGCCACGCGGCGCCGCAGGAGTTCGAAAACCTATTCATACTTCAAAGGTGGTACAGCGCGGTGAAGTATGAAAGGGCCTTAAGTCGACTGGATTGACTGCAACTCCCAGTTTCCCAAGAAATCATTAGTAAATTGCAACTTCGTATTAACTGATGGTAAAAAACCTTAATTATTCAGAGTTTACAACATGAGCTTGACGGGTCCAAAAAGTATAAAAAGTGTGATTGTGATGATATACGCAGACATGGAATAAAAAAGAGAAAAAATATGCAAAACATGTCGAAAAATCAGAGTTCATAAATTTTGAAATTGAACTCAATGTTATCTTTTATTAGTTCATGGACGATTTGTCACCGACGTAAACTGGACACATTTCAGTCACCCTTTGGGACATAGTACAAACTGCGGTTATTGTGCAGTTATGCTTTCCGTGAGCCTTATACTTGTTTATTGTTTTTAGTGCCGCGTAAGTTTCAAGGTGAAGACAGACTGCACAAAAAATAGTGAATTATTAACTATACTCTGTTAATTTTTAAATGATCCATGCAGCAGTCGAAGTTTCGGCAGATGCAGCATTACTAGAGATTACGAAGTCAATTTTGATAATCTTGAAATGATTGTATAGTATAGCAACACTCTTAAAATTATAAACCATAGTTCATGCAGCACACATATTCTCATCACAGAAAACGCACTCGTCAGAAATTTCGATTCACAATGAAACATCTGTGATCCAAAATAATCTAATATTTTCTTTTATGTGAGATGTTCAAAGATATAAGGTAAAAAATTTAGTATTCAAAAAAACCGCAGATTTTCAACAAATATTCCAAATTACGCGGCTCCGGGACCTTAATGTGTCAATGAAACGTCTCAAGAAGGATTGAGCCAAGACGCTCATCATAATAGGGAACAAGAGCTACTCGCTGGAATCGAAACTATAGCCAGAAAGTGAAATACTAAGATCACTTCAACAATCTGTTTTTACTTGTAAATCTTTGTAAATTCAAAAATGACAAAAATATTATCGCCCTCAAGGTCGTTCACACGACGCTTTTACGGTAGGTTTAAAAAATGACATGATACTTGCTTTCCGCTTATATTTACAAGAATTTCAAGAAAAACAGATATATCATGTTCTTTCACATATACAAATGCTTGATCATTGAAAGATGAGATGAAAAGAGGTGAAAAACCTGCCCAAGCAAAACAACGTTTGTTGCAGTGTTCAGATTTGACTGATTGATTGTAGTTCATCATTCTAAAATTTTACACGCACATACAGTAATCGTTGGATTGCACGCATAACGAGCAACCCCTCAGCACTGCGCTCAACGTCAATTTTTGTGTTATCCAAAAAGCCCGTGGTCTGTGCACCTCACTTATTCCATCAAAAAACATTATTGAAATCAGTATGCACTTTATTTTCTAGTTTCAAGGCTTTATTACATGATTTTGAAAATCATGGTGAACATGAAAATATTGATTGATAGACTGCCAAACCAGCGAACATTTTTGTAGCAATAAAAATCTAAAAAGAAAAATGAAATTCAGATAGGATAATTTTGGAATGAAATTTTTTAAAATGAACTCTTCCAGGGTGATCGACAGTAAAGCAAAGTTCTTTCATCTCTCTTCTTTCGCATCCTGTGCTAAAAATTTTTTTGTTCACGTTGATAATCCGTAGCATTAGTGAATAAAACGCAGTATAGCAGAGAGCTACGTAACATGCCTTAGTTCATGGTCTGAGTGTATTGTTTTTTAGTTTATGACCTGTGTGTCGACCGAAACGACGACGGCTGCCTAGTCTGAGGTCACACAAAGGAACAAAGACTCCTTTGTCCGAAAACCAATCAGATTAAAGGCAGCCATGACACTTGCTACGCCAGAGGCGGTATATAAAGGAATAGTTTAGCAGAAGGACATAATCCGTTTAATTTTTTTCCTGGGCGTCCGTTTTTTTTCCGCACCAGAATTTGTGGTTTAGTTTTCTATATACAAAATTTACATAAGACTATATTTACTGCCTAGTTTTATTTGGCCGTAATTTCCGGCCATGGGCGAACCACCAGGCGAATTAATTTCAGCAACAATGCCAAGCTCGCTGAATGCTTCCCCCATATGGGCGGAAGAAACCGAACATGAACAACTTGAAGAGCAAAGAAGCCGCTTAGATGATCACAATCGATTATTGATTGATCCAGACGATGATGAAGACGGTCCAGGCGATGAAGAAATTTTGACTCAGTCAGAAGCAGCCAAATTACTGAAATGATCAGCGTTTATATCGATCAGGACGAATCAATGGCTCAAAGGGAAATCGCGACACGATGTCATTATATCTATCAATAATGAAAATAGCAGGGACATTAAACCGGAATTTGTTATTTCGAAATTTAATTTTTATCAAATAATTTTTAGTTGCCCTGATCAACGAGACAAGACAGTGGAGTCCAAATTAACAATATTCAACAAAACGACAAATTTGGAGATGCCACGCCCCAGGACCAATACCAGGGTAAGGACTCTACATATAAGCAATGTTCCAATCACCATCCCTCATGAGGAAGTTAAAAAATGGCTACAAGCTAATGTTAAAACCATCAAGTTCATTTCAGATTTCAAATGGGTGGAAGTTGAGGATACTGGAATCAAGACTGGGGTTCGCTCCATTGTGGTCGAAGTCCATCAAAAATTTAAATTTCCAGGTTTCGCCTGGTACAAGACCCCCGGCATGCAGACCCAAGTAAAAGTAAAAATTTGGCATCAAGGTATGCCACAGTGGTGTCGGAAATGTATGGCTCCAGGTCATATGGCTGTGGAATGCAATATAGTGGACAATCAACCTCCAAGAGGGTCATATGCTGCAGCCCTAATGGCTAGACCAGGTTCAAAAGAGGCAAGGTCCGGAGGGGCGCCAGTTGAAATGGTTATGACTCGCTTGGTGGATGCTGGTGATCAGGAGCCAGGTCCGAAAAATCCTGACACAGGTAATACTGGTAAATCATCAACTGTGGAGCCGACCAAAGGTCATGGATCAATAGAAGAAAGGGTAAAAGAACCCCCAAAAATAATTCCCTTTCTAACCTATAAACATTTTCTATCTAATCATTTTCCTACCAATTTTGTTGCAGATAAAGTGGCTTACAAGTCCACAGAACATTATTTATTCCATCAAAAGGCCATGGCGATGGGAGATGAAGAAGCGGCTCAAATCATTTTGAATGCCCCAAATGCAGTCGAAGCCAAAAAAATCGGCCGAAAATTACCTTGGGATTTTACAAAATTGGGAACGTGGCACAATTTCGCCTACAGTGCCCTCTACAAGGCCAACGGGTACAAATACGAACAAGACTCGAACCTGAGGCGCCAGTTTTTCAACACTGCGCCTGCCTTATTGGTCGAAGCAAACCCTTACGATTTATATTGGGGATGTGGACTTAAAAGGGACGATCCATCCATAAATGACCTCAGGAGTTATCCAGGTAAGAATGTCTTTGGTCAACTTTTAACCAAATTGAGAGGAGAAATGATGGAGCACTTCAAACACGAAGTTGACTCTATAGAGTCATCCCAGAGGAGAAATAGCCTGAAAAGGCCAAATGACTCTACTTCCTCAAGGGACCACAAAAGGTCAGCTTAAGTTGGATTAGCAGCAATGAGGAAAGATGACCAGTAATTCATTGAGTTTACTTACTTTCAATGTACAAAACTTGAGAGACAAACCCACGAAAACTGTGCTTCTTTTCGAAAAATGTAAAAATTTTGACCTTGTCGTACTGCAAGAGACACATTTCACAATGAAAAGTCAAAATAAATATTTCAGACAAGTTTTTGAACAAAAATTCGAGATCATAGAATCACTCGGAAAAGATGAGCAATGTGCAGGGATATGTATATGTTTCAACAGGCAAGCAAGGTTAAAATTCAAAAGACTCGTTTTTGAAATTAGTGGAAGAGTTTTATGCTGCACTGCAGCGATTGAAGAAAAAATTTTTCTTATAATGGGCCTTTATTTCCCGGCTAAAGCACAAAAAAGAGACAAGTTTATTGATTTACTTTTCGACAAAATGTGTGATAATTCAAGATTTTTGAAGAGGCAATAGTGTTAGGAGATTTCAATTTTGTAGAAGACAAAAAACTCGACAGGTCAATAGTAACAAATGGAATAGAAATAGGTAAAGAAAACTTTGACAAAATAAAATATCGGCTGGATGTAGTAGACAGTTATAGAGATAATCATAAAGAGAAAATGGAGTTTTCCTTTTTTAGCAAAGCACACAAAACAGTCTAGAATAGATAGGATATATGTGACAAAAAATTTATCAGCAAACACGGAAAAATGGATTTTTGATGAGTGGACCATTAGTGACCATAAAACGTACTCAATCTCTATTAAACTTTCTTTCCTAAGGATAAAAATTGGTAAGTCTTATTGGAAATATAATAGTGCGAAAATGACGGAAAACAAGGAAATAATAGCAGAAAAACTAAAAGAATGGACAAAATGGAGAAAAGAAAACTCTCTGCAACAATGGGATGAAATAAAGAGAAAAATCAAACATTATTGTGTTGACATACAGAAAAAAGAAGCCTACATTCGAAAAACTAAAAAAGAAAACATAGAAAAAGAAATGAACAGAGTAAAAGAGCAACTACAATACTATCCAAGGAGTGAAGAGCTGAAAGAAAGGTTACAAAAAAACAAAAGAGAATTACGAAAACTAGAAAACTATGAAATAGAGCAAAGATTGAAGACCACACATTATAAAGAAATGATTACAGAGCGATACAGTATAGCCACAGCTAAAATGATACAAAAAAGGTCAGCTGAAAATAGAATAATGTACTCAATCAAAAATGAAAAAGCCGAAAAAATAGAAGATCAAGGAAACACATTAGCAGAAGTTCGGTCGCAGTTCAGTAAGAAATTCACATCTGAGACCATAGATGAAGACAGCATAGAAGAATTTTTACTAGAAGAACCGTACAACAGGGTTTCTGAAAATCAAAATCTACAGTTAGATAAGGAAATAACAGACGAAGAAGTAAAAGCCGCGATAAATAGTTTCAACAAGAACAAATCCCCAGGAATTGATGGACTGCCTATCGAATTTTACAGAGAACATAGTGAAATTTTGATTCCAAAACTCACAAGATTGTACAACGATATATATGCAAGAGGAGAAATGACCTACTAAATGTATCATGGAGTAATTTCTCAAATATACAAGGGTGAGGGTGAAAAAGACCTACTAAATAATTGGAGACCACTTACAATGCTCAATACCGACTACAAAATACTGGCGAAAATACTAGTAAATAGAATAAAAGACATAATGCCTAAAATAATACATCCCGATCAAAATTGTGCAGTAAAAGGCAGAGACATAAAAGACGGAATACTAAAACTCTACAATGCAATAAATAACTGTAATGATAATGAAACTAACGGAATACTCTTGTCTGTAGATCATATGAGTGCTTTCGACATAATAGAATGGCCATTTGTGCTTAGGGCATTAAAATACTTTAATTTTTGTGAAACTTTCATAAACTGGATAAAAATCATGTACAAAAAAGGACATGCACGATCGACAGTCCAGGTAAATGGGCATCTGGCCGCACCTTTTGAGGTCACCAGGGGTATTAGACAAGGATGCCCTCTTTCCGCACTTTTGTATGTGATTGCATCCGAACTAGTAACAAACTACATAAGAAATATGAAAGGAGTGATTGGCATAACTATTGGACGAGAAGAGTACAAAATTTCGAATTATGCTGATGACACGAATTTTCTCCTTTCCGATTTCCAGTCTTTAGATCGAATAATAGGTATCTATAAGCTTTTTAAACGAGCTAGTGGGGCGACTTTAAAAGAAGAGAAAACAAAAATTTTGATTTTTGGTGGAATTTACAAAAATATGGTGCCAAAAAAATATCAAGCATATCTAGAGGATACAATAAAAATATATGGTATATTTTTCAACCGTTTTGGGACAGACGATCAGAATTTCGAAAAAATAAAAGAAGAGTTAGGGAAAGTTAGAAATAGACCAGTAAGCTATGACATTTCGTATTTTGGCCGGGCAAAAATGCTAGACACATATACATTATCTAAACTTTGGTACAATCTATGCTTTTGTGAACTATCTGAGGAATTAAAAAAAACAATTGAACAATCCTGCATAAGGTATATATGGTATCCAAAGCAAGGACGAGTACCGGTCAAAACGAATACTTTAAAACTGAGCATAGAAAAAGGTGGCATAAATTTCATTGACATTAAAGAAAAAGAAAGAGCTTTAATTTTTATGATGCTCGTAAGATATAAAAAATGTCAACAAAAAAATGATCTCTTTTGGCAATATTACAAAAAAATGAAGGAAAAAACGTATGGAGATAGAGAACCACCATTTATTTATAAAATAATCGTAGAAACAGAAAAACTATTACAGATAAATCAAGAAGATAATGGTTTGAAGATTAAGGGAAAGTTTTTTGAGTGGAAAAATATCAAAACGAAGCTATTATATCAATTGCTAACCGAAGACAAAGAAAAACAGGCAAACACAATGAAATACTGGTCAAAAGAACTGTTAGTAGACAAGGAAGAAATAGACAAGTATTTAAGATTGGCAGAATCCAAGTATGTCCAAGGTGCAGTGCGAAATATTCATTATTCTATTTTGCACAGATTTTTGTACACGAGGTCACGCGCCAGCTATTATATGGCAGGCGAAGACCCAAATTGCAAGTATTGCTCAGGAAGAAACGTTACTAGTAGGGAAAATCTAAAGCACGCCTTTGTAGAATGTTCCAGAATAGAGAATTTTTGGAAAGAATTCGATATCCTTATCTCAGAAGTGTGTGGAGAAAGCATTGAAGCATCTGCCACAAATAAAATTTTTGGATTTATTTTTGACAACAAGCAAAAAGAAATTGTTGCAAATTTGATGCTACAAATTGCACAAAAAACTATCTGGACTACACGCAAATTGGAAAGAAATAAAAAGATAATTAACATATACACTCTATACTTATGGCACATAAGAACCAGATTAAGTCAGCTAGAGAAAATTTTACCATACAAAACGTTTGAAACGTACTTTGAGAGAAATAAGCTGGCTAAGTTGTCAAGATATAAGGACTAGAAACTGACCTACTGTGGAACTTCCGAGAGTAGAGGTCAAAGTTGATTACGGACTCTTCCTCATCTGTGGATGGCCTCCCTTCAACTTGGCAGTTCATCTAGCCATTCTACAAGGATGCAACTCGAGCGATAAATGAATGGACCGTCGGTGGAAAAGACCATATCAACAATATCAATCAAATTTTGAAATAAGAATTTTTTCTGAATTTTGTTTATATAAAATACAAGAATAGTTGCTTCAATCAATATGAATATTGGAGTCATGTTTGGAAAGACCCTAGGCAATAAAAATTTTTTGACTTTTTTTAGCATAAAGATGGAAGGCACTGTTTTTGGCGGAGTAACCCATTCTTTGTTTTGTAAACCGCAAGGTAAGGGAAAGAAAATAGATTAGTGTTTTTTATTCGAATTTAAACAGCCGGTTTTTATGGAAATGCCTGCATAGGCATTCGGAACAATGTGACTGTTCCTTTACGTCGTTACCTTGGCCAGATGGAAAAAAAAATAAACTGTGGATCTCCACCTTTCTGGAACAAAATTTTGATCCGAAAATTACTGAAATCTTTTTTATTAGAAGAGAGTCGAAAGGAAAAAAAATTAGATGAAATTTTTAATTGATGCATCAAAACTTGAACCCTGAACTTCTACTCTTTCTTCTATTGATCAATGAGTGATCGGGTTTGTAGTTGAGCGACTTTTGAAGAAGATATAAACTATTTTTCTCCGCCTTATCATCGAAGAAGGAAAATATTTTGAAGGGAAAAGGTATTACCTGATTTAAGCATGTTTTTTTAATGTTACTGATAAAAGGACTGAAAGAAGAGCATTATGCCGACCATTTCTGGCATCATGGAGCTGCATGCCGGGAAATAAGGACATTTGAACCCTAAAGTTTTAAAATTGAAGGAATATACGAACATGCCTCAGATTCGGCCACTGAGACCAG
Source organism: Romanomermis culicivorax (assembly GCA_963922205.1). Lineage (NCBI taxonomy): Eukaryota > Metazoa > Nematoda > Enoplea > Mermithida > Mermithidae > Romanomermis > Romanomermis culicivorax. Next base: position 179,440 of record CAWUHX010000194.1, read on the forward strand.
TATCCTCAATTTGGTAAATAAGATAAGAAAAACAAAACACGATATAGAAAATTTTGAAAAAAACAAATTCACTCATGGAATCTGAAAAAAATTGATGGTCAACATATCGAGTTGTCATTTTAGTCCTTGTGACGGGTGCTAAGGAAGAGAAGTAAAATATGGTATGTGCAAATGTGAAAAAATACTCATTGAGAATGGAACATTAGAGTATATGATAGATTCTTGCCCGATACTTGGTAGAACGTGGCATCCCAATGTTGCTAGAAATCGAATGTATGCTCATAAAGGAATTCTACACTTTGTCTTGAAATTTGGGGTGATTTTATACAATAGCAAATAAGTGTAGAACGAAATTTTATTTTTACTAATTTTTTGTCTTTTTAGAGAATAAGAATAAAAAAAATCATTCGAAAGTATTTTTAGAATTAAAAATCGTCGAGAAATGATATCGATATAGTTGATAATAAAATTTCATCCAATTTCGTCTATTCCTGTAAAAATTTTGTTACATTTTCGCGATTTTCGTAATGTGTTTGTGGTTGACTGCAAGTAATTTATTTACCTTACGATGCTGGATTGTATTGTTTAAAAATTGTGCTCATACGGTAAAAAAAAAAAAACAAAGAAAAAAAAAACAAAAAAAAAAAAAAAAAAAAACGTTTAATTTCGATATTTGGAAAGCAGTGTTATTTCATCGTTCAGCGTCGGGACTTGGTGCCTCGTGCTAGTGATATGCTGCATCGTTCGACTTTCATATCACAGCCCCTGACACTGGATCCCGGTTGTTTGGAGTTGTCGTCAATATTTTCACGACTAATGAACCCTGTTCTGTTGTGCATGCGTGCTACGGTCATGCCCTTTTCTCAAAATGTGTCATCACCGGGTTCACATGCATAGTGGAACAGGAGTTCTGTACTTTCGACGTTTTACCGGCAACTTTTTCGGCCGCCATGAGTATAGGTGTCGTTGGCTAGGGATATACTGTACACTGAATTAATTTATATCACAGCCCTTCGGCGCCTATTTTCGTGAGTAGCCGATTCAATGAACAACCAACGATTATTAAAACTTTGGTCCATGCGCCTTCAATTCTGAGTGTGTGTCTCTGGTCCTGTTCAATTGTTGGAAATTCATGACTAGAGACATACTCAGCATTGTGGATGCAAGACAATTGCAAAAATTTTGAAGATCTGAGTGCTTGGAAACCTACATATCGTTCCATTGAAATGGAGTATTAAGTTATTCTGAACATTTTCCATTGCCTAGTGATGTACTGTGCCTAGTTTGGCGCCCATTTTCGTGAGAATAGTCGTTGTTGGACAGCGAATCAGAAAGGGGAAAATTCGACAATAGTGGGATAAATATAGTGAGACAGCGTGAGCAAGATTGCCCAGGAATCCTTTATGTTTTCTAACACATTGCTGACGTCAGATTTGTTTCGAGATATAGAAATCTTTTACTGGACGAAAAGTGCTCTAATGGTGGACTCATATAAACATCCTGTTCATGAGTTTCAATATCTACGGTCAAGTTGTGAACGTGTAGAATTTTATTATGTTCACTGTACTTCTCTGAGGAATTGGCTATGCAACTTTCCTAAATCCTACATTAGCAAGGTTAGTTTGGCGACTCATTTTCAAGGACGAGAAATTAAGAAAATATCTAAACTCATGATCTGGAATCAAAAATTCATGGAAATCCATGTTTTCAGCCAAATTTCTGTTCGTAATTGTGGAAGTTCACTCTATTCAACAAATTTTTTCCTTTATCATATAGACATCTTGATCACTTTTTTCAATCATTTCGTGATTATTGGATTTGTTTTTTCATCTATAGTAAGGCTGCATTGGCTGAATCTCCGATCGCTGCCTCGATCGCTTTAAAATGACGTTTACTATATTCTGTTATCGTTTTGCTCTGTTCATGGCTGAAAAATTTAGTGCAAATCTAGTAGTACTGCAGATAGCCATAATATAACATCAACAGAAGTTTACTGTAGTCTTAATGTAAATTGACTCTTCTTAAATTAGAACAACCGAAGGCTCAAGGCTCATGGAATCAATCATCATGGAATTTAATCGAATTCAATATACAGGATATTATACGGAAATCAGTTTTCAAGCCATATCAAATATAATGATGCAGAAAAAAAATGATGAATATTTTTTATTTGTCATTTCCAGTGGGTTACCAACTGGAAACAACAAATATTGATCTCGGAATCAAATTGGAAAATAAAGCAGACGCATACGTCACTTTAGTATTGAAGCCCGTGGTTTTTTCGGATGCATTGTTTACCCATGTTTGATTTGACTATGCCATGAAAATTTACTGTAATCAAAAAATAAAGAAAAAATAACAAAGCAAACGTCGAACCGATGCAATATTTCAGGGAAAGTCAAAATCTTGTGTGAAGGCAGGCTTACGGTAGCTCTTTGTGCATAGATATTTAACCAAATAAAATATGTGCTGAAATTTAACATGATCTAATCCTCTATCATCTTAGGCCGATTTATTTGTACAAGACTATATCTTTTATTTATACGAGACTATACCGAGGAGTACTTGTAAGATTTAGGAAATGAATTGGTTTGGGCATAGAAAAATAAGCTGACGTAAACAACAAATGAAAAGAAAGTTATTTTTGATTATGCGAGAACTGCAACGCTAAACGGTTGTGAGCGCGTGATTCTCGCATTGAAAATTTAATCCGAATGTTAAAAATTTGAATTTTATGCTTTCAATAGGAGTAAGCTAGTGGCGTGTAGGTGTTCAATAATTCATTCATATATTTTGTTTCACATCAACTTTACCCTCAATTTTTTCACACTTTAATAAGGTCAAAAATTTGATTTTAGCGCAGTTCTTTGCATGGAACTAAATTTTCAGTTTCAGTTAACAGATATTAGAATGCCCACATTCAAATGAATGCGTGGCCAAGGAGAGAAGCAACAAAGCTGTGCATCCAAATCAAGATTCACTTCGAGACAACAATAGTTCCGTTTCAGATTTTCAATCAAGATGGATTATCCCTTCAAGAATGCAGTTCATATTTGTCGTCAACGGATTTGTGAGAACACAATCAAAATGAAGTTGAATACAGAATGAAGGATTCTCTCCTTGACTTATAAGTTGCGAGTTTTTCAATATTCGAATATTATTAATCTGACTATGATTGACAAAAAATTTTTTCTGTGTGAACAAATCTTTTTGCTCTCAAAAGCATTATTCAATTTTTTTCAAGAAATATGGGTCTCTTGTGACTTATTATTTTCGGTTTCAAGCGGTAAATAAAGCTGGTAACAGCGATTGGAGTCCCGTTTTTCCGATGGCGACCAAATCGGTCGGAAACGTGACGCCTAACGCCGCCAACAATGGCGTGATGTTTCTCATTTTTCTTTATTTTTCCTTGTTTGTTTGAATGCTTAAGGCCCTGTCATAGGGGGTAAGGCCCTGTCATAGCCCTGTCATTTCAGCCCGAAAATGCTTTCTTTAATTTTTTCGTGCCTCTGAAGAAGTTCAGGTCAAAGCCAAAGCATTTTTCTACCATGGAGTATTTTGTCAGAAGTTGCGAAAAAATTGCAGATATTTGGCCTTTGAACCTTCAAATAAACTTGTTTCATTTTGTTATTTTCAGATTAATCTTGAATTTATTACTCGCATTCAGAATCACGTAGGCAGTTTTTTGTCAGCTTTTGAAATAAAGCTGCTTGCTCAGTATTCTTTTTCCATGTTTCAAAACAATTTAAAATTTGCGTTCATTGCAGATCATGAAAAGTTGATGAAAATTCTTTCGAACCAACAGATGCCCCCTAATGCCCCGCACTCTAATGTCCGTGCTATAATGTTCCTGAGCTCTATTGCCCTGTGCTCCATTGTCCTTGCGCTCTATTGTCCCTGGGCTCTAATGTCCCTGCGCTCTAGTGTCTCTGCACACTCCCTGCGCTCTATTGTCCTGCACTCTAATGTCCCTGTGCTCTAATGTCCCTGCACTATAGTGTCCTGCACTCTAATGTCCTTGCGCTCTTATGTCCTTGAACTCTATTGTCCTGGGCTCTAATGTCTGGTCACGCTAATAAGTATGTGGATCCCGATATAAAAATTTGACCGATAATAACCAACATATTCAAGGCAGGCACGACAGTGCCTTAATTTGAGAACGGGCAACGCAAAAAACGCATTCGGGACGAAATTGTGAAAAGACTATTCACCGGACAGACATGAAAATTTGCAAGACTATACAACTCGATGAGCTCTACACGATGGTACCACTTATCATACTGTAGGTGTACTGTAGCCTAAGTTATGCAACAAACTATAGAACTGAAAATTAGGATTCTTGGCATTAGTGCTTATTCTGACTGATCAGCTCAAATGTGGTATCAGTACGTTCAGTAGGGTCATATCTCGGGACCGTTATCCAAACTTTTTGAAATATGCAAATGCGACCTTATTCCAGTGTAAAGAAAAATCTCAAAACTCCGACCGGCAATAACGTCGCGAATATTCGGTCTTTCTCGACGATTTATACTCCGTTGGATGCAGCTCGTCGAGTTGTACAACATACTTTTGGCTGTTCGAAAATATGCAGTGTAAACTTAATTATCATACAAAATATGCAAATTTGGCCGAGTTGGGGTATGTGAGACAATAAATATCTCGAGTTGTATAAGTCGTAGAAACGTAATTCTTTTTTTGTTCGATAGCTGAGTAAAATGCCCAGAGTAAACCACCTTAACATGTGGTACGTACAGTGTAAAGTAAGTGTAAACAAAGCGAAAATGTACTTGAAAAAAATTTTTTTTTGCGATTTTTAAATTTTTTGTTGCACCATTGAAACGAGCTTTTTTTTCTACCACCCAGTTTTGATATTTGTTTTTTGAAAAAATGTAAAGTACGCTAGAGATTTGCATAAACGTTGTTTACAAAAAAATTTTTTTTGATTCAGCGATTTTAAGTGGCACCATTGAAAAGAGCATATTTTGTTCTCCCCGACGCATGTATTTGTTTTTCGAAATATCCAATCATATGCTAAAAATTTGCATAAATGATGTATGTAATAAAAAAACAAGTAGCTATAAACAACGTTCTATTCGAGATACAATTTTTTATTTTGCGATTTTCGAACTCAGCATGTGTTATTGTGTATAAACTATCTTTTCATATTATTCTATGCATTGAATAAAAATTCTTAAAATCCAATATGGCAACTATTAAATTGATAAGTAAGGCAAAAAGTCGTAGGCCTGAATGATTTTCTTATTGATTTTTAGAATGTGCACTGGTTACTGTAAAAAAATTTTTTTACCTTTAGATTGTTGTGGATTGCGCGTTTTAAGAGATAATTTATTGCGATTAAAATTAAATTCGGGTTAATTATGAGGGCGAGAAAATTGAAATATCTGTTGTGCAATGCGGAAAAAGTAAGTTATTGAGATTCGTTTACCAGACAGACATTGTGGCGTGCCACGCCGCATTTTTTTTGTTTCAATAGGGGCAGGGTATTTTTTGCATTCACGAAAATTATCATTATTCATTTGCTTGCTGATGTCTGTCTCTCACTATTTGTTGATGAAAATATTCAATCCGCACGTTGAAAGTTCTTTCTGTGGAATATAATTTTTTTTAGGGGAAAAAGGCTGAAGGACGTCCGGCGGCTAAAAAGAAATACAACGAAAAACGGAAAAAGGGCGCCGAATGACAGAAAGCTGGCGTGGATTTGGGATTGGTCGTTGCCGATGATGGAACTGATCGGAAAATACAAGATTTGAAGGCCGCTAGTCAGATGGTGAGCTTGTATAAGATATTTAGATAAAAACGACAAATTTTCCATAATTTTTTCTTTGAATGTAGGAAGTAAACGCTAAGAAACGGCGGCAAAGGAGCACTGATAAGATCGGAGTAATTTTATAAAATTAATTTGTTTATTTGGTAATTGTAAAGTAGTAAGTCGTTTTCTATTTTAAGGTGCTGGTGGAGAAGAAAGGTCGACGTAGTAGGAGCTGCGTGGTTGATGGTAGCCCGAGGGAACAACAAATGCTGGATGATCAGGAGAAGGTATAATCATCTTTACAACATTTTTAACTGCTAGAATGTTTATAAAATTCGGATGCATTAATTTTCGACAAATTTGATTTTTGTTCATTTTCATATTTTGTTGTTTAGGCCCCAGTGGAAGAACAAAAAGACGAAGAACCATGGGCGCCGAGAGTACTGGGGCCAGCGAAAGGCGAACAGTTGAATGTAAAATTTTTTATTTGATTTACATTTTTATTTTAAAAAGAGTTTAAAATTCATTTGTTTTTAGCAGAGAAAAAGGAAACGAGTAATGAGAAAATGTAGAGCAAAAGCTGCAGAATACCAGAGAAGAAGGGAACCCCGGGCTTTCGACGATTCCGGACTGGTGATGATCTCAAGAAAAGTATGTTTTATTGGAAGCAATGCCTGGTTAAAAAGTTTGGCGAAAGTATTAAAAAAGCCAAAAAAGGGTAAAAATTTTTAAATATTTACTTAGACAGATTAATTCGAAAGTTAGCAAATTTATTGAAGTTAAAAAACTGTTTCTTGGAGAAATTTTTTCGTGTTTTTACAGACTGCAGCGAATTTTCGAATGGGTGGAAATGGCAACCGAAAACGAGAAATCGAGCGAAAAATGTCAATGGGTTCAAAAACGATCGATGGTCAGACGTATTATTGGCTCGATGACTTTGATGACGAGAGAAATGATTCTTATACTGAGTTAGAGATTAATTCCGAGTTAGAGACTAATTCTGAGTAAGAGATAAAATTAAAATTAGATAGAGAATCAAAATCAGATAGAGAATCAAAATCAGATAGATCAGATTTAATCCGAGAAACCTGTTTATCAGATATTAAGTCAAAATCAGATGCTATTGATTTATCAGATGGTACAAATTTAAAAGGTAACTTTCAGTTTAGCATGGATACGGACAAAGAATTTGAATTACCGGACCTAATGGTGATAGAAGATTAACTCAACCAATTGAATCATTGGGAAAAAGGTAAAGAAAAGGGTAGTTCGACTGGTATCAGGCGAAGTTGCAGATTATCAGGAAAGGTTGGCAAAAAGGTGATTTATGTTATTGATAAGATTAAAAATTTGTCTTTGCAGGATTTTCACGGTCGAGTTAAGGTTCATAATGCATAAAACAAAAATTATAATGAGGATCTGACGGACAAAGTTTACCAAAAAGCACGATTACCGAGACAAAAAGATCAAGACGAAATAGAAGAGGAAGTCGCTACCATTCTCGGAAATTTAGTCGATACGGTTGATCGCAAAACAGGCGGAACGTCGTGGAAACAAGGTTGTAGGAGAAAATGCAACGAAAATTGTCATTATTTCGAATATTGGCCTTTGGTGTTGCATTGTTCTTTAAAGATGTTGTTAAATTAGAATGTTGTAAATGTACAGAATATAACAAAATCCGTTTTAAAGTTTGAAACGTGTGACGGATGTGTTGATGATTATTTAAATTGTGATTACGGTAATAAATGTCAAGATCGTATCAGGTTTTTGCGTAAAATTGCACCTCATTTTGGTGGTGTTCGTACTTTATTTTGTAAAATTGAAAGTTTGCGCCAAGTTGTTCATTGGATAATTAAAATGGATGGGTTTTGTGCTAAAGGTGATTATTTTTCATTTGTTTCCGCTTTAGAAGACAAAAGTGTAAAGGATCAAGCGCTAAAAGCTGTTATTAGACAAGACTGTTTAGTGGGGGATGTTGATCTTGAAAATGAGGTTATTGAAAAGTACGAAAAGTTGATTAAAAATTTTGACGATGGGTGTTACGCTTTCCCGAAAGATATTTGTTCAATTTGTAAAATGTGGACAAAAAAAGGTAAAAAGATTTCATCTTGATCAGAAATAACAGGTCAAGATCACCCATTTATTGCAGGATTAGTTAAATATTTTAGTTCAACTTGTACTTTGCCAGCTGTAATTTGCACTGATCATTGTTTAAAAGATTTAAAAGCTGGTTGTATGCCATCATTTTGTGGAGCAAATAATTTATCTGTTGATAATATTCCTGAAGAAATTGAGTGTCTGAATTGTTTTGAACTTATTTTAATTAAAATTGCTCATACTTTTCAGACAATCATCAAATTGAAACCATTGAGCGAACGAAAAGGCCCCAAAGATTACGGGGAAGCGTTAAAAGGTCTAGCTTTACATTTGCCTTTACCGTTGAAAGCTACACACGAGTATTTAAAGTGCAAATTGCCATCCGCGGATGCTTTATCGATTTTAGTTGACAGTTGCCCCACGAAAAAGAATGTTGTTTGGCGTTCAGCTGTTAATTTGGATAAGGTATATGCTGCTTTAAGAAAATTAAAAGAAATTAATCCGATGTATGCAGATATTGAAATTAATACAGATTTTGCGAATACTGCTGAAAACGAAATACCCGTTTCGGTTTTGGAAGGCACGACTGTACAGCATACTGTAACGGAACAAGAATTCGAGTCGATGTTAAAAAAAGGTATCAAATGCGAGCCGTACACCCACATTACAGTCGAAACAATGAAGGACGACGTTGATCCCAATTTAATGGATGTCGAAATTTATCGGACAATGAAAATTCAAAGTACACCCTTGAATTTTGATAATGACAAATTGGATTTAATGTGTTTTCCAGAATTGTATCCAACCGGATATAACGGATTGTACAGTAGCCGGCCGAGAAAGGTAAACCCTGCCATGTTTTTGAAACATCGTTTATTCCATTCTGACAGCAGATTTAGACTGTGTAATCAATATTTGTTTCATTTATTAAGTTTGTACGACGAATGAGTTATGAAAAATGGCGTTTATGCCGTAATGAAACAAAGTCGAAATCGTACAATGACGGCCGGTGTTCTACGAGACAAAGTGAGCAAAAAAGAACAAGATTTAGAAGTTCAATTAAATACTATGTTTAGCAAAAATCGTGGCATGATGGAGTATTTTAACAGACAATCTAAATGTTTAGATGCTATGGATTTAAAATTTGGACCAGCAACGTGGTTTTTAACATTGAGCGCAGCAGAATACGCCTGGCCTGATATGGAAGAATATTTACAGCACGTAAACCATGATATGCCGAATGTAAAGAAATTGTGTACTTCGTATTTGTGTGCTAAAGATACTGTTAGCATTGCAATTCATTTTAGACGTCGATTTAAAAGTTTGCTGGATAACGTTTTATTGCAGCCAAATGGTCCGCTCAGAGAAATTGAACACTATTATGTACGAGTGGAATACCAGAATCGCGGGGCACCTCATTTTCATTGCAAATTTTGGGTAAAAGATGCTCCTATTATCGGCGTTAATTCAGAAAGTGAAATCACTGCATTTATTGACTCTTACATAAGATGTAATAAACCTTCTAAATTAATTGATCCTACATTGTCTGATTTGGTTTTGCGTTATCAGGTTCACAATTGTACCACGAGTTGCAGACGACCAGTTCAGGGATGCTATTTTAAAAAGAGATGTCGTTACGGTTTCCCACGTTCACTGTCCGATCATACTGTATTGAATTCCATCGATGAAGCTATAAAATCAAGACGGACCAATAGTAAAAAAGTAATTAAAACGTATACTATTAGGAGAAATGTAGATTCCATGAGCATTAACGATTATAATCCTTGTTTGTTGTTGTCTTGGAGAGCTAATATGGACATACAGTACATTGGTGAAAAATCTCTCGTTCTCAACAGGTACATTACGAATTATATGACCAAAGCAGAACGTAATTTAGACGAAGATTTGTGGGAAAAAATTGATCAAAGTAAATCGTTGTGTTCGAATTTATTTTGGCTTCAGCAAATGCGAATGAAAAGTCGACAAACGAATGCTTAGGAATGCGCAGACAAAGTGCTAGGCCATCCTTATTTTTACAGTAGCGACTGTGTCGACTTTATCAATACTTTTCCACCGGAAATGCGATCTAAAAGGTTAAAAAATTACAATGATTTAAAAAATCTAGACGACGATAGTAGTGAAATTTTTTGCAATAATATTATAGATAATTATTACCCCAATCGTCCGGATGAACTTGAAAATGTCAGTTTGTACGAATTTGGGACTTGGTACGAACGTGAAAGCAAAAAACCAGCGTCCAAAGAATTTTACCAATTGAAAAACGGCTTCGGTTATATAAGAAAACGTTTGAAACCCAAAGTTATTTCGACTTATTGAATGAATGCAAAAACTGATCCCGGAAGCGAACTACATTACCGTAGCATGCTTATGATGTTTCGACCTTGGCGCCAAGAAAGTACGTTACTCGGAACCAGTGCAACGTTTTTCGAGGAATTCGAACGATGCGTCACAGATTTTCCAGATATGAAAAATTATGCCGAAGTTAGACGACAGGTTCAAGAGGCATTAGATTTGGCCAACGTGTTGAAAAGTGACGATCTGTTGAATCTAAATCCTCCAGCCATTGAGAAAAGAGTTACCCATGGCATAGTTGTCGAGGAAGAGGAAGAAGAAGATATTGTTCACGTGGACCTTATGGGTAATGACGATGACGATGATGCGCCTCAAAATTTGGACAATGTTGCTTCTGTGATTAATAATCTTGATTTTATCAACAATAAAATAGCAAATTTAAAGGGCAATCAGAGAGAAATTTTTGACTGCATTATCACGCATATTGCTAACCAGGAGAAAAAAGATGATGCTTGTAAGGAAGCTATTCGACTTATAGTCAGTGGGGTTGCTGGAACGGGTAAAAGTTTTTTAATTGATACTTTAGCTGCTTATTTAAGATACACATACAACAGTGATGCTACAGAAACTGTTGCAATTGTGACGCCAACAGGTATCAGTGCAATTAACGTTAACGGAACGACGCTTCATCGTTATTTCAAGTTACCAGTTCAACACGGCGGTCAGGCTCAATATAAACCGTTATCGGCTGATGATAAAAAATCATGTAAGATGCTTTGGAAAAATTTGAAATTGATTATTATCGATGAATTGTCCATGATCAGTAATGTAACTTTTGCTATGATCCATAATCGATTGATTGATTGTTTAGGTGACGAGTTTCTGTTCGGTAATCAAAACATTGTTATGTTTGGCGACTTACTACAACTTTCACCAGTTAACGGTAAATATTTGTTCCAAAGGCTATCAGTTGCTGATGCTGGCAGGTATTTTACAAATGTTGGAGTGCCAGATTTATGGGCCGCATTTTCGTATTCGGAATTGACTGAAAATATGCGTCAGAATGAAGATTTAGAATATGCAAAAATGCTCGGAGACATTCGTTTGGGGATTGTGTCCACAAATCACATTGAAGAATTGAAAAAACGACTAATTGATCGAAGTACATCAGTGACTGATATTAAAACAGCTGTGGATTTTTTTGCTGATCAGGTACATGGTGTGGAAGAAAACACAATTTGTTCATTTTCTTTGAATAAAAAAGTTGACGAATTTAATGAAGCAATGTTACAAAAGTTAAACATTACACCTATTGAAATTAAGGCTACCGATACTTGTCGCTCGAAGAAAATTGATTCTGACGGGAAGAAGAGTGCAACACGTTCAGAAATGAAAACATCCGATACTGGTGGTTTAGAGGAATGTCTTAAAATTGGTCTTAATGCTCGAGTAATGTTGCGTCGAAATTTGAATATGGAAAAACGTTTGGTAAATGGTAGCTTAGGACGAATTGTTAGAATTATACAAAAAGGTAAATATGTTGAATCGTTGCTCATAAAATTTGATGATTTAGATGACGTTGAGCAAATTGACAGGATATCAGTTGATTACGAAATTGTCAAGTCAGTAAAAGTCAACCGAAAACAATTTCCGATCTGTTTAGCCTACGCTATAAAGATTCACAAATGTCAAGGTTTAACGTTGATAAGTGCAATGATTGACATTGGTCCCGATTGTTTCGACGGAGGTATGGCTTACGTTGCATTGTCTAGAGTAAAATGTTTGAATAAAGTTTATTTGATTGCTTTACAGCCTAGCCAAATATTTTGTCATGCTATTGCCGCTGAACAATACAGTATGCTACGAGTTTCGATCGGTCTTCCAGAAATTTCCCAGTGGAACATTTTACCTCAAAGTTACCCGAAAAGGAAATTTGTTCATAATAGAAAGGTAACTGCTGATTTAGATTTATTCCCCAAACAAGTTTCTGATTCTAGTGCGAAAAAGCAAAAACTCAATAATTCAAACAATTATTCTACAATTCCCAGTTTGAACATTTTGAATTTGTGCAATAGTGGCGTTTCTTGTTACGCAAATACTGTTGTTCAATGTTTATTATGAATGCCCAAATTTATTGACGAAATTCGCAACATAAATAATGATATTTGTAAAGAAATTTCTACATTTGCTTCTTGTACAGATTTTACTCAAGAAATGAGGACTGACGATTTGAGGCGATTCGTTGGTGCTAATTTTGCCACAAGTGTGCAACAAGATGCCGAAGAATTTTTTGAAAAATTGACGGAAAATATTGGAAGCGATGCGGTCGATCGATTATTTACATTTACGCGAAAACAAAGATTACAATGTTGTTGTTGCCGGACTGTCAATACAACGGAAACTGTTTCAAAAGTGTTACATTGTCACATTAGTAGTAGAAATAATTCTAATGTTGAGTTTCACAATTTGCTGTTTCCTGAACAACCTGAAAAAAATCATTGTCAAAATTGTAATCGAGGTTCTGTGCACGATGTGCTTGAGACAAAGTTCATATTTCCGGAGGAATGTAAATACTTTGTTATTAATTTACCTTTATACGAACTTTTAGATAATTATCAACAACGACGATTTCTTCAAAGAAAGATTGGTGGATTCAGAGCGAACACGATCAAAATCAATTCAGTTGAATTTAGAGCAATCGCCGCTATAATTCATACCGGTACAGTAAGCTCTTCACAAAGTGGCCACTATACTGTCCGGGTACGATACCACGACGACTGGATTTTAATTGATGATTTGGCCATGGACAAGACGTTTTCCACGAAAAAGGATCGTTTTATTCAAAGTTTGAAGGACGTTTCTGTGTTAATATTGGAAAAAGTTTGATAAATTTTTATCAGGTGAACAGTTAAACTGAATACGAGAGTAACTAGAAATTATTTTTTTTATAGTTTCACCATTTAAAAGATATCAGATATCAGATGAATCTTTTGTGCCACGTGATGTGATGACACCCGTCGGTGCCTGCCACTGGCGGCAGGCACTGACGGGTGTCTATAAAAGTAAGTGTTGCTTATTTCTTTCTATATTTAAATAATTCTCAAAATTTTTATTTCAGAAAATTTTGCTGCTTAATGGAGGTCGGAGGATCAACTATTATACCATCGAAATTATTTGGAGGAGGAGGCCTGCGACAACAAATAAAATACTATTGTAAGAAATTTTCATTTTTTTCAAACAGTACTATTTACTGTACGTTTACTTTTTTGCTTCAGATAACGTCTGGTACAAAGAAAAACACGGATAAAACGTACAAATATCCACGAACTCTAAAAGCAGCATAGCAGGTATAAAGTAACTTTTAAACTTTTAAATCAATTATGTTTCAGTTTCATTTATTTCTCAGAGATACAACAAAAAAAGATCATCAAATACACAACAAAACGCCCGATTTGTTATGATCAATTCGCTTACGAGATTTTAAAATAATGGAATAATAATGCCAGCGGTGCTGTATACTTTAACAATAAGACATCAAATGGTAGAATGCTTTAAATTATTTAAATTATTCCTGGTTTCCAAGTGACGTTGAAATGATCGTGCCCGATTTTCAATTTTTCGATAGAAGGTTCCAAAGGCGGCGCTAAACATTTGAAAAATTGAAAATAATTGGGATCAATATGTTTTGAATAGTAGATCTTAAACTTCATGTCCTATGCAGAATCATTATTTGGAATCAAACATTGAAAAATGACTCTAGAGCACAGAAAACGAAAATTATATAACCGAAATCGACTACATGTTAAACTGGAGAAAGATTAAAGTTCAAGCTTATTGTATTTAATTTTAAGTCTTGCAGGCATTGTACTTTCTAAATATTCGAAAATATAGCTATCAAGCACTTACTCTCTGAAGCGTTTTCAACATGTTTACCAAATACTGGATCTTTTACAATAAAAAGAATTATACATAAAAACATAAGTCGCCGAATTTCACCCATATTAGTTTCTAACAACCAATTTTAAAGTAATTAAATAATCGTCGTTGGACTACTATTAATGATGAAACGGATCGAAGGTTTTCTTTTTTGGATCCGGGCCTCCATCAGGTCATGTTTACGGGTAATTGAAAATGAGTTTCACGGATCCAAATATAGATCCAAGTAATCAACTCCACTATGTACGGATCCATGTCCGGATCCAGGAGGTATTGATGTATTGTACTGCTGATGTGCTTATGCATACTTTTCAATTCACGTGTTTTTCAAATGATTCTGTTGGAGTGTTTATCAGATGAATTAGACCTGCTGAGTAATCGACTGCACAAGTTCAGGAATATAAATTACTGTAGCAAATTGCATGATGAAATCTTCAATAACGAATGAATTCAACTTATGCTATGCAAAGTTGTGAATATGGAATAAGAACTTTATTCTCATTCTAGTTCAATTTATGTTTTGTGTTCGTGGAAAAAACATACTTTATGATTCCTATGGTCGTGCTAATACACATAAATATAAAAAATTAAAGTACTTTCGGGAATATTCTGATAGCAGGACAATGTTTGCATGACCTGCAGAGTAAATGCTGGCAACAAGTTACAATTTTGGCTTCAAAAAGAAGCATTGACAGATTAAACAAGTATTTGGAAACAATTTGGCCAGCTTTGCACAGTGGAATGAAAATAAAAATGGACGAGGATAAAGTTGATGAAGGTGAAGAAGCTCCAAAAGAAACTTGTGACGTTACATAACACAAGTTTCTCAGCACCTTTTGGATGTCCCAGCGACCAGCACTCCTTCACAGCAGTTGTTCAGGCATTGTTTTCTCACTAAAAAAACATATTATCTGGTGAAACTGTTGAAAAACTTTTGTTTTTGAGATAAAATTCACCAGAAATCAATTTTAAATATTAAGTCTGTTATTATTAAATCAACGAAATACATTGTTGTTACGTTACCTTATAACTTTAACTCAGTGTCAATACATAATTACACTACTTCAGTTAATCAGTATCAGTTATGTCTAAACTTCATTCGCAATTATGCGGACCCGGAACCGAGTTTTTGAAATGTGTTCTTCGATGTGAATCATGAAAAATTCAGTAGAACACAGGTCCGGATTGGGGTACCCATTTCATCTGTAGCTACTTTACATGCCACTATCCCGACCAAAATTAATTAATGAGTAAGAATGTAAACTACTACGCTGTGTTGTCTGCTATAAAAGAAATTTTTCCTCCCTGATCCTCCTGAACCGTACACCCAACGGCTTCATTTCCAATAATAAAAATTAGATTTTTGCGTCTGATAGTATTTCCTCAATGCCATTCGATTACCTAAAGCTGACCTATACTCTGTTTTTTTTAAAATGCTTCCAAATAGAAAAGTGACACAAATCAATACTGTCGTCAAAATCGTTTACATAAAGTTCTTATTGTGAATTTTTTCACTCAAAAAATTGGTTGAGGTTAGGTCAGCAGGCTCACAAATTTCCAGTCCTACATGATATATTGTTCATTGGAAAATCGCAAAAATCTGTAATACTACTTGCTTTCCACTATCATTATTCGGAAGCATTTCAAGAAAAACAGACTATAAATCTATAATTTTAGTCGATCACCAAAGAGTACTGTGAAAGAATCCAATTCTAACTTATGCAAATATTTACAGGTCATAGTTATTTAATTGAACTAAAAATTTCCCAATCGTCTCGGAGACTTTTTACGTAGTTTTCCAGTTTTTACTTTTCCCAATTTCATGGCTTTTCAACGTTGTTTATACATTCCGACACTAGAAAAGCGTCTTTAGAACAAAAAACAGTATAGAAACAATTTTCCTTCAAGCGCAATGAAAGTGGGAAGAATGGCTTTCAGTACGGTTAGCTAAGATAAAAGGGAGTGACGGGTTTCAGAGGAAGATTTTCACTAAATTTTCAAAACTTCTCAGCCAATTCCATGCTATATAAACGCAATACGATTAAAGCTAATTAGCATCAGAAAAGAATTTGAAAGAATGAGCATTTTATTCAAGTATCTTCCGTTGAAAAAAGAACCTGAAACATAAACCACAGTTTATCAATCATACAAAATAAGCTCATTTTTCCGCTAAATTATAGCTAGAAATAAAATGCAAGTCATAATACCGGTTTTAGGGCGTCGTCGAGTGATTAAATTGGTGTTCTAAAGCTAATTTTTAGATAAGTACAGCAAGCTTAAGGTTCGAAAAACAGATAACGTTTCTGTCGCTGTGTTTTCTTTGAGCAAGGATCCGATTAGCACGGTCAGCTGAATTGGGAAGACATAAACTAAAATTTCTGTCGCAAAAGACTCACTTTCGCTGATATCGCTTTAATCATCGAACTTTCGCAGAAGATGCATGAAAATGAAAAATTCTTGGCAGTCAGGAGAAGCATTCTTCAATAACTCTTTAGCCGAGCTTTGTCGGAAAATCGGTTCACTGATAACTCTATTGCCACTGGGCAATAATGTTGCAAGGGTTACGGTGTATATGTATGTATACGGGATTCAATCACTAGGATTCGGCCACTGATAATTATTTTCACTCGATTAAGTTCAATCGGGTAGTCAAAAAACTGTAATCCAGAAGTATACATTACAGTAATTACAACAGGTATGGAAGAGTTTTTGTTTGTCGGTTTTATGGCAGAATTAATGTTGTACTTGTTTTTCCCAGGTCCATTCCAGCTATTGTGAAACTGATAAAGTTTGTGCTTTCACAATAATTTTCAACAGATAATAGAAGAATAATCAATCCGAAGAAAATTTTTTCGAAGAGATCTATTGTTTTAGTTTATTGACAGATTGGAAAATTTGATATCGAAAATTCAGCATAATTCCCTGATGAAAATGCAGAAAAATTTTGCTTTGACTAGAATTTGTCGAAAATGATTGATTTCTAATTGATTTCCTTAGTATTCTATTGGTGATTAACGAAACTACTGGGCTAGTTTAGAAAAGCACCCAGGATGCACTGTAATTAGAGTGGATACAAAACTACTAGAGCGAATTTAAATTAAGTGGCGTAGTGATTAAATCGACACCAAGAAGAATTCTTCCTAATTTTCGCACGATTCTCAAATGGGTATGACTAAAACCCGGATTATTGTGACGGATCCGGATCGGGTGCCTAAAACCCGGATCACGACGGATCGGCGGATCGGGGTTTTTCTCCTAAAGTTAGGTTTTTGGGTGCCTAAAACACGGATCGCGGCGGATCACCATGGATCAGTCCGCCTATCCGGATTCGTCCCAAATACGTCTAAAACACGGATTTTCATCACGGATCACCCCCGATAGATCGGGGTCCAATGTATTAATTTTTGATCGGGAACCCAAATTTTTGATCCAGATCAACTTTTTTTGATCCGAATCGAAGTTTTTTGATCCGAATCGAATTTTTCGATCTAGATCAAATTTTTTTTGTCGTGATGAGTATTTTCACACTACGTATTCAGTTTTTGATCCAGATCACATTTTTGATCCAGATCACATTTTTTGATCCAGATCAACTTTTTTTGACCCACAGTGAAATTTTTCGAGTTTTTTTTGTCAAGATGAGTATTTCCGCATCACATACTCAATTTTCAATCTCGGTCATATTTTTTGATCCAGATCAAATTTTTCGATCCAGATAAAATTTTTTGATCTAGATCAAAATTTTTCGAATTTTTCCGTCATGATGAGTATTTTTGCGCCAAGTATTCAGTTTTTGATCCAGTTCTTTTTTTTATCCGGCTCAACTTTTTTTGACCCACACTGAAAATCTTCGAATTATTCTATCGTGATGCATATTATTGCTTCATGTATTCAGTTTTTGAACCACATGACATTTCTTTATCTGATCCTAGACTACAATTTTTCGAATTTTTTCGTCACTTACAGAATAATAAATGCGTTGGATAATAAATGTTGAGACCATTTTGGATTAAGCATTAGATTCAGATTTAGATGAATCATAGTTACGAGTCAGGGCTGCAGAAAGAAGTGAATTTGGGTTTCAAGCTCTGGACTATTTAGAGATGAAACAGATCCAAGATTTCCAATCTCCCGGTTTCTGATCCGGATCTGGGTAATTGGAAATGAGTTTCAAGGATCGGGATCTGGGTAATCAGGCCTACTACATACGTATCCAGATCCAGGTAGTAATAATCTGTTATGCAGGTATCGTGATTATGCAGGCCTTCTAATTCATGTGTCTTTAAATGATTCTGTTGAAGTGTTTATCAGATGTATTAAATCTGCTGTGTAAAGCTACACAAGTTCAGCAATGTAGATTACTAAAGCAACCTACATAATGAAATCTTCAATGGTGAATAGAACAAAAACTTCATCCTCGTTCAAGTCTAATCTATACTGCGAGAAAAAAATCTGCATTTTCATAACATAAATTCATGTGATGCAGCATCACTGTCGCTGAAATCTGAATGAGAGGCTATGAGACTGGAAACTGTTCTAATGTCAGCTTTAAAATAACAGATTTTCCTGGAACCAAAAACTCAACCAAAAAATCCCAAATTGCCTCGAAATTCCACTGGCGACATCTTTGTGATTAGTCAAAGTTAAAAACTATGAACTGCATTTAATTTATCTTTCATTCTGGCGTGAAACGCCCGGAAATTTTTTGGAGTATTATACTCTAGGACGCTGGTAAATGTCTTCAAGACTTATTTCATGGCTAAGGTTTAATTTTCAAGTCTAGAATAGTGTTCTGACTTGAGCAACAAGATGATACTTTCATCAGCTAACCAGCTAGAAAATCGGCTTGAAGCAAATGATGTTTAATAAATTGCATACCAGAACAGAATGTAGAAATCATATTGAATAGCAAGTGCGACTTAAAAATCAAACTAGCGACCAAAAATTTAGATTCTTCAAATTTTGATTTTGGTTAAATACCAATATGAAGATCATAGATCAAAATCGCAAAAATCATAGACTAAACATAAAGTGAGACATTTCAAGTTACAAAAGGATCTGCTAAAACAACAGCATACGAACCGCACTGAAAGCCCATATGACATGAAAATTGACTTCTGCCCTGTGCACAAAACGTCCGAAAAAATTTGCGCACGAGCTCCAAAACTGTGCTCAGTGCACAAAAACACCCTAGTTTAAATTTCTGAAAAACTTTTGTTTTTGAAATACAATTTAAAATCAATTTTGAATATTGACTGTTATTATTAAATCAATCAAATAAATGTTTGTTACCTTACCTTGTAACGCTACCTTAGTGTTAAAATATATTTATAGTCAGATAGTACACTTCCACTCAATTAGTATCAGTTATGTCCAAACTGCATTTGGAATTATCCAGTTCTGGATCTGTGTAGTTGAAATGCATTTTTCTGGATCCGGATCCGGGTAATTGAAAATGCTTCTTCCGGATCTGGATCCTGAAAAATTCCGGGTAATGCGGATCCGGGTACCCATTCTATCTCTAGGGCTATTGCAGGCTGAAAAATAAGGAAACCGACCCATTGTCAGATATGCCTCAAAAGTACTGATCCGCATATTTTCTTGCCAAAAAGTGTTCAAAGTTTAGCAAACTTGTTTTCCTACGTTTTCAAACATGCCCGACATTTCTAAACTAGTTTTTTAAAATTTAAAAAAAAAATTTTAAAATTAAAAAAAAATTATAAATATTAAAAAAAATTTTAAATTTTAAAAAAATTTAAATTTTAAAAAAATTTTAAATTTTAGAAAAATTTTTAATTTAAAAAAAATTTTAAATTTAAAAAAAATTTTAAATTTTAAAAAAATTTTAAATTTTAAAAAAATTTCAAATTTTAAAAAAATTTTTAAAAATTTCAAAACCCCAACTTTCGGTTTGTAGCTGTTCCAGTGATGATAGGAAGTGATTCTAGCAAGTTTCCAAAGTATTTTTAAGGTTTTTGAGTTTGAAAATTGGGTGATCCGTCAGGGGCGGATCTGGGTTTTAGTCGATCGGCATATTTTCTTGCCGAAAAGTGTGTTCAAAGTTTAGGAAACTTCTTTCCCTACGTTTTCAAACATGCCCGACATTTCTAAACTAGTTTTGGAAAATTTTCAAAACAATTTAAAAATTAAAAAAAAAATTTGGAAAAAATTCTAAAAATTCACAAAAATCTCAAATTTTTTAATCTTTGGTTTTTAAATGTTCCGCTGATGATAGGAAGTGATGCGAACAAGTTTGCAAAGTATTTTTTAAGGTTTTTGACTTGAAAATTTGAGGGAAAAACACAGATTCATTTTGATGGACCTGCAAATTTTAGACCCAAAATGCATGTACAAAGTTTAGGAAACTTGTTTTCCTACGTTTCTAAATATCGCTGACAATACTAAAGTAGTTTTAAAAAAATAAAAGAAAATCTTTAACTTTCTAAAAGATTCCAAAACATCAAATTTTTGATTTGTAAATGTTCTGGTGATGATAGGAAGTGATACAAACAAGTTTTCAAATTGTTTTTAAGGTTTCAACCTCTAATACTGGATTGATCCATTGAGGTTCAATGTCGGATCACTTGAATCATAAAACAAATAATAGGAAAATTGCATGAGTACTGTGTTTAAACTTCTTTATTATTTTAGTAAAAATATAGATGCGATTAGTGTGATTTTTCTTTTAAGTAAAATAAGTTTCAAATTCCATATTGATCGACTGATGACTGAGTATGACTAGAATTCTAAGACCAAAAATGAGTGGACATTTTCGGTCATGCTGTACAACATTCAACTTGTTTTGACCATACGAAATGATACAAACATGTATTGTAACTGTTTTCGAGTGATCTGTTGTGGATCACTCAAACTTTAAGCCAAAAATGCATTAAAGAAAATTCGGATCTGAATAAGTGACGCGAACATATGTGCCACGATGAGAAAAATTGTAGTCTGGTTCAAAGGAACGAAAAAATTTGATCAAGGTCAAAAAATATATAAAAACATTGATCCGGATCGAAAAATGTGATGTGGATCAAAATGTGAATACCAGATGTGAAAATGCTTATCACGACGGAAAAATTTGGTCTAGGTCGAAAAATTTGATCCAGATCAAAAGTAGTGATCTGGATCAGAATCTGAATATGTGGCGTGAAAATACTCATCACGACGAAAAAATTTGAAAAAATTTGATCTAGATCAAAAAAATTTGATCCGGGTCAAAAAATTTGATCCGAATCAATATTTTGGGTTCCCGATCAAAAATTAATTCATTAGATCCAGATCCGTCGGGGGTGATCCGTGATGAAAATCCGGGTTTTAGACGTATTTGCGATGGATCCGGATCGGCGGACTGATCCGTCGTGATCCGCTGCGATTCGGGTTTTAGGCACCCAAAAACCTAATTTTAGGAGAAAAAACCCCGATCCGCCGATCCGTCGTGACTTGGGTTTTAGGCACCCGATCCGGATCCGGATCCGTGGACCCGATCCGGGTTTTAGGGCTACCCTTCTCAAATTGGTCGTTTGGATCTCGCTAAATATCGTATCAACTTGATTTAGTTTAATCAGATTTTGTGGCTGAAGTTGAACCAACCTATTGACTGAATAACACTGGGGATTACTATTAAACTAGTACGGTAGCTGAAACGACACTTGAAGTAAGGAATAATATCAAATCACCGAAATTTCTTAAGGTGTGTTTAAACTCTGCTCGAAGAGAACTGCTCGAGCGTTTCATGAATTAACTATAAAAGGACTGCGTTTGCAGATAATCCAGTTGCCGCATTTCATTCGAAAATATTCGGGACATAGCTGATTTACTAGTGCAGATAAGCATTTATCAATTACTATTGTGAAAATTTTTCTGCCTAAAACTTGGCAATAGTGATTCAAGAAAAAAAACAAAAAAGGTGAACAACGAAAACAATCAAACAAAAAGTGAACATTACGAACACTAAGTTGAGGAATTCCTAATCCAATAATTCAGTAAAGCTAATCATTAGGTTACTCTGCCAATAACTCGACTAAAGTTCATTTACTTCAGAAAAGCAGATGTAGTGAGAGCGAATTTAGCAATCACCGAAATATGCTAAAGATTGAAAAAATCCTTACCCTGATCCTAGGGCTGTTGGAACAAGTCATTTCTAACTCGCAAAATTTGACGACTCAAAAAATAGATATTTTATGGTTTTTATTAAATCTGCCTCTTTAAGCGTGTGTGTAACTGCAATCTGCCTCTATAAAACTCTTTTACCTTGAAAAATAAAGAAAATGACAAAAATTGATACAGCTGCCAAAGTAGTACAGAATTGTCGATTGAAAACATTGTTAGAGTTGAGTGAACATAAAAGTGAAAAATATACCAGCCACTCTTACCTCTCTCTAACAAAGTCTGTACGAAATTTGACCCAAATTGGATCACTCAAAAATAATTGTCCTTTTCAATCACACTCCGGTACAAACAAGAGTGGACTCCGTAGGGACATTTCCGCACCCTTTTCCAAACCCAATCAGGCCTGCGCGAGGCAGCGCACATTCGACGTCTACCAAGATTACAATATCCGTGTCTGCCATTCCAGCTCCACAGAATTGCCCTCGATACATCTCTAAGTACGCCACCTAATGCGGGTGGAAAAGGGGAGGACTGGCCGTCTTCGCTGAAAAATTCACGTTACCCCAGTGTGATATATAACATTTAATATACGGGTGCCATTTTTATATGCACTGCAACCAAGATTTGTTGGAATTAAATTGGCTGTCGATCGAACTCTGCAGGCGGTAGCTACAAATTCCTGGGTTCCTGTTACAGACCATGTTTAGATGTTTGCTGTCAACTTGGGCATCAAGAGGGGTAGCATACGAATACTCAATGACTTTACTGAGTCCGACAGAGTCATTATGCACATAACACTGAATCGTCCATGCATTCAAGATTTGCTTTCCCTTTTGGCAGTTGTGATACTATCAGTTATCAAATAGTTCAAGTAGAATGAGGTCAAAAGTGGAAAGTGAAAAGAGACATGAAAAAAGTGTAAAATAGAAAAACGGAAAACAAAGGAAAAACAAAGAAAAGTTAAAAAATGAAAAAAGAACGTAAAAAGGTGAAAATTATTCTATACAAAAGTTTGACGTGGGAGTAAACCGTCGTATCTCAATTCTTAACGATAAGAAAGCGATGTATCGTATAGTCTGTTTCTTATAAAACGCTTTCGAATAATGAATCTGGAAAGCAAGTACTATTTTACATTTTCAGTATTTTCTACCAAGCCGTTCGTCATATAGATCTTAAATTTGGTGACGATACTTAACTAACACTTAGAAATTTTTTGAGTGAAAAAATGTAGAGTAAAAGCATCATGTGCAGGATTTTCAAGTCACCTAATATTTGTGTCCATTTTTCATTTTAGTAGCATTTTATAAAAAACAGACTATAGGTAAGATGATAGGAGTGAAAATATTCATTTTTCGAACACCAAATCTAGATTCAGAGCTGTTTATCCCATTCTTGCCTAAAGGATAGAATAAACAAAAATTGACCACTTTTTTTCTGTCAAACAGGAATAGGACGAGACTGATACTTCTAATGACAGATATTTCGGATGCAAAAACATACTATGACGAAACAGTTATTGATATTTCACTGCTCTCCAAGTTGATTGTGTACAAAAAAGACAACGACGTACAGATTGACAGGAGTACATCGCAAATATGTACTCAAGCCAGATGTGAAATTTAAGGATTTCATTTTATGGCACATTCGATAGCCATAACAACCTGATTAATGTTAAAGTTAAATTTTTCTCCAGTGAACGTCATTTACGATAAAATTTTCCATGTGTACTTAACAACATAATGTTGACTAAATCATACCAAAAAAGAAACCGTACGTGACACGCCGTTTTTTTGACAATGATGATACCCCACCAAAAAGACCTCCTTATGCAGGAAGGTCTTCAGAGTCATTGAATAATTTTATTCATTTCACTGTGCATTAGCTACGGTATGGTTTTCGAATTAGCTTTCCTTTTTGGATAATAGAGTATTAGTTTTTTGCACCATGGTTTTCTATGCTCATAGGATTGACTTTGTGGAGTACAGAATAATCTAATCTTAAGACATAATTTTTGGAAGGATTCAACTTAATTTTTATGAGTAAAATATTGAATTCATCTGGGAATCACAAATTTGATGTAACTTGCTGCGTGATATTGATTTTTTCTGAAAGTTAATGCTACAAACAGCAATGTTTGAGAGCAAAAATTTCCATTCTTTCACAAAAATCATATGTAGTATACGAAATTAGATACAAATCGGATCACTCGAAGTCCTTTTAAATCACACTCTATTAATCACACACCATTAAAACCAAGAGTGGACTCCGTAGGGACATGTTCAAAGACAATTTGACAAAGACCTTTGTGAAACACAGCTTCCGTCTATTCATACAAGATTGGATTTTCTTTGTGGGTGGAGATAATACCAATAATAGTTCAAATGAAAAGAGGTGGAAAGCGAAAATTGAAAAAAATGGAAAAAACGTAAAATAGAAAAAACGAAAACGGAAAGGCAAAAAAAAAAGAAAAGTGAACAGATGAGTTAAACAAAAAATGAGTGCGAAAAGGTGAAAATTATTCTACAAAAAATTTTGAATTGGGACCAGAAAGTAGTATCTCGATTCTCAACGATAAAACAGCAGATATTAGGAAAGATGGGAGTGAAAATATACATTTCCCACACATCAAATCTGGATTTGGAGCTGTTTTATGTCCCATCAATCTTTCGTAAAGGATACAATAAACGAAAGTTGAACACTATTTTTCTGTCAAAGGACATGCTAGTGAAAAGAGGCATGAGATTATAAGCTGCTACTCATTTTTCTTACTAATATTTCGAACGCAAAAACATACTGTGACAGACAAGAAACCACCTGCTATGAAGCAGTCTTGATATTTAACTGCTCTACAGTTGATTGTACATAAAAAACAAAACAAATTACAGAGTAACAGGACTACATCGACTATAGGTACTTGAGCCAGATGTGAAGTTTAAAGGATTTCATTATATGGCACATCCGATAGCTATAACAAGCTGAATTATGTTTGAGTTGAATTTTTCTCCCGTGATTGCCATTTACGCTAAAATTTTCGAAGTGTGCTTATCAATAGAAAGTAGACTACACCAGACCACAGAAAACGACTTTAGCACATAAAACGGGAAAATAAAGGATCCTGAAAACCGCAAGAATGCTCATAGGAAACTAGCACCTATGATAGTTCCTGAAATACGTTACTCTAAACTTTTCTGAAGTTTGAGAGAAATCTCAGCAGAAGCAAGATGGATCTTCCATCAAATCAAATACTATTTTGATATTAACTGATTAGAAAAACGTTTTCACATTAAATGTGTAATTGTAAATTTATATCTTCTCTTCCTTCTTTGTTCATGCTAAGCACTATTGATATAAAGAATAACCAAAAAAGCAGCAATAGTAGTTTAAAATTAAGAAATTTTTCAGCTTCTTCAACAGTTAGGCACCCAAATTGGTTTCAATCTGTTTGGCAAATGGCTGATTTTTCAACTGTGTCGTGATTATCTAAAGAAATCTAATTTTCTATTCGGATTGTGTTCGTGACTATCTTGACTGAATCAGATGATATAAATTCTATTTTATAACCTACTTTTTGTCTTCCATATTCATATCAATGACTGGGCATAATGCAGGTAAGTTCTTACTCAACAAAATATGTTTATGGCAGGGTTAATTCGCACCCTTGAAACCCTTGAATTGTTCTTTTTTGAGAGCCATTTTTGAAATCCTTAATTTGTCCTTGAATTCTTGAAAAAGGGCCAAATGTTCAAGAATTTTTCTAGAGTCCAGACGGTGGAGTTATTTAGGAATGAATTTCTCAAAAAATGGAAATAAATGCCTGTAACTTATCAGTGCTATGTTGTGAAATCCTGTTTCCAGCATTAATTTTCAATTGCGACTTTTCATGGTATTGCAGCCTCAATTTTCAAAATAGACGGAGTAGAGTAATATCAATGAATTTGATTGCTGAAAATGTAAAATTTGAGTATGTAGATTTAAAGTGCATTATTCAATTTTTGTTTTATCCCCTTTATTGTAAAATAGTGTCATGATTGATAATCACTTTCGAGACAAAATTTGAGGAACATCGAGGGCAATGATTTTCTTTTCATATGAAAATCATAGTTTGTTGATAATCTTATCAGTAAATAGTATAAACTAATGCTCGAGCTTTGTGAATTTAAATTCACCTTTAAGTTGAGTGAATCATGACACGGAAATGCAGGAAAAATAAAAACTTTGAATTTGGAAGATTTGACTTTTCATTTTGAAAAACGAAACATCATCGCCCTTGATTATTTCCGGCGTTTAATCTACATTCTGTCACTTCTCATTTGAACTATAACTGCGAATATAGTCATCTATTTTAGTGACTTAAAGTGTGCTTTTACAAAACAGCCGTGTTATCCAAAAATTTCCTACCCACTAGAGATATTGCATTGAAAATTTGCAGTACTTGTTGTGCTTGCTTCCAACTGTTTCTGAAAAATTACATTTCCAAAAACAGAGTACATATAGAACCAGTCTTGCAACTTCTGAAATCAAAAGATAGAAATATTTACCTATATCGGATCAAATTCTGACTTGATTTCCCTATTTATTTTTGAGTTCATATTCACATCCACAGTAATCACTGTAGACAGTAATTGATTTTGATATCAGAATTCAACCATAATCCAATGATTTGCAACATGATGTATTAAATGAGGAAATTTCAAATATTCTTCAAAATGCCAATTGTCCATATTGATCAGCAAGTTATTAGGTTTATTTGATTAGACTTATGAGGGTTTGTCTTCCTGTAGACATACCTTATCAATTCATTATTATGTTTTGGCGAATGATGTGGTCTACTCTTCTTCAGATAACATGGAACTGATTGTGGTCAATAAATTTTTGAATGTTACTTGACTTTCAGATTTTTGAAGCATTTTCTGCGATTTGAAATCATTTTTCTAGCTCTTATTTATCGCATTGCATTGCTTTGTTTCACAACTAAATTATCAATGTATATTTTTCGTTTTATTGAATTTTCAAAATGCTTAATTTTATATTCTCAAAGCTTTTTTTCGATTCAAGTTTTCAGATTTCAAAATTTGCGTAATAAAATTTTGCAAAAACTGCCCAGTTTTTATCCTTTAGGTCAAAGCCCAACATAGTGGTTCAGAGCTGATAGAACCACTGTATTTATTAAATTCATTTGAATTTAGTCGTTTATTGCTATTTATCCAAATCATGATTCTGAAAAACAACAATATTGTTCACAGCCAATTCTTTCTGTGTTCTAAAAATTTTTCTTTAGCAATGCATCTATAAAGAAAATAGAGCAATACATAAGCAAGTAAATATAGCAAAATGGCATCTTCAATATCGCTTGCCATGGCCTCGATAGAACGAATAGGATCCTGGCTGATATAAAGGTGCTGGGGCTGCGAAGGCAATCACGGGTGCCGCAGGGTAAACTACTGAAGAAAGTATATTCAACAGTACAGTATTTAAGAACAGACTTGTTGTTGAAGGTCAACGTCACAAATGGCTGTCAGACAATGTTGACGTCAGCAAGACGGTTCAAGCTATAATGAAATCTGACCAGCTTTGGAAAAATATCAAACATTTTCAAAAAGTGCGTTTTTTGCTTGGACCATAATTCTGAAATGTACAAACTAATGTGCATATAATCATCAATTGAAGAAAAACTGTTATAGGAAAGGGGCTCCTTTTAAGTTTCTGAAAACTTCAAGGAATGAAAAGCATTAAAAATAAATAAAAGGAACTTGGAAGACAAAAAATTTTTGAATTGTAATTTATGATTGAAAAAATTGAAACATTAGAATCAAAGAAGAAAAAACACGAAATGTGATGGAATTACACATGATATATTTCATCAAACGACTGAAAAAATACTTTGAAAGAACCGAAAATGGGAAGAAGTGACAGACTTTTCAACAAAAGATATTTCGACCACAGCTACTTCATGGACTTCATGGAGGCTGAAGAGCAGTGGAGCACATAATTTGCCCAAAAACAAATTTAATTCATGATGGGGTTTGTTTAAAGTATATTGTACATTTCTGAGCCCGATGAAGTAGATTTACGACTTTTCGATCAGAATAAAAAATGGCGTAGTCTTGGAATTTTCATAATCTGAGGTTCTTCATTTAAGAGTATCCAAAACCAATTTTTGTGATTTAATGAATAATACTACCGAAACGAGAACAAAATCAAAGCAAGAACTGAAAATGCAAATATCTTCGGATATATGTTTTATCCAGAAAGTAAAATTACAACTGTAAAGTCGATTAACAATAGAGCCTTACTTCGTCAATCTGTTATTGTAGAAAGAATTTATCGAAATTCACTCTCCAGCTTGTTGCTGATAGCCAAGATATATTATCTGTTCTCACATTAAGAGTCCTCACAGACTTAGGTTAGGCTGCAGTTGAGAGTTGTTTTTGGTCTGCTAAAGAATTGTAGTACTTTACTGATCTAAGAAGCTATATTCAGTGATCTGCATTAATCATCTATGTAGCAATGAGTCATCGCCTCCTCCTACTCTGGAGTGGCTGACACACCTATTCCCGCTAGCATAAATACCGAGCCTGCTTCTACAAACTCGTATTTCGACACTATGGAGTTATTCCTCTAAGTGCCCCGTCACCCATTCCACCACTGTTTCATTATATTTAAAAAGGTCAATTTGAATATTCATTTTGATGAGTCTTCTTCGTAGGTTAGATATAAGTGGGATCAGGCCCTCCCACTCCCCCTCTTTCTCTCTCTCTTTCTCTCTCTCTCTCCTTACTCCACTGCCGATTCTGCCTCCAGGAATTCCCCATTAGGACTAAGGTTCCAGTTCTCCCCAAGGCCCTTTCTAGGACTGGAATTGGTGGCGTCTCTTTCATAACTGTCTCTCATCAACCATGGGCAATCACTCCATGTGATAGGCCCTGTGACGTCCAAGGTGTGGGTCAATCAGTAGAGTCTCTCCTCCAACAGTACACCTGTGCCTACGGCTTCCATAGCACCTCTTGGCCCTCTTCCCTGAGATACGGCTACTTCTCTTTTCTCCTCCTTTACACCACCTCCCCTAATGTCACAGGGTTATGTTGTTTTTTGAAAATTATATTTTTAAGATTATAGAATTGTCATACGATTTAATCATTACCTTACCGACGCATCAGAAAAATAACGCTCAGTCTTCGAGTATACAGGTCATACACGCTTTCAGCTGGGTCTATTACCGAGCCATGTAGATGGTTAGGAGAATGAATTTATAATAGTGGAGGTACTGTATGTGGAGCAGCCCACATGAAGGAGAGTTGGATGCACCACAACAACAGAAACATTTTTCGCCATGTAGTTTCAAGTTTTGAAAATTCCTGTCATTAAAGTGCCTCATTTCTGGTCAAATTTTTTTGGTAAGTTCACCTTAAAACTGGGTTATTCGCAAGGACCTTCTCACTATCTGATAAAGACTTTTCTCTCTATTTGCCCTGAGTCCCTATGTTCCCTTTTCGAGACCTTTTGATCTTGTCTGAATGTTCTACTATTTATAGCGTAAAGAAAATGCCAAATTAAAAAAAAATAAATTTTTTTGAGTTCTAGTCAAGTTCATGATAATAGCACATCCAAAGAAGGGTTTGTAAATGATCTCAAGCATGACATAGCAAAGTGTGAAAAAGCTTTAACAAAAATCTTGGATTGGAGTGATATCAATTCAAACTTGAAGCAATAGGAAAAGTATTATATCTTTTTATGATCTGGAATGCTTTGACATTCCTTTCGTGGATAAAAGATCAAAGTTTCCAGTCAATACAGTTATTTTTTTATCTGCTCAAAAGTGACGTGACGAAATTATATCATGAGCATGCGACAATTTTAAAGAATCAGGTCAGCAATCAAGAATTCGCATTCTTCGGGAATTTTCATTGTCTCACTCTGCTGATGATTTAATCTTTTCCGAAAATCTTTTAAAGATCACAAAAAAAACATTTGTGAAATTAAACCAACATTTCCAAATTGACAGTTATTGCTCTGAAAAAGCTGGCAATTCCAGCCATGTAGCAAAAAAACCCAGTTTAAGCAGAGCAGAAAATATTGTTATAAATTTATGATAGCGAATTACTGCTAAAAGCTGATGATTTCGTATTTCTCCATTCTAAATCCCATTTGCTTTGATTTTATGCCCGATTTCTAGCATCATATTAATTTGATACCAGTAGGACACATATGGATAAAAGGCGTTTCCCACATCATGCTAAGTAGGCTACTTTGATCCACTGAGTGAGGCACCTATCTCGTGACCCCTGCAGATCTCAATAGCTTTCAACATATGTCACTTACCATGATTCACTGCACCTCCTATAACTGGAATGGCCCCATTGGCCAAAAATATGGTGAACATCGTCAAAACCAGAAGACTATGCATTACAGTTTCCCAATGTTTGCGATGGTAAGGAAAAGGTAAATGACTGTCGAATTTATGCAAAAAAATTTATTTTATAGGAACTCCTGGAGCAGGCCGTCAAGGTTTATGTCCACTGGTTCATGAAATGACTTCCAGAATCCATGTTTTTTGTTATCTAAACATCAATAACATGTCACCTGGAAAAGTTTCTATAAAACCGGTATTCCTCACGAACATAGCCTTTTTACTGTATATAATGCTTTTGTATGGCCCCAGTTATCGACGAATGAATATCTCAATCTAAATCCTGCTTTTGTCTTTTTGTGATATAATTTTGCTAAGCAAATTATCCTGTACAATGTGATTTTTGTATCGTTTTTTTCTTCAACTTGATTTTTTTCTGTTGTAATTTGAAAAATTAGTGTTTGTGCAGAATTTTTGATGATTCATCAAAAATCATGCTTTATAAATCAGGTTTTACATCGCCATCAAAGTGTCAACAAATTATTCTACATTATAAAAGCATGAATAAAGTACGCCGTAAACAATGTAGGAGAAGTGATTCTAACATGATGTAAAGGCCCTGTCATCCTTCGCCGCGAGGAACCGCGCGTTACCGCGCGGCGCCGGTTGTCCTATTCATACTAACAAGCGGCGCCGCGCAGCGCCGCTTTTTTACTTTCGGATTTTGCTCTTCTCAAAAAATGTGTATTGTTCGTCTCGACAAAAACGAAATACGAAAAATGCGGAAAAGATGAAAAATACAAAAAAAATCGAAAAATAAAAAGCGCAAAAGGAAAATAAAAACCAATCATCCCTGCAAGGTGTAGAAAGAAGCTTGCAAAAAACCAAGTCTAAACATTTTGGGCTCTTGCTTCAATTTGCTTCTCATTCCAACGATTAATAGCTCTTGAACTGCTAAGAAATATCAATTTATATAAATTGATTTTGAAAAATTGAATATATACACGATTATTCATTCACACATGTGCTATATACAGGATCCAGATCTGATCTGGGTCCAGTCGGGCCTGCTGTTTAGGACCAAGATTCAAAGTGGATCCAACCTTTCCCTAGTATTCGGGAAACCGGAATGTTCAGGGAATAGGGACTAATGGATTTTTCGGGGAAATATGAAATTTATTCATTATTCGGGGAATCGGGACCTACGGGTAATATGGACTTTCGGACAATCGGCATATCTGCGGAAAAGAGACTTTGGGGGAATAAAGACACGATCAAAATGTGCGAGTACACTTGCTGTAGGAACATATTCACACCTACTTTGCATATTCATAATTTTTACGCATTAATGTCTTCATTGAAAATTAAGTAATCAATTTGGTAAAATAATTTGACGAGTGTCAGAATTATCCATTCAAGTGAAAAATATGATTCAACTACGTGCATAGATGTCACAGTATGCAAAAATATGTTACAACAACAGTATGCTGCAACTTTAGAATACATTACTTGTTCGGAAATTTCGGTTCAGTTGAAACTTGATGGAGGCGCCACGCGGCGCTGCAGAAGTTCGAAAATCTATTCATACTTCAAAGGTTGTACCTCGCGGTGAAGTATGAAAGGGCCTTAAGTCGACCGGATTGACTGCAACTCCCAAGTTTCCCAAGAAATCATTAGTAAATTGCTACTTCGTATTAACTGATGGTAAAAAACCTTAATTATTCAGAGTTTACAACATGAGCTTGACGGGTCCAAAAAGTATAAAAAGTGTGATTGTGATGATATACGCAGACACAGAATAAAAAAGAGAAAAAATATGCAAAACATGTCGAAAAATCAGAGTTCATAAATTTTGAAATTGAACTCAATGTTATCATTTATTATTTCATATGGACGATTTGTCACCAACATAAACTGGACACATTTCAGTCACCCTCCGAGACATAGTACGAACTGCGGTTATTGCGCAGTTATGCTTTCCGTGAGCCTTATACTTGTTTATTGTTTTTAGTGCCGCGTAAGTTTCAGGGTGAAGACAGACTGCACAAAAAATAGTGAATTATTAACTATACTCTGTTAATTTTTAAATGATCCATGCAGCAGTCGAAGTTTCGGCAGATGCAGCATTACTAGATATCACGAAGTCAATTTTGATAATCTTGAAATGATTGCATAGTATAGCAACACTCTTAAAATTATAAACCATAGTTCATGCAGCACACATATTCTCATCGCAGAAAATGCACTTATCAGAAATTTCGATTCACAATGAAACATCTGTGATCCAAAATAATCTAATATTTTCTTTTATGTGAGATGGTCAAAGATATAAGGTAAAAAGTTTCGTATCCAAAAAAACCGCAGATTTTCAACAAATATTCCAAATTACGCGGCTCCGGGACCTTAAAGTGTCAATGAAACGTCTCAAGAAGGATCGAGCCAAGACGCTCATCATAATAGGAAACAAGAGCTACTCGCTGGAATCGAAACTATAGCCAGAAAGTGAAAAACTAAGAACACTTCAACAATCTGTTTTTACTTGTAAATCTTTATAAATTCAAAAATGACAAAAATATTATCGCCCTCAAGGTCGTTCACACGACGCTTTTACGGTAGGTTTAAAAAATGACATGATACTTGCTTTCCGCTTATATTTTCAAGAATTTCAAGAAAAACAGATATATCATGTTCTTTCACATATACAAATGCTTGATCATTGAAAGATGAGATGAAAAGAGGTGAAAAGCTTGCCCAAGCAAAACAACGTTTGTTGCAGTGTTCAGATATTGACTGATTGATTGTAGTTCATCATTCTAAAAATTTTACACGCACATACAGTAATCGTTGAATTGCAAGCAAAACGAGCAACCCCTCAGCACTGCGTTCAACGTCAATTTTTGTGTTATCCAAAAAGCCCGTGGTCTGTGCACCTCACTTATTCCATCAAAAAACATTATTGAAATCAGTATGCACTTTATTTTCTAGTTTCAAGGCTTTATTACATGATTTTGAAAATCATAGTGAACATGAAAATATTGATTGATAGACTGCCAAACCAGCGAACATTTTTGTAGCAATACAAATGTAAAAAGAAAAATGAAATTCAGATGGGATAATTTTGGAATGAAATTTCTCAAAATGAAGTCTTCCAGGGCGATCGACAGTAAAGCAAAGTTCTTTCATCTCTCTTCTTTCGCATCATGGGCTAAAAATTTTTTTGCTCACGTTGATAATCCGTAGCATTAGTGAATAAAACGCAGTATAGCAGCCAGGTACGTAACATGCCTTAGGTCATGGTCTGAGTGTATTGTTTTTTAGTGTATGACTTGTGTGTTGACCGAAACCACGACGGCTGCTTAGTCTGAGGTCACACAAAGGAACAAAGACTCCTTTGTCCGAAAACCAATCAGATTAAAGGCAGCCATGACACTTGCCACGCCAGAGGCGGTATATAAAGGAGTAGTTTAGCAGAAGGATATAATCCGTTTAATTTCGACATTTGGAAAGCAGTGTTATTTCATCGTTCAGCGTCGGGACTCGGTGCCTCGTGCTAGTGATATGCTGCCTCGTTCGATTTTCATATCACAGCCCCTGACACTGGATCCCGGTTGTTTGGAGTTGTCGTCAATATTTTCACGACTAATGAACCCTGTTCTGTTGTGCATGCGTGCTACGGTCATGCCCTTTTCTCAAAATGTGTCATCACCGGGTTCACATGCACAGTGGAACAGGAGTTCTGTACATTCGACGTTTTACCGGCAACTTTTTCGGCCGCCATGAGTATAGGTGTCGTTGGCTAGGGATATACTGTACACTGAATTAGTTTATATCACAGCCCATCGGCGCCTATTTTCGTGAGTAGCCGATTCAATGAACAACCAACGATTATTAAAACTTTGGTCCATGCGCCTTCAATTCTGAGTGTGTGTCTCTGGTCCTGTTCAATTGTTGAAAATTCATGACTAGAGACATACTCAGCATTGTGGATGCAAGACAGTTGCAAGATGCAAGACAGTTTGCTGAATCTCCGATCGCTGCATCGATCGCTTTAAAATGACGTTTACTATCTTCTGTTATCGTTTTGCTCTGTTCATCGCTGGAAAATTTAGTGCAAATCTAGTAATACTGCAGATAGCCATAATATAACATCAACAGAAGTTTTCTGTAGTCTTGATGTAAATTGACTCTTCTTAAATTAGAACAACTGAAGCCTCAAGGCTCATGGAATCAATCATCATGGACTTAAATCGAATTCAATATACAGGATTTTATACGGAAATCAGTTTTCAAGCCATATCAAATATTATGATGTAGAAAAAAAATCATGAATATTTTTTATTTGTCATTTCCAGTGGGTTACCAACTGGAAACAAATCAAATTCGGAAATAAAGTCACTTTAGTATTGAAGCCCGTGGTTTTTTCGGATGCATTGTTTACCCATGTTTGATTTGACTATGCCATGAAAATTTACTGTAATCAAAAAATAAAGAAAAAATAACAAAGCAAACGTCGAACCGATGCAAAATTTCAGGGAAAGTCAAAATCTTGTAGGAAGGCAGGCTTACGGTAGCTCTTTGTGCATAGATATTTAACCAAATAAAATATGTGCTGAAATTTAACATGATCTAATCCTCTATCATCTTAGGCCGATTTATTCGTACGAGACTGGGTAGTACTAAAACCCGGATCATGTCCACGGATCCGGATCCGGATCGGGTGTCTAAAACCCGGATCACCATGGATCGTCGGATCGGCGGATCGGGGGTTTGGCTCGCCAAACCCTGTTTTTAGGAATTTTCACTTAGAGTAAAATTTTTCGTATTTTACCGTGGTGTTGAGTAAATTAACGTCTCATAATCAGATTTTGTTTTTTTTGTTTTTTTTTTCTTCAAATTTTCGAGTAAGTAAATTTTTCATACTTTTATTGAGAAAAAATTCAAAAACAGTAGTCCAATTTCTAGTCCATTTTTCGTAATTGAGATGTGGTCTAACTGCAGATTAACATCCTAGTGTCCTACTGTTTGACAACATAATTCATTTTTGGTATATGTATCTCGTGCAATTCATTGAAACATTATTTGTACGGGTTAGAAAAAAATATAGCATGTTTATTTGGAAAGTTTGAAAAATAATTTTGAAAAATAATATTTTGTAAAACGATTGAACAACAACCATGACATGATCCCGAATAACATCTAGAAGATGTTCAACATCTGATAGAACAGTAGTTAAGCCGTTGATGTTGCTTTCTTTTTTCGTTATTGGATCAAAATCGGATCTGTACCAGATCTTTAGTCGGTTGGTTCAATTACATAATGAAGTCTCTTTTGCAGGTGTATATAAAGAAGAGAAAAGCATTGAAACATCGCGTCGACGGTATGATAGAGAATAAATGCATGTGTATTAGGATTTTTTTTATTGTACGGATCTGGATCCGTGTATAATGTTAGTTGAGCAAACATTAACCTCTTTTATTGCAAATAACTGTGTTTACCCAGTCATGTATGTTTTCCCAGCCATATATGTTTACCCAGCCTTATATGTTTAGGCAGAAAATTTTTTTACGAATCTGGATCCATGGAGTGGTTTATTTAAATTTTGTGTACGGATCTGTGTCTTTATATGTGAATACGTAAAGAAAAGCTTTCTTCTTCTATTTTATATTTTTCCTTCGTGATGAGTAAGGAAATTTTTTCATAGTTTTATTGAGAAAAAATTCAAAAACAGTAGTCCAGCCAAGATTGTTCGTCATTTAGGTGTGGTCTAACTTCAGATTAATCATCCTAGTGTTCTACTGTTTGACAATTTAATTCATTTTTGCTATATGTATCTCCTGCAATTCATTGAAACATTATTTGTACGGGTTTGAAAAAAATATAGCAAGTTTATTTGGAAAGTTTGAAAAATAATTTTGAAAAGGAATATTTTGTAAAACGATTGAACAACAACCGTGACATGATCCCGAATAACATCTAGAAGATGTTCAACATCTGATAGAACAGTAGTTAAGCCATTTCCTGCTTTGTTGTGGGATCAAAATGGGATTCATATGGAATCCTTATTCGGTATGTTCAATTACATAATGTAGTCTCGTTTGCAGGTGTATATAAAGAAGAGAAAAGCATTGAAACATCATGCCGACGGGTCGATTGAGAATAAATGTATGTCATCTGGATCCATATAATTGTCGTTATCTGGATTTCACCTCACTGATGTAGTATTTTGGATCAAATCAAAATACAGTTTTAGCAAAACAGTAGTCAACCGAAGGAAGAGCATCTGATTGCTCAATAAATTGTGGTCTAACATCAGATCAATACGGCTGTTCTACTGTCTTGCCATTATTTCCGATGAGGACTATATGTATCCACTGGATTTGAGTGAAACATTATATCTACGGGTTGGAACAAAAATGTAGCATGTGTTTTTGGTTTGTAGTATGATGGGTCTGATCCGACATTGTAGTGTGATCCGTATGATCCGACATTCACATAACACAATAACAAAGAAAAAAAACACAAAGAAAAGAGAAAAGAAAGGTAATTTGGACCAGTGAACTTGCTTTTGGCTGTTGGGCCTTACAAGCCGCTTACAGCTTTTTATTGAGAGTGGTCTAATGGCAGATTAATAGACTGGTCCAATTACCTTTTTAGCATTCATGTCGACGACATAATATATCCACCTGAAATAAGTGAAACATTATTGTTACGGGTTGGAATCAAAGGTTAGCATGAGTATTTTGTTTGTAGTGTGATCCGTCTTATCCGACATTGTAGAGTGATCCGTCTTATTCGGAATATGGTTTGAAATAGAAAAAAATTTTAAAAGAAGAAGAAAAATGAGAAAAGAAAGGTAATTTGGACCGGTGCACCTGTCTTTGGCTTTTGGGCCTTACAAGCCGATTACAGCTTTTCATTCAGAGTGGTCTAATGGCAGATTAATAGACTCGTCCAATTACCTTTTTAGCATTCATGTTGACGACATAATATATCCACTTGATTTAAGTGAAACATTATTTCTTCGGGTTGGAATCAAAGGTTAGCATGAGTATTATGTTTGTAGTGTGATCTGTCTTATCCGACATTGTAGTGTGATCCGTCTTATCCGGAATACACATAACACAATTGTTAGAAATGGAAAAAATGTTTTAAAACAGAAAAGAAGAAAAGAAGATAATTTGGACCAGCCATTTTTAGCTTTGGCTTTACAAGCCGCTTTCAGCTATTTGCTGAGTGTGGTCTAACGACAGATTAACACACTGGTCCAATTATCTTGTTAGCATTTATGTCCATGACATGATATATCCACTGGATTCAAGTGAAACATTATTTCTACGGGTTGGAATTAAAGTTCAGCATGAGTATTTGGTTTGTAGTGTGATCCGTCTTATCACAATAGGTCGCAATGCAAAAAATAGGTTGCAATGCAACAAATTTTAAAAAACAGTAGTCGAACCTGCTTTTCGTTTTTCGCCCTTAGCATTTGAAACCTGCTTTTCACGTTTCGATGAGGAAAAGTGGTTTAATGACAGATTAACAGAGCCCGACCTACTGTTGGTTGTTTTATTCACGTTTGTTATATGAATCTCTTCATTTGAATGGAACATTATTTCTACGGGTTGAAAAAACTATTTAGCATGTGTTTAGAGTTTGTAGTGTGTAGATAGCTGTCAAAGTTAAAAAAAGCTTTAAATGATCAAAAAATCAAAAACAGTAGTCCAGCCCTGTAACTTCATAATTTGCCACTTTATAATTGGTGTGGTTTAACTGCAGAATAACAGAATTCATAATTTCAGATTTTATTATTGGTGTGGTTTAACTGCAGATTGACAGAATCGAGGGTTGTCCTACTGTTTGACAACAATATTCGTGGTCTGTATATCTATTTGCTGCATTCGAATGGAACATTATTTCTACGGGTTGGAAGAATTATTTAGCTTGTGCCTTTTCAGTTATAGTGTGATCCGTATGATCCGATCATGGGCAAATACAAATACATTGTTGTATAAATGTTTAGCATCTGATTTGGTGTGTTTGTCGTACATTATTAGTTAGAATATCATGAATCACTGAAATACTAACGTCCTCAAGTTGAAAAAATCCAATCAAGTAAACTGTGAATTATAATTGTATGTTATTAGTTATACATGTAGTTTACATATTAAACTATTTACAGATACTAAACTAGTGTCCCCATCAACCCTACAGTTTCCCTCGGTAAATAAGAATGTGAAACTTAATTTACTTGAAAGAAAAATTGCATTGGACTAGTATGTACAAAAACTAATACAAAAAGTGGAATACAAACGAAAATGGCACCCGGAACACCGGTAGACTAGTAACAAAAACAATAACAAAAAAATACGGAAAAATACAGAAACTAATAGAATACGTCCATCGGGACGTGTATACCCCTTTGACGGGCTTTATTGGCCAAATCATCGGCCTCCTTCCTCGCCTGTTGATTTTTGCTCATTCTGGCCCATTTGACCAATAGGTCCCGCAAGCAGTGGACGTAATAATTGTAAGCGGTTTCGAGGCTCCAATCTTCTTTCAGCCTGTAACCTCGCGTCGTCCTCAAATATCCGCACATAAATTCGTACACAGTGGCGATTTGACCATCTTCGGTTATCAACCGAATATGGTGTTTCTTATATTCGTCATAAATTGAATAGGGCTGTTTGGTCAATTGCCCCACCATCAATCGGAATATATCGTGGCGTAAATGTATATGCCACACAACAATGTGTCGCGAAAGAACTGAAATAAATGATAATGAGTTTTTGGAATACCCAGATCCGATACTCACGGATCACCTAAATTTCAGACTCAAAAATGTCGAAAGAAGTTTGCCAACTTGTTCGACGTACTCAACAGGGTCAGGGGAACATGTTAAAATCAAAATTTTGAAATTTTAAAATTTTTTTAAATTTTTTAAAAAATTTTGAAAAATTTTAAATTTTTTTAAAATCGCCATAGAAATGTCGGCCGTACTCAGAAACGTAGGAAAACATGTTTCCCGAACCCAGAACACAATTTTTCACTTCAAAAATTGAATGATCCGTGGCCGAGTGATCCGGGTTTTAGACGTGCATGTCTAAAACCTGGATTATTTTCTCATGGATCACCTAAATTTCAGACTCAAAAATGTCGAAAAAAGTTTGCCAACTTGTTCGACATACTCAACAGGGTCAGGGGAACACGTTAAAATCAAAATTTTAAAATTTAAATTTTTTTAAATTTTTTAAAAAATTTTAAAAAATTTTAAATTTTTTTAAAATCGCCATAGAAATGTCCGCCGTACTCAGAAACGTAGGAAAACATGTTTCCCGAACCCAGAACACAATTTTTCACTTCAAAAATTGAGTGATCCATGGCCGAGTGATCCGGGTTTTAGACGTGCATGTCTAAAACCTCAGCACTCAACAGGGTCAGGGGAACACGTTAAAATCAAAATTTTGAAATTTTAAAATTTTTTTAAATTTTTTAAAAAATTTTAAAAAATTTTAAATTTTTTTAAAATCGCCATAGAAATGTCCGGCGAAAATGTTTCTGGACTCAGAAAAGTTAATATTGATTATCAAGAACCTAATAAATCTATCTAACAGAAAACATATCCATAAAAAGGCAAATAAATACCTAATGTGCATTCCGATAATGCCAGTTGTCCATAAAATTGGGTAGCTGTAAATCGTTCTTGAAAATTTGTGATTTCCAATATCGACAAGCGACACCCCAATTAGCATCCGACGGGTTTACGAAGCAATTTCTTGTAGCTGTTAAAATTGTTAGTGTAATGGAAATCCTATAACATGTCTCATTTAATAGTACTTACAGACTCGCATTTCATCGTAATTTTGCAGATTGTTCGTAATGATGTTGACAACGTGGTTGTGGAGGCTCTGTTGTACATCTGACACAACAATTTCAGCCCAACCGGCAACATAGGTGGAAACGGGAGCCATGTACACGTGGCAATGATTTTGAACCAAAATAGGCATAACGACGTGACGAAATTCGTTTACTAGATGTTCGCGTATGCCTACGGTCAGTGCATATTGCGTCGACATCATTTCTAAACCCAGAGATATAAATGCAAATTTGAAATTAGTATATGCTTAAAAAAACTCAGTATGTCTTACTTCTAACCAACACCAATTCGTGTTGATCGCCTATGCAAGGCCAAGTGGCTTCAAATGGGAGCGAAACTTCCTTGCCAACGGCATCGAGTATGCAGCGATGTTTAATACACCTAAACATCAAAATTTAGTGGAATAAGTGCTCTAAAATGCATTACTAAAATACTAAAATAGTTTTAAGTTTATAAACGATCAATTTTTGCCTACCATTCTACCAATTTACGCCAATGTCGTCGGCCCTCCGTGTTGATTTGATCTTTGTTAACGATGAAACACTTTCCTGATTCCAACAATGGAAACATAGTAGCGTTGCCAACGACAACAAGCAAGCATCGAGCACGGCTTATTGCGACGTTTGAAGGTTTAAAGTTTTCCAAGAATCCGATGGTCAGATATTGATTTGATCGCACGATGTCATAAATGACAATGTCGGATTCTTGTCCCTGTGAGAAACCGTAAAGTAATGTATTGTGTGTTAAGTACTAATCATAATTTACCACCTGAAACCCGTCTACTGTTCCAATTCGAATTTTACGTAGATCTTCAACGAATAATTCGCTACGTGAGTAGCTGTGATTCTGCAAATATGTGCCATTTAAAATGGCTTTGCATGCTTCCTCTACTTTTGCTCGTAGTTGTTTAACCTGTGCACTGTACGACGTTATAATAACTATGTCGTCACAGCGCATTTTGTATTGTCCAATTAAGGAAGCCGCCAGATTGATACAAGCAATTGCTTCGCCTATATTTTGCAGAGATCTTGAATTATCATCGGCGGATTCTTCTTCCGCAATATGAATCCAAGCTATCGGATGGCCAGTCATCATTGTCGGAAATGATTTCAGAAGTTGCAGCATGCATTGTTCTATAAGCACAAATGTTGAAACGATAAAATTTACTAGCACTCAAATCATTTTAAACATTGTCCCTATACTGAGTCACATTGTTACCTTTCGTTGTACAATTTTGTACCCGATTTTCGTACGTCAAACTACTGACTATGCTTCCAATTGTCGGGTGCATTCGATATTGTTGATTCAATAATTTGTACGGCATGTTCATGTTGGATAACTGTTCAAACAGGGTATGACTGAATCCTTTTCGTTCTGCTTCTTTGGAAGTCACACACCGCCCTAATTGGCAAGGATCGCCTAAAAGGGTGACCTGAAAGAGCGAAAATGAAAGGAAAACATAATATTTGGAAGGAAAATTTTTAACAGTTCATTACTCTTCCACTTATGTGGAGTCTTGTAACCGGAATCAAGGTGGTTGGTTCAGTATCCTGGGCTGCTTCGTCGATCAATACCAGTTTGAAAAAGCATGGTTTTAGGCGGGCATCGGCTGCTCCATTGCAAGTCGTAAAGATTATACGATATTTGCACCTGAGTAGCTGTTTTTCGTATTTGAATAGGCACGCATCTGCTTTTTTGTCTTCGTCTTTCGTGAGTGGTGTCTTTCGTGAGTGGTCACCATACTTCATTTCGATGCATTGCCTCCAGTTTGTTTTGCTGAAGTTGAAAAGATAGAAACAAGTACAATGTTAAACAGACGGAAACAAATTATGTATTATAAAGTTTAGATATCTTTACCAAAATGCCAAATTTTCCGGCTGCATTGCTACAGCTCGCATTGTGTAGGGTCGAATATCATCGTCCGGCTGGTAGTACTTAGCTTGGCTGGTAAGGCGCACGATGTTATTTTGAACGCGTTCTTTTTTATTGCCTGCATTTTCAACACTTTTCAAAAGTGCTCGTATGATATTGTCTATGGCAGTGTTTGAAGGCGCCGTTATCAATATTTTTTGTCCCTGATCAAGGGCAAATGCTCGTCTGATAATACAAGTAGCTGTGGATGTTTTTCCCGTTCCAGGCGGGCCCTGTACAAACAAGTTAAGCGTAAGGGTTGAAAGATATAAATATGTTGATATTATTACCTGTATTATCAAAATAAAATTCATTTCTGAAAGGCGAACGGCCTCTTGTTGACACCCGTTTAAACGGCAAGAGTCAAACAGGTCGTTGCGATTTGCGCCAATATCGTAATATTGACAAGTAGCTGTTGGATCACGATGTTTTCCACGAATCAATAGATCGCGAATTGGTTCGCTAATCTGTGGTGCCGTTTCATTGAGAGGTCGGAGCCGCATTCCGGAGGCTTTGTCAATATACTTATTGCCCGTCTCTTTTTCTTTCAACTTTAACCGCCACATTGCGGTGTTGGAGTCCACCATGCTCATGTGTTTTATGGTGTTGAGGCAATTTAGTGTTCTAAATAAACGATGATGCTCAACGAATAAAAATTAGAAGGTCTAGGAACCCAAAAAATGAACATGAATGCTTTATACACATATACCTTTGCATCGCCGTATCATCTCCTTTCCAAAGGATGTTGCACATTTTGCGGCCCGGTTGGCGACTTGATTCAACAAATTTTCCTAGGGCATTGGCGGCATCTTGGTCCCATTCCAGGTCTTCATCTGCATCGTCTTGATCTTCAGCATCAGTATCAAATGGTGCATGTTTCGATGCCATCCACTTTTGCAACTTGTTTATGCCAAACTTGAGGATGTCGACGAATAAATTGGCGCTTTTATCTAAAAACAATTGCAAGTAATACATTTTATTACATTTTATTCTGCTCAATTACTCACTATCGGGTACATTGAGTAGCGTTGCGTCGCAATACGCATCAGTTTCGTACCACTTGCCATCACCTCCAAGCTCCAAAATCGTCAATTGAATCTTTTGATTCGGACTAACGACTAAAGATATATGTTGGTTGGATTTGAATTGCAATTAGGTCAAAATAACATATCAACTCACAATTGGGCAACATGCCGCTGAAGTTCAATTTCTCTGTGGCGTATGAAGGCGGATCTAGCAAGTACTCGATTGACTGAAAGTGTTTGCTGAACGCCAACAACATTTTATCATTATCGTCGGCTTGTTGATTTATCCAGTGTAAAAAAGTATTGTAATATTCATTCGGCGAATGATACCTAAAAGCAGTTGTAAATAATCTACTACAAAACAGGGTTTTTTTTGGTGTATTTTGTGGAAAAAACTATGTGGAACCTTACCTGTACTTGGGGGGGGGGGGGGGGGGGGGTTGGGGGGGTCTGATTTGGGGGGGTCATCAGTCTGATTTCAATTCATTTCCAAACATTATGTATCCGTAGCTGTATTATAAACTTTTTTAAAATTTTGGGGAATTTTTGGGAAATGAAGAAAAGTATTTTGGGTCTCGTTCTCACGAACGGAAAAAAATAATGAAAGACTTACGCAGCTTTCTGACATGGTTTTTCAAATTCATCTGATTCAACTGTCCACTCCACAAAAGCGCTGAATCCAGTTTCGTAATCAAAACTGCATTTCACATTATTATGGTCGTACAACACAGTATTCGGCGCAATTTGTTTTATTGGTTCTTGAGGTTCATGGAATTCTTCGTAGTGTACTTCTACGGTGTCTAATTCAACGAACTCCTCCTCAACCTTGGCGTTGATCGGAGGCTATAAATAATTATACAACTTAGAATTATTACAATTGTGTGATATTGAAAGACAAATTACCTCAAATGGCGCAGGCTCGTCGATATGTGAGTGGGAATAGGACATATTAGTTGTCGTGAAGAAACAGGAAACACGACCGACCGCTTGTTCAACAATAAATAAATAAAATGAGGCCTCACGTTTATCGTTGTAAACGTGAGTAGCTGTACAAAAAGTTGCACAGAGCAGTAATTCGCCTCGCCAACAATCAACGAAACAAATAATAAATCGTAAAGGTTGGTTGTTGTAAACGTGACTACGTGGTGAGTAGCTGTGTAACACGTTTTCA
This sequence comes from Romanomermis culicivorax, assembly GCA_963922205.1. Classification (NCBI taxonomy): domain Eukaryota; kingdom Metazoa; phylum Nematoda; class Enoplea; order Mermithida; family Mermithidae; genus Romanomermis; species Romanomermis culicivorax. The sequence goes on from CAWUHX010000194.1 coordinate 223,996, forward strand.
CAACGTAGTCTAAAAAAATTACGTAAATCCCCAATATCCCCCCCCCCGTCATAATTAATGGTTACCTATTGTTCTGACGGTTGCGATAAGCTTTGACAATTGCTCTCGGCTTCCCGTTTTGCACAAGCGAAGCGATGATGATGGGCTCGGTGGCGGGGGGCGGCGTGAATGAAACGGTGTTTTTAAAAAACTTTTTGCGAGTGATCGATTTACAGTAAACTATTCATCTTATTCTTTTATTTTCAGGAATCCGATATAACTTGTTTGTCATAACACAAAATGCATATTATAGTTTTATGCACTTTCGCGTTACCATGAACCAACAATGAAAAGTTTCAGTCACTTATAATGAATGTCGGTAAAATATTTCAAAACCGAGCAGTATTTTACTACTCAACTCCTCCATTTGCCACTATTGCAAATTTAATTGCAACAGTGCCCAGCCCTGGGGACGTGGACCCTGAGGTTACGCACGGCCATGTGCAAAACTTAAAAAACTTAAAAAAACCGTGCAAATGATCAAACAAAAATATAAAGAAAAATGTACACAACCATGACTAGAAAACAGAGATGGATAGAGACAGAATTAGGAAATTAAAGAATTTTTTTGTGTTTTTTTAATTTTAAATTTTTTTTTTTATTTTTTTTATTTTTTTTTGGTTTTAAATTTTTTTTTATGAATGTGCGTAATATAAACCTAACAAAATTAAAAAAAAAACAAAACATTAACAAATTGGGAAAAAAGTAAAACTTAATTTGACAAAAAATAACATAAAACAAAACATAAACATAAAGAAATAAAATAAATGTTAATAAAACTTAAAATTGAAATTAACGTGCACAAATTAAAACATTTTAACATTACATATATACAAAGCGTGGTTTCTTCCAAAACAAGTGTTAATCTTACATGTATCTATAAATTGAAATTGTTAAAACATTCTATTTTCTATGTTACGTTTCAAATTATAAAATTATTCACTTATGTTTGGGGTTAAATTTGTACAACAGCAGTAAGCTTTTGAGCATAACAACCTAAGTAGCGTTTGGAAAAAACCACATCGAATACATAGTGACTAGAAGTAAACAATGAACACATGCACACATCACAATAAAATGAAAAACTCACAGTACTTACGGCACACAATAACAAACATTACTCTTCATTAAAATTAAAAATTTAAACTAGTATTGAAGAAGGACCTACGCGGGCAAGGAACCCAACCATTGGAATTCCACCAACGTACTCTGTTATATAAACTTACCCCAATTCGCCAGCATACTCGACGTGCTCCACGAAGTTGGCCAATGTTTATGTCCGCATCGACATCCATGTTTTCGAATATATTTGGAGGATCTTCTATTTCGGCAAAGCCTTGGCCAATTCCATTCATAATTACATCGTTGAACTGATCAACATTAACATGATTAAGTTCGTTGATCAGTAGATTATCTGGATTTTCTTTGCCGCGTGGAGGGTTTGCACCACGTCTCATGTTCCGACGCCTAACCCCAATTTGTCTATTGTTGCGTCGCCGACGTTGTTGTCCTCGTCGCGCTGCACATTCATTGGAAAAAAATTAAGGTAGAGTGCAGACAATCATTAACTTTCAATGTATCTCCTTTATACAGCATAATTATCTTTCTGTTTACATAATGATCTTCCTTTTTCATATTTTTCAAATGATTATGGTTACAATGTGGAATCTATTTACCTCTTCGGGGTGCTCTTATTAGAATCAATGGCAAATCATCATCGTCAATTTCTGGAATCGGATTAGCCATATCAACGACACGGTCTTCATAGCCGTTGAGTAGCTGTTGTTCTTGCGGGGGTGTATATTCGCATTGGTGAATTTGCGGAATCAGATTAGCCATATCAACGACACGATCTTCATTGCCGTTGAGTAGCTGTCTGGCCCGTCTACGCAAACAACGTGGATGACGCCGGGCATTGTCCACTCTTCTTCGATGTCTTCCAATGCTTATTGATACATGAATGCGAGGCATTTCGAGTGAAAAAATGTTTGTAGAGTAATTCTTCTTTCAGGCAAGAATGATACACTATTCTATTAAGGTGCATCTTAGGGGCAAAGTCCATGTTTGTGCATAAAGGTAAACATTCATTTCCTACTGTAATGTTTACTGGTCACTCATTCCATGTGGACAATGGACAGGAAGCAAAAATTGATTATGTGTTGCGCAATGAAGAATGTTACGAATCTTGGGTTGGATTGATGGGTTATGTATAGAATTGTACATAGGAAAACAATTTTGCAAGCTTGTGTTGTACCAGGAGAAAAATCTGGGCCTGAAAACCTAAAGAAGATAAATTGTGGTTATATTGTTTATGTGAAATAAATATTGTGACTGTTAGATACAATTGTGTTCATGTTTGTACATATATTACATTTCAAATTGCAGGTAGCTGTTTACTGTAACATTGATATTCGTGCCCCATTTCTTCATCGCGCAGCGCAAGCAACGCAACACATTTTTGCCAGAGTCTTGCGTTTCAAAGAAACAACGAATGATGCCTAAAAGTAAGATTGACATCTAATATTACTTTTTGTGTTAGCCTAACGTATTGAGTAATTTTAGTTAATGCTTATGGTATTATTGATTGTTATTTATTTTTCGTATTTTTTGCTTTAGCAAATGACGAATGAAATTGTATTTTTTCGCAATTACATAATTGGATCCACTGCTACTCACCGTCTACGATAGAAATTAAAAATTCAACGATTTACCGCTTTTACGTCAGCTACTCACACGTCACCAAATAATTCTCTGTCGATATAGACCACAATGTAGCATTTCGAATTTATAGTAAATTCGCCATCAGCTACTCACAAAGTCAACAATAATTGACATTAACAAAGTCGCTCACAGCTACTCAAGTAATGTATTCGGACGACAACCAATACGACTCTGACGACGACTTCAAGCTAACTCCTAGTTTACCGTCGCAAGTTGATCAACCTAAAGATGATCTGCCCAAGATCGAATCAAATGCAAATGCAACATCTGCCGAAACGGAAGATACGTCAGTTACATCAGGATGTGCCATTCCCGTTATGACCAACAGACAATGCAGATAAGAATATAAGGACTTGGATAAGTTAATCGGTAAGCGAATTGTTCATTTTTGTGAAACTTACATCCAAAATTAATTACAAGTTGTTTGTATGTTTTCCAACTGTAACTAATATTTAAGGTTCGGCTAACGCAGTACGATTAATCAACAAACCGTCACCATGTCCAAAAGGAGGAGACGTTTACTTGTTTCCATACTCCAGCAAAGAAGATAGTAATATACAGGTCACATTATTTATGTTAACCTTATATAATATTTGTACTTCCTCATAGAAACCTTTCTCTGCGATTGTTTTAATTGGATAAATGATGGAGTTCGAAAACTTCCGAGGTCTAATCCAAAGTATTCAGCTACTCACTACGCTGTCGCCTGCGATCGGAATTCCGAATCAAAGAAGAAATTTAAAAGAATGGAATATCGGCAGATAAATACACCAGTGGACGAACATCTACACGTCGGAGTAGTCCACTATGTTGGCGATGAAAAATATGGCGTCAAGCGAAAGCATTATAATTCGAACATTGACAGAGTCTTTATTCGAAATGCTCCAGTAATCAAGAAACTCGTAGAAGTCGAACTTAAACGAGACAAGAACCTTACCGCTTCTCAATTGTACGAAAAAATTAGAATAGACAATCCTGCTCCACCGGGCCTGGAAGCTGTCGTACATGGCAGAGATCGAAAACAAGTAAATATAGTGAAATAGATTTCTCAACTAGTACAATTTTTATAACAGTCATAGTTTTAAAGTATAAATATGCTACAAACTAAAATTACTCTTTTAGATGTCCAACTTCAAATACGGTATTCAAAATAAATTTCGGCCGACAAAGGACGCCATATACAATTTAAACACGTTCATTCGCGAGAATGAACGCCAATTTATAATGAGCATAGAACAAACGCCTCAAGACTTTTTGGTTTCCTGTATGTTGCCGGACACGCCGGAAATAATCAACAAATTAATAACAGAATATCCAAACGAGCCATTTGTTGTTCTTTACAACACGACGTTTGAATTGGGCCAATTTTATGCGTCAGCAGCAATTTATCGCCAAAAAAGCCTTATCGGCCAACCGGTTTTCCCACTCGGCATACTTATACACGAGAAAAAATTCAAAGAAAACCATTGTGGCTTCATACAAAAAATTTTTCGACAGCTACCCATTCCTGTAACGAATGGGAACATCAAAACCGATATAATTACCGATCGTGAATTTGATTTCCGAAATTTGACGCCAAACACCGTTCACGTTTATTGCTGGCGACATTTAATCGAAAACGTTACTCGTAAAATTACCGATTTGTGTCCCAAAAATAACGACTTGCGTGTTGACATAGTGAGCAATTTATATTCGATTCTAAAATCGGACTCCGAGAATCTAGCAGCATTAAAAGCTGAAGAACTTAGTGAAAAATGGCCCGAAAAATTCAAACAATATTACTTTTCGTCCATTGCCCCAGCTGTTCGAACAAGCGGAAAATGGGTGTTGGAACCGATCGGATTGTACTCCAGCTTCTCAGGTATGTTAATTCTGATATTATTTCAAATATTAACAAACGTAATGTTTTCATACGTCAAAAGCCTATAGTTTTAATTTATTAAAGCCAATAATATACAAATTTAATTAAATAATTTAAATACATATTTTTTAATTAATAATTTATAGTTTTCATTAATTAATTTAAATACATATTTTTTAATTAATAATTTATAGTTTTCATTAATTAATTTAAATACGTATTTTTTTATTAATAATTTATAGTTTTCATTAATTAATTTAAATACGTATTTTAGGCGTAACGACCAATGCTAGCGAAAGTTTCAACAAAGTCCTAAAGAGCTGGACTTCTTGGCGAGAAATGCCCATCGACGTGGCCGTTCTCGCTTTCCACACCCTGTTTAATTATTACAACGTCGATTATGACCGCGCCAAATATGGAGTTGGGGATTTCAAGCTCAACGCCCACATTCCAATGAGGCCTGCCAACAAAATGCCGAAAAGAGATATAATCGAACCGGGAAAGGTTTTACAATATTGTCGATTTGGCCAAGTATACGTACAACCGCAGAAGGAAGAGCCAAAATCAGATCACCGCGGAGATGCCGATTCAAATTTCCGAATCAATCAATTTTTGGTCGAAAATGGAAAGGCGGTCCACGACACCCTATCAAGAGTAATAATTCATAATGTAGTTTATATTTTTTTAAATTAATTTGCAAATTTTTTTTAGTGCTTCAACGTAACCAAAAACGGCAAGGTGTATCTAGTTCGATTCAACCCCACCAGCTGCGGTTGCGGCGACAAGGCATGCGCCCACTTAATTGCAGCTCGTTTGTCGTGCAATTTACCCGTTACCGTAAAGGCAACCAGAAACATCACAACTTTGCGACGTGCTGACAAAGGAAAAATAAGCCAATCAAAGTTGGGACGCAAACGTCCTCGCAAGGACGACTTTACGAACATAAAGCCAAAAATTACCGATATTGAATTTGATGAGGAGGATTCCGAAACTCAAGTACAAACAGCTACTTGTGATGACGACATCGAAATCAGGAAGCCCACAAACACACAAGTAGAAACAGCTACTTGTTATAAGGACGTCGAAATCAGGAAGCCTGCAAACAAACAAGTACAAACAGCTACTTGTGTTGACGACGTCAAAATTCAGAAGCCTGCGACAAAAGATTTGGATTTCGACACTCAAGTAGATACAGCTACTTGTGCCTACGATTCCCAAAGTGATGCCATTGAAAAAAATAACAGCGATTTTACGAATTGCCGCAGGCATTCAGAGGAAACAACAAATTGTGCCTACGATGCCGGTCGATTATATGCGAAACATCTTGAGTAAGTGGTTAAAATATACTTGTTATCATTGTGGTTAAAATTCAAATTTACATATTATTCAATTCAGACGCATAGAAGAAGAATGTGAATCATTATTCGATAAGATTGGTAATGCGTCTCCCCCCAATTTCAACTCACAGGCGACAGTTTTGTTTGAATCACAATCGCAAACCACCGAAGCTCTAAATACAAAAAGGTAAACATTTAACAAATACGATCTGCACTTATATATTTTAATAAACTTACATATTCAGACCTATTTTAATCACATTAACATTTTCTATTTAAGAGAGACTACAATTATAATTGATTCGCAAATTCCAACCTGCGATGAAATTGAAGACACGGATTTAATACCAGAAATGCGACCAAAACCAGTAATATTTGATTTATTTTAGAATTATTTTTTAGTTGAACTGAATTAATTTTTGCATTCAGATGGACTTATCAACGCTAATTAGTAACAACCTCTCGAATTTAGAACCCGAAGAGGATGAGGAAATAATCGCCCGCCTTAGCGATGTCAACGACGATGCTTTATTGAACGTATCATTAAAATCCAAAGATGCGAAGCCGACATTCTGCGAATGTCAAGTCGATAAAACTGTCAATCGCATGCTTGAATGCGATGCCCAAGTTGCCGAAAATTGCCGAATGTGGTACCATCCTGACTGCGAAAATATTTCCGATATTTATTTTTCGCTTAAAAATAATCCAAGAAAACCCGAAAACAAATTTTATTGGGAATGCGCGCACTGCTTCGTTATTCATTACTTCCGAAATTCGCCGACTGTGCAAAAATATCAACTACAGAATACTTGTACAATCGATCCTGGCCTTACAACTTTCTATATTAAGGCAAAGTTTTGTCCAAAATTCTTGCGACAGGTAATTTAAATGCTGTATTACATAACATTCATGAATTAATTTCATACTTTACAGCTACCCATCGAATTGTCAATGTTAAAAAAATCATTGACATTGGCACTTAAACATCAATTCGGGGAAGCTGCATTGGAGTGGGTGAATTACATACGCTACCAGAAGAATGCGGTACAAGAAAAAAATATAACCAAAGACGGCTCGGGCACAAAGATCGATTTATACGGTGCCGCCGACGAGTTCTTCTTGAGCCATATCAGCACCATGTACACTCTACAACGCCGCAGCGAGTGTTCCGTAGCCAAATGCCCAATGCGGATTAACACCCAAGAAATAACCGGCTATGCACTGTAAGTCTTTTGTTGATTAATCTCTTAAGGTTTTGAGATACTTGTTAAAAGTTCTTTCTTTTTAAAAAGTGTTTGCATACCCAATTCGAAGTGGAAAAATTGTTTTCCTACGTTTCTTAGTACAGCGGACATTTCTATGACGATTTTAAAAAAATTTAAAATTTTTTTAAGAATTTTAAAAAATTTGAAAAAAATTTTAAAATTTCAAAATTTTGATTTTAACGTGTTCCCCTGACCCTGTTGAGTATGTCGAACAAGTTGGCAAACTTTTTTCGACATTTTTGAGCCTGAAATTTAGGTGATCTGTGAGAAAATAATCCGGGTTTTAAACATGCACGTCTAAAACCCGGATCACTCGGCCACGGATCACTCAATTATTGAAGTGAAAAATTGTCTTCTGGGTTCGGGAAACATGTTTTCCTACGTTTCTTAGTACGGCGGACATTTCTATGACGATTTTAAGAAATTTTAAAATTTTTTAAAAAATTTTAAAAAATTTAAAAAAGTTTTTAAATTTCAAAATTTTAATTTTAACGTGTTCCCCATACCCTGTTTGGTATGTTGAACAAGTTGGCAAACTATTTTCGACATTTTTGAGTCTGAAATTTAGGTGTTCCGTACTGAGCCAATACGGATCACTCTGTTTTAAAGTGAAAAGTTGCGTTTGAGGTTTGCAAAAATTGTTTTTCCCCGTTAGGGAGTAAAAGACTTTACCGTTTATGTTATAGTACCAAAAAAGATAAAATGATAGAGAATTTGGCGAATAAACATCTTCGCAAAAATAAGCAAATTTGTGGACAAAGACATGAGAACGGGTCGACAAAATGTCCGGGTATACGAACTTTTTTTGCGCCTACCTTTACGATGCAACAGCTACTCATGTTGCCCCCAATTTATTTGTGCAACGCACCATTCAATGACGTTTTTGCATTGCCGACGGAGTTGACGTTTAATCGACGACGGTAAAAACAAACTGGAGTTGTGTTTTGTTTTTTTTAAATTCTACATTTTTCAGATATCATCTGTTGTCGGTTATTGTTTATATCTCCAACCACTTCGCATGCATCGTCCTTCGACCGGGAACTTTCCTTTGCGACGATTTGCAGGAAAAAATGGTACGAGTAGCAGAAGGTAGTGGAAACAGGCATGTTTTACAATATGCCTTGTATTTTCTAGATTGTTAAATATTTTTAATTTTGTTTTGTTAATTTTTCTCTCTTTTGTTGTGTCTTATTTACCAGTTTTACCTCGTGCAATTTTTTAAAATTTTATCTCACTTGTTATTGTTCGTTTAAGTTTTATCACTTTATAAATTTTATCTCGTTTGTTACTGACTGTTCAAATTATATCGTTATTGTTCGTTTAAATTTTATCGCTTTATAAATTTTATCTCGTGATACTGTAAATAATTGTTAAATTGTTATTGTATTTGTGATTGTTTGTATAGTATCTCTGTATACATTTTTCCGTTTTTTTATTTTTTTATTTTTTTTCGTTTTTCTTTTGTTTAGTTTTTTTTTGTTTTTTTTAAGTACCTGTTTTTATTTTTTTTTATGGCTTTTTTTCTACTTTTTTTGGTTTATCCTTTTATTGTTTATTGGTTATTCTTTTTTTTGTTGTTTTCTTTTTTTCTGTTACTGTACATAGTTGTTTGCTTAAATGTAAATAAAATTTGGTACATAATTGGTACATAACAGGAATCCTGTGATATTGACTGAAAAATAGATGATCCGTCTGTCTCTATTCGAACTCGTTTTATGAGGTTTCTGACTACATGCATTAATTCTCTTCCAACCCGTAGTTTTTATGTTTCATACAAAAACACCGATATATAAAAAATTTCGAATTAATTTTGTATGAGTGATCTAACGACAGATTAATAGAATTAAACTGTTGCTAGATCACCCCTTTTATTTTTTCCCATTTGGGTTTTTTTATCTTTTTTGGTTTTTAGGCTATTCTTACTGTACATAGTTGTTTGTTTAAATGTAAATAAAATGTGGTAATTGGTACATAACAGGAATCCTGTGATTGATTGAAAAATAGATGATCCGCCTCTATTCGAACTCTTTTTATGATGTTTCTGACTATATGCATTATTTCTCTTCCAACCCGTAGTTTTTATGTTTCAAACAAAAACACCGATATATAAAAAAGTTCGAATTAAGTATGAATGTGTGGTCTAACGGCAGATTAACAGATTTAAACTGCAGCTAGACTGCATTTTTATACTTTTTTTCAACCTGAATTATTGAAAAAATTTTTTGGTTATTTTACATTTGAATTACCATTTTATTAAAAAAAACAAAAATAGAACAGGCTAAACATTATATCAATGATTTAACAACTGTTCTATCATACCTGCCAAATAGCAGTTATGTATATATTTTCAGCTTTTCTTATAAAACATAAAAGTGACGGGTTGCAAATGTATTCCAGCATTGACAACAGAATGTATCGATCTGGTGACTGCACTTGCCTACTTTTGATGTGGTTTTAGACACACGTTAAAAATTCGCGCCAACCCGTCAATTTGATGTTCCTACAGTTTCCTCATGTTTATATACATATGCCAATATTGGCTCATTAGGATTTGATTAACCAAAAAGGACTAAATCGGTGACTTAACGACTGTTCTATCAATGTTTACTTGTTCTACTATCAAAGTTTACTTGATCGATTATGGAATTATGGAACCTTGAGGTTATTCAATCCTTTTGCAGTTTAAGTTGCACATCCTCAAAACCCATTCATGAATGCTCATAAAAAATATTTACATGGCGCCAGATCAAAATGTACTGATCTGGTGACTGCACTTGCCTACTTTTGATGTGGTTTTAGACACATGTTAAAAATTCGTGCCAACCCGTCAATTTGAAGTTCCTACAGTTTCATCAAATTTATATACGTGTGCCAATATGGGCTCATTAGGATTTGAACAAACCAGAAAGGCAAAAACTTAATTGATGAATTAACGACTGTTCTATCAAAATTTATTTCATCGACTACGGCAATATCGAACCTTGAGGTTGTTCAATCCTTTTGCATTTTAAATTAAACATAGACATATAGAAAGTATATACACGGATCCAGATCCGTAAACTTTTTTTTATTCAAACCTAGGTGCAGTTTAACATAATACAAATTCAAATACATTTTCTCCTAAATTTTTTTTACACAAATATATGTAAAGTCATGGAATCAATAACTTACCTGTTACCTTCCTTAATGCACTCACCCAGAAAACTATGCCGACTCTTGATTGCATAATAAAGCAAAATAAATGGCTAACATTTTATCTGCACAACATTATAGACGGATACAGCTGCACAATAAAAATACTTTACGTATTCACATATAAAGATACAGATCCGTACACAAAATTTAAATAAACCACTCCACGGATACAGATTCATAAAAAAATTTTCTGCCTAAACATATAACACTGGGTAAACATATATGGCTGGGAAAACATATATGGCTGGGTAAACAAGGTTATTTGCAATAAAAGTGATTAATGTTTGCTCAACTAGCATTATACACGGATCCAGATACGTACACAAAATTGCAATAAAAAGACTACTAATACAATTTATTCTATGTAAAACCGGTTATACACGGATACAGATCTGTACAAACACCACTAATACACATGCATTTATTATAAAAAACCCTACTAAACCAATAAAAACACTACTAATACACATGCATTTATTCTCTGTCATCCCGTAGACGTGATGTTTCAATGCTTTTCTCTTCTTTATATACACCTGCAAAATTGACTTTGTTATGTAATTGAACCAACCGAATAATAATCCCGAAGGGATCCGAATGTGCAGAATGTGCCGGCCCTACGGAAAAACACCACTGAATGGTTTAACAATTGTTCTATCAGATGCTGAATGGAATCGGCAAATTTAGAACAACATCACTAAACGGTTGTTCAATCGTTTTACATAATTTTCTTTTTCAAAATGTTTTTTATTTTTTTCCATGTAACAGGAAAATACAAAAAATTTACATTCGTCAAAGATCGAAAATCGTGATCTGGAACAAATTCTTTAACCCTAGGTGGAAATTTGAAAAAAATTTTGATGAAATAGTGATCCACATCAAAATCTGTTTATGTGATGGATCGAAATCTGATTAAGTGATGTTAATTTATTCTTAACGACGGTAAAATACGAAAAATTTTACTCTAAGTGAAAATTAAAAAAAAAATTTGATCCGGATCAAAAATCGTGATCCGGATCAAAATATGATTACGTGACGTTAATTTACTCATCACGACGGTAAACTACGAAAAATTTTACATTAGAGGAAGATTTGAAAAAAAATTTTGATCCAGATCAAACTTCGTGATCCGGATCAAAATATGATTACGTGACATTAATTTACTCATCACGACGGTAAACTACGAAAAATTTTACATTAGGTGAAAATTTGAAAAAAATTTTGATCCGGATCAAAAATATTGATCTGGATCAAATTATGATTATGTGACGTGAAAATGCTCATCACAACGAAAAAATTCGAAAAATTTTGATCTAGATCAAAAAATTTTGATCTAGATCAAAAATTTTGATCCGGATCAAAAAATCATGATCCGGATCAAAAATTCGGGTTCCCGATCAAAAATTAATACATAGAAACCCGATCCGTGGGGGGTGATCTGTGAAGAAAATCCGGGTTTTAGACGAATTTTCCACGGATCCGGATCACCGGACTGATCCGCAGTGATCCGTGATAATCCGGGTTTTAGACACCTAAAAACATGGTTTGGCGAGCCAAACCCCCGATCCGCCGATCCGTGGTGATCCGGGTTTTAGACACCCGATCCGGATCCGGATCCGTGGACATGATCCGGGTTTTAGTACTACCCTACGAGACTATACCAAGGAGTACTTTTAAGATTTAGGAAATGAATTGGTTTAAGCATAGACGTAAACAACAAATGAAAAGAAAGTTATTTTTGAGTACGCGAGAACTGCAACGCTAAACTAAACGGTTGTGAGCGCGTGATTCTCGCATTGAAAATTTAATTCGAATGTTAAAAATTTGAATTTTATGCTTCCAATAGGAGTAAGCTAGTGGCGTGTAGGTGTTCAGTAATTCATTCAGATATTTTGTTTCACATCTACTTTACCCTCAAGTTTTTCACACTTTGATAAGGTCAAAAATTTGATTTTAGCGCAGTTCTTTGCATGGAACTAAATTTTCAGTTTCTGTTTCAGTTAAAAGATATTAGAATGCCCACATTCAAATGAATGCGTGGCCAAGGAGAGAAGCAATAAATCTGTGCATGCAAATCAAGATTCACTTCCAGACAACAATAGTTTCGTTTCAGATTTTCAATCAAGATGGACTATCGCTTCAAGAATGCAGTTCATATTTGTCGTCAACGGATTTGTGAGAACACAATCAAAATGAAGTTGAATACAGAATAAAGGTTTCTCTCCTTGACTTATAAGTTACGAGTTTTTCAATATTCGAATATTATTAGTCTGAGTATGATTGACAAAAATTTTTTTTTGTATGAACAAATCTTTTTGCGCTCAAAAGCATTATTCAATTTTTTCAGGAATTATGGGACTCTCGTGACTTATTATTTTCGGTTTCAAGCGGCAAATAAAGCTGGTAACAGCGATTAGAGTCCCATTTTTCCGTTGGCGACCAAATCGGTCGGAAACGTGACGCCTAACGCCGCCAACAATGGCGTGATGTTTCTCATTTTTCTTTATTTTTCCTTGTTTGTTTGAATGCTTAAAGCCCTGTCATAGGGGGTAAGGCCCTGTCATAGCCCTGTCATTTCAGCCCGAAAATGCTTTCTTTAATTTTTTTCGTGCCTCTGAAGAAGTTTAGGTCAAAGCCAAAGCATTTTTCTACCATGGAGTATTTTGTCAGAAGTTGCGAAAAAATCGCAGATATTTGACCTTTGAACCTTCAAATAAACTTGTTTCATTTTGTTATTTTCGAATTAATCTTGAATTTATTACTCGCATTCAGAATCACATACGCAGTTTTTTGTCAGCTTTTGAAATAAAGCTGCTTGCTCAGTATTCTTTTTCCATGTTTAAAAACAATTTAAAATTTGCTTTCATTGCAGATCATGAAAAGTTGATGAAAATTCTTTCGAACCAACAGATGCCTCCTAATGCCCCGCACTCTAATGTCCGTGCTCTAATGTTCCTGTGCTCTATTCTCCTGCACTCTAATGTCCCTGCGCTCTAGTGTCCCAGCGCTCTAATATCCCTGCGCTCTAATGTCCATGCTCTAAGATTTGCGCTCTAACGTCCGCGCTCTATTGTCCTTGCCCTATATTGTCCCTGGGCTCTAATGTCCCTGGGCTCTAGTGTCCCTGTGCACTAATGTCCCTGCGCTTTATTGTCGTGCGCTCTAATGTCCCTGCGCTCTATTGTCCTGCACTGTAATGTCCCTGCGCTCTAGTGTCCCAGCGCTCTAATGTCCCTGCGCTCTAATGTCCATGCTCTAAGATTTGCACTCTAACGTCCGCGCTCTATTGTCCTGTGCTCCATTGTCCTTGCGCTATATTGTCCCTGTGCACTAATGTCCCTGTGCTCTATTCTCCTGCACTCTAATGTCCCTGTGCTCTATTGTCCTGCACTGTAATGTCCCTGCGCTCTAGTGTCCCAGCGCTCTAATGTCCCTGCGCTCTAATGTCCATGCTCTAAGATTTGCGCTCTAACGTCCATGCTCTATTGTCCTGTGCTCCATTGTCCTTGGGCTATATTGTCCCTGGGCTCTAATGTCCCTGGGCTCTAGTGTCCCTGCACACTAATGTCCCTGCGCTTTATTGTCGTGTGCTCTAATGTCCCTGCGCTCTATTGTCCTGCGCTCTAATTTCCCTGTGCTCTAATGTCCCTGCACTCTAGTGTCCTGCGCTCTAATGTCCTTGCCCTCTAATGTCCTTGCGCTCTAACGTCCTTGCGCTCTATTGTCCTGCGCTCTAATGTCCCTGTGCTCTATTGTCCTGCGCTCTAATGTCTGGTCACGCTAATAAGTATGTGGATCCGGATATCCAAATTTGACCGATAATGTTGTATTTGTTGGGTGCGTTGGGGTGATGAACCGTGGGCAGGATTGGGATTCCGAGGTTGCGTCCTTAATGTACATGTTTCCCACACCCACGTTTACCCGATAGTCTAATTACTTGTACTTAAACCCCAACACTAATTATCCCACCAATTAAGGAAAAGTCTAATTTCCTTAATTGTCTCCCTTAACACGTAAGATTAAAAGGCGAGAGTTTTCTACCTTTTTATATTACACAACAAAACAAGAAAAACACTTACGTACACAATGCGAAAACGGGCGAGAATAATAAAAGTGATCAACTCCCATGCACTGGGACGAGAAAAGAAAGAGTTGTGTGGTGGGAGGCGGCTAATGACGAACTAGTGGTGGCCAGCAAGGCGCACAACTAGTGTACAAAAACGAATGAGAAAAATATATCGATAATAATAAAAGAGAGAGTGCAGCCCCCGCCTACCGACGTGCGCTACAGTAAGACGGCTGTTTATGGTCCGCGTTGCTCTCTCCACTTGCCACCTACGGGCCTCTAATGCGCTTTGACAAAATGACGAAAATCGGCGGAAAACACACTACAACAACCCTCCCCCCTTGCGGTAGATCGCCCTAAGCGATCGTCAAGAAACGACCAAAAATGTGCAAGGGGAAGGGAACCGCCACTACAGGCCCTCACCGGGGTTGCTGAAGGGTTCTTTGGTATCACACAGTGGGGCCGGCGGAGTCCTTGGGGTTGTTTGAGCCGATTTTAGGGGGGCGCGTAGGGTGAGACCTCTCAGCGCAAGTGCAATTAGCAAAGCCATAGGTTCAGCAAAGCCGCAGCTCGCGCTGTCACTCCGTCCGTACTGATATACTGGAGCACACCAGCATACGATGCCATACAGATGGGAGGGTGAGGTTGGTCACTACGACGGCGGCGACAACAAAGTGTAACACGGCGGCGGAGGCAACAAGGGCAAAGAACGGGGCCAGTGGGGGCGTGTTGTGGACCACAAACGGTCGCCTTACTGTGTGGTCTTAGCATCGGCTGCACGTGCGCTGGAAACACTTGTACAAAAAATAAAGCACAAAAGAGATTAGAAAATAAACAACCAGATTTAGACGAGGTTAATAAAAAACAAAAAACACAAAGAAAACAAACATTACTGTACAAAAGCTTTTTTTCAATGGCGGCGTCATTGGCGAGTATCGGAGGCAGAACGGTAGTTTCGTTGATGATCGCGGCGGTTAAGCTCGTTTTGTCAGTATCTGTCATTGTGGTAGTTGTGGGGATCGCGAGGATCATCATGGCCATCAAAACAAACCGTACGGGAGTTGCGGTTTCGACCGTAATTGGTGCTATCGCGGCGGCATGAGGATGAGGTATAGGTTTGCGATTGAAGCGGAGAAAGCGGGTTCACGCCCCGAGGTGGCAATTGTGTGGCAATCAATGACAGTCGGTCGGATGGCAGCCCTGTTGGCGGCAAGGGTCCCGTTGGCAACAAGTTCCACCGGGCGGAGAAATCTTGCCGACGCAGCAGGGGTGCGGGGCGATCCATTTCGCTATGGTAGTGCAAATAAATTCGTAGAATATCGGCAATTTCGGGCGGTTGCGGGAACGGTGCGTACTGCGGGTAGGCCATCCAGCTGTCGATGAGACCGACAGCGGTGTTGTAGGCTTGCAGTAAACACGAGGGGTTATCCAACCAGCGAGATTCGTAGAGGAAAAGGGCCAGATGGGCGGTGTGAACGGC
Source organism: Romanomermis culicivorax (assembly GCA_963922205.1). Classification (NCBI taxonomy): domain Eukaryota; kingdom Metazoa; phylum Nematoda; class Enoplea; order Mermithida; family Mermithidae; genus Romanomermis; species Romanomermis culicivorax. The sequence goes on from CAWUHX010000194.1 coordinate 239,957, forward strand.
GTCGATGACGCTGAGCTCCTCAGCCCACAGGCCAGCGACCCATCGTAGTATCAGTCCGGCTACATCATGCGAGACGGGCCGCTGTTGTTCTCGGTACGAGGGGCGGTAGTGGTCGCGGAAATATTGATACAAAGCGAGCAAGGCGTTTGTTGCGCGAATGTGAACGGCCATGGTGAGGCGGATACCAAGGCCACTGAAGAAGTTGATCAAGACCATTTCGTGCAACGTACCTGGTGTGAAAAATTCGACGGAAGGATCAATGCGTGGCGGATATCGAGGCATCACAAGGGTAACACAATGCGGCGAGTCCGTGGTTCAGAAATTCGTATAGTTTGGCAACCGGGTTGCTTTGCTGGGCAATCGTGGTTCGGCAGTGGGTACGGAGCTAGTTGGAGGAGGAACGCCAAAAACCGGCTTAGTTGCGATGACCACTTGCGGCTGTTTGAACGCGGTAACTGGAGCCGACGTCGGGGCCGTAGGCGGCAGCGATGTGGTGTGAGTTACCGTAGTTGTCATAGCGGATGTCGAAACCGGAGGTGGTTGCGACATGGCCGTAGGTGGAATCGAAGTAGCGGTTGATGTGGCGGGTTCCACATCCATAGGCGGCGGCAGAAGTGGAGCCTTGAACACGTCTTTCGGCGGGTTTTTCAAGGCTTCCAGACGGTGTTGAATTTCAGCATCTCTGTGCAACGGACTAATATAATCCATTAGCTTTGGTGGTGATCGGCGGAAACCGCAGCGGTACGCGTCTTCGTAGAAACCAGTCGTGTGCACCTGGCGTGTTTGTTCGCTTTGAGTACGGTGCGGCGGTGCATCATCGCGGCGTTCTTGTTGATGGCTATCACTGCTAGTGGTTTGACTTTGTTGAGTGTCTTTGCGGAGACGATCGTCACGAGAGTGAGACTCGTGGCGTGAGCTGTGACTATTGGTTTGGCGAGCAGGCGGCGGTTGCGTTGCCAGCCCTGCTGTTTTGGTTGTCGTAATTTTGGGTTTTGGCGTCGAAGTGGCCTGCGAAGATTTTTCGGCGACGGGTTGTGCGTTGGCTAGGCGTTTTGCCGCGCTCAGCACGCGAAGTGCAGGGTGGCGGCGTACGCCTTGTGCTCAGTTCATCCGTTGTTCGCGTTTTGTGAGATTTTCGGTACACGGATTCTTCTTGAAGGTGTTGTTTGCACTTCATGGAGTGTTCGTAACGGCCGGGTTTTTGGATAGGATTTCCATGGCGATCTAGAGCCGGGGCGGACGTGCTGGGGGCCTGTGGGGTTTGAACATCCACAGGCGCCGTCGGCGGCACTAGCGTCGCGGGCTCAGGCTGTTGCAGCACCCGTTGCGGCTGTGAAATGATCGGCGGTGGTAAAGGAACCTGCGGTTGCACGGTTGATTGAACCATAACCGGAGCCGTTTGAGCGACTTGCAGAACCGGGGCGATCAACATCGCTGGAGGCAACAAAATGCGTTGTATTTCTTCTTTTAGCGCTGCGGGGTAGTCTTGCCAATGGTGTTCAGGGAACAACATTCTGGGTGGCGGCGGTGGAAAGTGATACGCGGCGAGCGCTGCGACCAAGGCGTCGTATTGAGTGGCTGAAATGATTTGTTGCGAAAAACGTACAGGAGCACTATAACTGGCAGTGGCAACGGTGGCAATTATCGGAGGTCCCGGCAAAACTGCCGGTGTCGCCAAATAAATTGGCGGGTCCACGGCAGGTGCCATTGTCGGTATCGTAGCAGCGGGTTCTACGGGAGCGACATCCATAGACGTGGATTGATCTACGGTGCTTTCTTCGGGAATATCTGTCAACATTTGATCTGAGGTCATGGTTTCGGAATCCATTGCAGCCGGTTGGATGGGGCTAGATTTGTCTATCGGTGCCGGGGCAATGTTTGAAATTTCGTCGAGTGTGAGTTTCAAAAAGTCGGTGATTTGTGTGGCGGTTGCAGTGATGTCGGAAGGCGCCGCAGGCATTGGAAGGGCCGACACGTCGGTTGATGGCGGCAGCTTTGCTATGTTAAGGTCGAAAATTGGCGTATCCAAGAGCTCTTCATCGGCCGGTTCAACTTCAACATGGATAGGGCGTTCGAGTAGTTCCTCGGTGGTGAGCGTGTGCGCCGAAGCCATAGTCGGCATGGGGTACGCGTACACCGGCTCGGGGAACGAAAATCGGTTTTGGAAGTCGATGATTGCGATGAATGATGAATAAAAGTGGAAAGGGCTATGTGGATTGGCCGTGTAGTTGGACTCGTCGAATTTGATTTCTTCAACGGACGTTTCCATATGGAATTCGTCGTTGAATATGATCGGGCGTAGTGCGAACCCATTGCAGACGTACGTTCCGGGATCGCTGGCGAAAGATGGTTCACGTTCGGGGATGCGATTCATCCAATTGGTAAGGCACCATTTGGGGTTGCCGTCGCTGCGGTACCACATACATTCGTAGAAAGCGGCGCGTATTTCCGGTTTCATCGGTTGGGCGTGGCGGAGCAGCAAGTCATTGACAGAGGCGTATTCTTCGGCTGAGCACGGCGATGCTAAAAGCGCGGCCAACGGCATAAAAGAAGTTAGCCATTGGAACCAATCTCCGTCCACCTGTAAAAAATTAAGAATGGTGGAGGGGTGATAACGATAATGGGTACCGTAATAGGTGCACTCGCACAAGGGTTGATTGGCAGCAACGCATTCGATCCAGACATCATCAACCTCGTGACAAAGTGGCGGTAACGCGGGGTCATCGTATTGCATTCGATCTCGAATAGCCAATTTGTATATCGGGGAAACCGGAAAGTTGAGGAGCTCGATAATACGATCAGTTAGGTTACTCTTCATGGCCGAGGTAACGGCTGCTTGAAGGCGCTTGGGGTCATTGAACATTGATCGCGGTCTGAGAGCTGGATCTTCATTGTCGGAAACGTCGGGTGATTTATACCACTCATCCTTTTGTTTCTTCTTCTTTTTCTTTGGCGCTTTCGGGGCGGTGAGCAGTTTCGGATGGGTTGTACGCGTCAAAACTTTACCGTCCCTAAACAAAAAGACCAACCATGGTCGGACACTGTGCAATTGAACATGAACAATTTATAAGCTGAGAGAACTCCGTCTCGCATAATCGCGGGTAAGGCCATTTGCGATATTGTGGGATATACTCGATTGGCGTAGTCCGGGGGTAAAACATCCGACAAGGCGACGTTGTGAAAAGCGGCGATAACAGTCTCGGCGAGATAGTCAATTTCAGCGGCATCCAGGGAGTCGTGGGGAAACAACACGGGGGCGTTGTAAACCTCGGGGATGAAGCCGTAGCCAAAAACAACAATAGCGGGTAGTAAGCGTCGAGGGCGCATAGGCAAGGACGTCGGATTGCAAGAACCACGTCGTCGGATTGTTGAAGAAAGGCAGGGCTGCTGGGAAGCATAGCGTGAGTCTGGAGACGTCCAGCACCCACATGGCGGAAACGGTAGCTTTCAGTGTACGTTTTTCGGGAAAGAAGCCAATTCGTCGCGCCAGCTCGTATAGCGGCGGGGATATGTGGATGTTTCGGATGACATGGTACGCGTCGAAATGTATGGCTTTTATGACGGGGTCTTTGTTCTTCTTTTGCGGATCAGTCCAGAATTGGGTACCCAGAAGAGCGTATATTCCCGCCCAGTCGTCGGCTCCATCGAAGGAAACTACGATGGTGTGTTGGCCGTCGACTAGGGAGAATAGTGCGGTCCAATCTTCCGGGGTAGCGGTGAACGTTTCGAAAACAAACAGCGTGCCGTTCGGGAATGCGAGTTGAACGTACCGGGGGTAGCTAGGCGCCGTAGAGTCGGCTGGCATGGACACAATGAACTGGAAATTTTTCATGTCGGCGGCCATGATCAATTCTGTGTCAAAACCGATGAGAGTATAGCCACGGAAGTTTGGTGTGGGTTGGGCGGCCAAGGCCTGCCCCAAACTTCCGGGTGAGAGGAATATCGACGGTGGCAACACATTCGGGGGTCGTGCGTACATAGAGATGTACCACGATTCCAAATCGGCGGCGCGGATCAAGTGTTTGACGTTGTTTTCTTAAACAAGAGCGAGCGCGATATTTAACATGTGACAAATGGGGCACCAAATTGAGGGAGTGAAATGGAGGCAAAAGGATGATTTTAATGTGAAACCGAGAGAATGGTGTGGCATTGCTCTGACTCGTGGATGAAACACACTCTCGAGAGACGGTGGCTTGGGCGGCGATGTCACTTGGATGGGCGCATCTTGGCAACTGGATTGGGCTATGATAGCAAGATAACGAGAGTTGTCGTATGCGGAAATCAAAGCAGCAGCCGGTTGTGAGCTAGAAGTGCCACAACTTGACGATGACGGGATCGCGGCGGCTGACCATGGGTTTCTGGCGCGGGGCTACAGAGTGGGGGGGTGCCCATGGGGTCCCAAGCAAAAGAGCATGCAAGGAAAGCAGCAAAAGAAGCGTAAAACATAAAAGTACCGTCGCAGGCGAAGCTTAAATCGTTTTGGTGAGGCTGCTGCTCAGCCCAATGTACGTATCGTTCGTTGACGTTGATTGATTCACGGTACAGCGGGGGTTTGTCGGCCGTGGCGGTTGATCCGGTCAATGGAGTCATCATGTTGAAAAAAAAATAAATTTGAAGAGCGGCCAGAAAATGCGGCTGTTGCGGATAGAAGCGAAAAGTAGGAATGAAATAGTAAAAGAATAAGCCGCTGAAAGGTGAAGAGAGTGTAAAGTAAGAAAATGCAACACTACAGTTACAAACAAAGCAACACAAACACCACTATGTTAATGGGGACTAAAATCAACCTTTCCCAATTAGTCTTATGAGAGTGATAGCAGCCAGGGTCGGGCAGAAATAAACCGAATGGCCTCGCGCTGATGAGAACCTAACATTAAAGGAGAAACCCCCTCCTATTGCAAAATTGTGGGGACCAGGGCAAAGTGTAATGTGATGGTGTAAATCGGTCAAGTTTGCGGGTAATAAACGGTGTGGAGAGGAGTGTTTTGCAGAGACATAGTCTGCATCCTTGCTCGTCAACGAGGTCCCCATGATCTAAATTAAACAAACGTAAAGATTATTTACAACGCGGCGTGATGAGTGCTGTATCACAAAGGAAAAATTTCAAAGCAAACTATTGTCGGGGTGAAGTGTGAGGCATACATGGTCCACCTTCTTTGTGTTCAAACGCGTCTTTTGCGGGTCGCGGAACAAATGGTTTTAAATGCGTTATGGAAACTGTTTGCCGGTGGCCGGGCGCATCGAGTGAGTCGATGGTGACAACGTTTTCGGCTGCGCGAGAGGCGTCAGTGATGAGAAAAGGTCCGATGAAGTCGGGTTGGATTTTGTTGGCCTTGCGTGTATTGGTTAAAAGAACAAGGTCGTTGACGGCGAAGTCACGTTTTCGGGCTTTGCGGTCGAAATATTCTTTGCTGATGGCGGCTGCTGCATCGAGGTTAGCTTTAATTTTTTCGTGCATCTTGAGTTGGGCTTGCGTAAGAATATGCTGGTAAGCGTCGTAGTTCAATGGCAATGTGAGTCAGTGGGCACAATCGTAGTCGAAGGTGATGCATGGCTCATATCCTCGGACTAAACTGAAAGGCGAATGGCCTGTAGCTGTATGCGGCGTGGCGTTATAGGCGAACAGGGTGTATGGCAAGTAACGTTCCCAGGTGTCTGGATCGTGGGCGGTATACTTCTTCAGTTGAGCAATCAAAGTTTGATTGAAACGTTCGACCATTCCATTGCACTGGGGATGGTATGCCGTCGTTTTAACCTTGCAGATTTTGAGGAGCTGGCAAATATCTTGCATGAGCTTTGACGTAAAGCATCCACCTTGATCAGAGAGGAGGACAAGCCGGCTACCGTGCGTGAGGACGACGTTGTTGATGAAACATTCCACGATTCTTGAGGCCTTTTGTCCGGTATCGGGTGTTCGGACACGAATTTGGTGAAACAATCCTGAAAAACAATAACGTAAGGACGTTTCTCACCTATTGGGGAAATGTTGACGATATCGGTTGCCACGATCTCAAAAGGGTGTTTGGGTTGGATCGGTAGCAGCAGCTGGGGCGGTGACGTTCCCAGTGTCCTTAGTTGACAAATCTTGCAAGTTTTGATCAAATCTCTAATGTTCTCCTCCATGCAGGGCCACCAAAAATGAGCTTTAATTGCTGCTAGCGTGCGGTTGGAGCCTTGGTGGTTCGAAATTTTCGCGCCGTGGAATTGATGAAGGGTTTGGTTGACCATGGATGCGGGGAAGACCAATTGTTTGACGTCTTTAATCTGGCGATACAAAAGTTGGTCTTCGACAAAGAAAATCGGTGGATGTTTGGTGGCATTGTCCGTGTTGAGGGTGGCGATGATTTTTGAAATGGCTGGATCCGCGGCTTGGGCTTTTAAGACTTCTTCGTGGGCGGCAATCATTATGGCTTCGGCCGTAGCCGGTCCATAGTCGGCGGTCGCTGGCATTAAATTGGAGAGTGTGGGTTGACTGATGATCTTTTTTGTCATTGCACAGGTGACGGCGTTGATTTTGGCGTTGACTTCTGTGGGAAGGGGGGTGGCTGCTGGGAGTAGTTCTGGTACCGTTAAGTCGGTGGCCATAGTTGCACCAGCAGGGTGAAAATTCTTGCCGAAAATCTTTGCAGTTAAATTTTTGGTGTTCGGGATCAGCGTTTTGTCGCCATCATCTTTTCTGGACAAAAAATTGGCACAGGCCTTATCTTTACCTTTAACGTATTCTACTTTGTAGTCCTAATCTTGGAGGCTGATCGCAAAACGTTGGAGGCACGAATTTCAGTGCTTTTCGTCTTTGAGCCATTCGAGTGGCTTGTGGTCGGTGCGGACAATAACTTTTTGGCCATACACATAGTGGCGGTACATCCGGAAGCCCTAGACAATGGTGAGGCATTCACGCTCAGTTGTACTGTAGCGGGTTTCAGCATCGGTGAGTACGCGGCTATTGTAGACGATGACCCATTGATCATTTCCATTTTCTTGGTACAAAATTGCTCCGATGGCGGTCGTACTGGCGTTGGTTTGAATAACGAATTGAGCTTTTCCATCGTAGACCAGGTAGCGGAGGAAAGGCGATGATGTGAGGGCTGATTTGATACCTTCGAACGCAGCGTGGTGTTCGTCCATGGCGGTATATTGGGCGTCTTTTCGTAGGAGTCCATACAAAGGACTGGACAAGGTCGCCAAGTTCGGGATAAATCGTTTGCACCATTGGACTAAGCCTAAAAAACTTTGCATACCTTTTTTGGCCTTCGGAAATTCGTATTTGGCGATAGCTTTAACTTTCTCCGGATCAGCTGCTATTCCGTAGGCGCTAAGAAGATGTCCCAGGAATTTGACTTGTGGCAGCAGGAATTCGCATTTGTCTGGCCGAAGCGTAAGGTTGGCTGCACGGAGGGCGTCGAAAACGATTTGTAGATGCTCCAAATGTTCTTCAAACGAATTCGAAAAAATGATGATATCGTCGATGTAAACCAGGCAAATCTTCCAGATATATGGGTGGAGGATTCTTTCCATTAGGCATTGGAATTCGGCGGGGGCGTTTTTTAAGCCGAACGGCAAAACTTTGAATCCAAACAAGCCTTCTTGGCAGATGAAGGTTGTTTTGTCGTGGGAATCGGCGTCGAGGGGTGCCTGCCAGTACCCTGCTTTGAGATCGAGCATGGTGAAGAATTTTGCTTGTCCCATTGTGTCCAAATAATCGTCAATGCACGGGATTGGGAACTTGTCGCTGGGCGTGACGTCGTTTATTCCGCGGTAGTCGACAACGGGTCTCCAAGAGCCATCTTTTTTCTTTACCAAGAACAGCGGTGCGGCCCAGGGCGAGCGGGATGGTTCGATAAAATCGTTGTCAAGCATTTCTTGAATATGGCGGCGAACAATTGGCCTTTGTTCCATTGTGGCGCGGTAATAGTGGCGGGATACGGGCCTCCCGGTGCTGGTGTCAATGCTGAGGGTTAATTTCGCTAGTAATAGTTGGCTTGTCGCCGGGCAGGCTGAAAACATCGCGGTTTTGTCGAAGCATGGAGAGGGCCTTTGCTTTTTGAGCAGCGGAGACGTAAGTTTTTTCGGTCATTTTGTTCAGGGTGAACTCCAACTTTTGGTACGTGGTGGATTTATTAAAGGATTTATCGAGTGCTGCGGGTTTGTGGTCTGTGAAATCGCGGTCGGCGGCAGCGGTAGCTATTTGGCAATCGATGTAGGCTTCGGAATACTCTAGTGTGTGTTTTGCCATTGCGATGAGCTGATTTGGTTGGAGTTTGATGCTGTTTGGCATATTATTGATGAAAAGTAGCAGACAATGACTGTTGGTGATGTTGACAACTGCGGTTTCAACTGGAAGCTCTGTAGCTACGTTGTTAGTGGCTAGAGGTTGGACAATCACGTCGGGGATGGTCGCCGATGTTGTGGGGAAAACGGTACTTTTGACCCATTGTTGGCAATGCGGTGAAATCGAAATGGAAGCTTGGGCGACGAGAAAAATTGGTTCGGCGAGCTCGGTAACCTCCAGCTGCCGAGGGGGGGTTGGTGTGGATTAGGTTGAGCCTGCCGTATCCGTTGTTCAGCTTCAATTTCTTCAGGCTGGCTGAAAATATCGGATTTATCGTCATGGAAACTTACTCGCTCGTCCTCGGGAATTTCCTCCAAGACGTTGTCATTGGCGGGGTTTAGGAACAATTCCGTTTGAGGGCGGACTGAGGCGATTACTTTGAGCGGCAGTTTTACGTCTTGTATTTCTGTGTAATTATCTTTGAAATTCAAAATGGCGTGGATATCTGGGTGCGTGAGAAAATCGGTGCCGATGATACATTGGTCATTTCCATCGTCGTCGAGGATCACGCATTTGACCATGTGCTCTTTGAACCCGGATTCCATTGTGAGGACTACTGGACCATGAGCGTTGACAACGGTGCCATCGGCTACTTTGATTTTTCCACAAATTGGGAGTTGGAGCGATTGTTTTTCGAAAGCGTGTTTGACTAATCCTGAGGACAAAAGGGTGCATTGGGCACCGGTGTTGATGAGCGCGTGTGCCTTAAAGGCTCCGATCTTGATTGGAATTTGGAAAGCTCTTGTGGAAGCGTATTTGCAAACAAAGGATTTTGAAGATGGTGTGAGGTTATCGATTTGACAAACGGACGAGCGAATATGGCATGGGTCCTGAAATGCGCAGCCCGTCGTGTTCCAACAGACTATGTCCAACAGACTATTGCGATTGCTATGCTGCTGCGGTGATTGCTTGTCGACGCGTGGGTGGCGGCTGGGGCCTGCGGTGGGTCAATGTTGATGAAGGATTCCGAAGAGTCGGTTCTGGCGACGGCTTGATCATTGCTACTTCGGGCCGCGGTGCTTGGCGGCGGTATTTGTGGTACAGGTGGGGTGTTAGGGCAATTTACGGCGGCGATGAGAGGGTTTTGATTTAGCGCCGGCGGAGGTTGTGAATTGATTATCGCCGGGGTTGCGGGAATGAGCGGTACTTGCGGTTGTGCTGTCCCGTCCAAGGCAGGAGTACTGAAAGTAGACAAGGGCGGATTATGGGGCGGGAGGCTTACGGTGGGTACCGCTGTTGATTGTGCAATATTTGATGGTCGTGGCAGTAACATTTGATCAAAACTCAGGGCGCAGCGCGCGGCTGTGGTGGCGTTAGGAGAACTAGATCGGGACGGTAGATGTGTGAGGTCTGGCGGTGTATGGCTTACTTTTGGCATCTTTTTCGTAGGGTATAGTAACCTTTTTTGTAGCCTTGGGCGCAGCTGCGGGGGGAGTCGAATTTTGGAATCTTTGAGCATTTTCCGATGCAACGCAATGGCGGGGAAAGAAAGCATACAAACCAAGCGGTCACCAGTGTTGTATTCGTTGGGTTGGTCTGGGTGATGAACCGTGGGCAGGATTGGGATTCCGAGGTTGCCTCCTTAATGTACGTGTTTCCCACACCCACATTTACCCGATAGCCTAATTACTTGTACTTAAACCCCAACACTAATTATCCCACCAATTAAGGAAAAGTCTAATTTCCTTAATTGTCTCCCTTAACACGTAAGATTAAAAGGCGAGAGTTTTCTACCTTTTTATATTACGCAATAAAACAAGAAAAACACTTACGTACACAATGCGAAAACGGGTGAGAATAATAAAAGTGATCAACTCCCATGCACTGGGACGAGAAAAGAAAGAGTTGCGTGGTGGGAGGCGGCTAATGACGAACTAGTGGTGGCCAGCGAGGCCCACAACTAGTGTATAAAAACGAACGAGAAAAATATATCGATAATAATAAAAGAGAGAGACCAGTGCACCCGTACCGACGTGCGCTACAGTAAGACGGCTGTTTATGGTCCGCGTTGCTCTCTCCACTTGCCACCTGCGGGCCTCTAACGCCCTTTGTCAAAACGAGGAAAATCGGCGGAAAACACACTACAACAATAATAACCAACATATTGCAGAATAGCAGTGATAGTTCCCATTAAAAGTTCATTAAAAGACAGGCAGAAAACGTATCATGAAAATCAGGGCAGGAACTGGCAACGAATCGGAATGAACAAACACAATCAATAAAATGACAGTTGTCAACTTTTTTATAGATTGATGGCGGTGACGTCGAGGCTGCTAGAACAAAAGCGGCGATGATCAAACTGCATGATCTATATGAATACGAAGCGGCAAAAATCAGAAGTCAAAATCTAAATTCGTAGACTCTAAAACTCAGGCTTGTTCACAGATGGTTCCAAATCATTGGTCCAGCAAAAAACCAAAGTAAGTATTCTAGCCTCTGGTGAGAGGAGCATTGGAGCTGCAAATAAGCTAGCTCAAATCTTGTGAAAACGTAATGCATGGAAGGAGTTTGGGGGAACACTGTAGAATACAGTAGAAACGTGAAGCTCAAGTAACAGTAAGAAAGTATAGAGAGTTCGGATTTGGACACGTCAATTAATTTTTATATAATTTGATCACTGAGGATTTCATTCAATTATGTCAGATTCTTCGTTCGATACCTATTCCAATGGTGAGATTACGAATTTTTAATTTCTAGTGATTTTGTGATTTGTGGCCAGACATTCGAGTTTCATATCGTTGATTTCATTCGAACAATACAACAACCGTACATTTGATGGGACAATCGATACAGTAGGGCATTCGATACGCGCTCTGAGGATATTTTATAGATCAAACGGGTTTGTATCCGACTCTAGGTCGCAAGAATTACCTATTCTGAAACCCGCAATTAGCTATTTGATTTTACAGTTCAGCTTTTGCTGATTCGAATAGCGTTATATCGTTAAATGAATAGAGAAGACTACTGCGGGCATACATCATTATATTTATTTTTTTGATAGGATTGATGCAGCGTGGTCGGTCGCAGTAAAACTTCTATTCAAAATTATGACATGTTTGTTGACTCCTTTCAATAAACTTTTCCTTCACAATGCAGGTTGCCTGATGATCACTCTCTTGATTTCGAGATAAAATTGATTTCCTGATCTCTAGTAATGCTGCATCTACTGGAACTCCAACTGCTGCCTCCGTCATTTAAAAATGGATGGAGTAAAGTCAATAATTAGCGATTCTTGTGCTGTCTTTACATTGAAAAATTTGTCTCCACATTGAAACATACAAAGCACTAAAACAATAAACAAGTATGCACGTTAAACATATATGCACAATAATCGCAGCTCGTACCATGTTCTAAATAGTGACTGTAATGTGTTCAGTTTATGTCGATGACAAGTCTTCTATAATATAATAAATTATGAGATTGAGATCAATTTCAAAATTTGGGAACTATGATTTTTCAACATTTTTTGCAAATTTTTTCTCTCCTTAGTATTCTATGTCCTCATATAACATCACAATTAGACTTTTCATATTTTTTGAACCCATCAGGCTCATGTTCTAAACTGTATATAGTCGAATTTGCTTCTACCCTAGCTTAGAACTAATTTGCAATTTATAATGGCTTTAGAGAGAACTGGGCGTCACAACCAATCGGGCTGACATATGCTGTAAAGAAATCATCAGTTCTTTATTGTTTACGGCATACTGCTTTTCACTCTTTCATAATCTATAATATTTTTTCAAGCTCTTATTTGTTCGTGTTATTTACTCACAGGAGAAAACAATGCTCAGATAGTGGATTCCACAGATTTGCAGCATTACAGCGAATGAATGACCGAAGCTCAAGCCATGAGAGGTTCAAACCGATTCCATATTGTAAGCGAAAAGAATTGTTATTGTGATTATGATTTCAATGACTTTTGAAGTGATCAGAACATCTAAATGGACTGTGTCAAGTTGATGGAAGATTTTGAACCTTCAAATTATAGGAAATTTTTTTCGCTGCATAGGTAACTGGCTAGAGCATTCTCGCATCCCATATAATGTGAACTCCAGTTCGAAAAAAAATTTCGACGACTTCTTATATCCTGATCGAAGTTATACTAATACATTGTTGAACTTTGTTTTATCTTTGCACTTTGAACTATGTGATTAGTTTTATGTATTATGAAAAACGGCATTCTCGCACAGCTGCTATCACTAAATAAATATAATGTCTTATCCACTGGGGTTGAGAATCATGGAGCATCAGATTATTGGCTGGCTATTAGAAGAATAAGTTTGCAGAATAGCATTCACTTAGCAGTCAGCAGCATTATCCGTTTTTTGAGATCCTTACTGTTAACACACCAGGGCCGTGTTGCATAAAAGTTCTGTAGTCATCAATAGTATTGAATTCAATAGTTCAATAGAACAAACCCATTGCATAAAATAAATAATATTTGCTATTTAATTCAATAGTTGTCAAAAGTGATTTTTTCACCTGATTTTTAGCAAGCGTTGCACAAAACTTTCTATTTCAATAATCAGGGGCATTTGTGAGGTCTATTGCAAATGGAGAAATTCTTTTTTCAAGGTCCTTTTGAGACTCTCGAAGCTTTGTAACAGTTCGCTTAATTTAAAACTTTTTAAGTGAACTATTCATGGATTTATTATTTTTTTTAAGCATCCATTTGTCTACATGTCCATATTTTTTCTTAATTAGATGTAAAGAATTGACTCTTTTGGAGCAATTTTTCAGAAGGGTACTTTTTTTAGACATTTTACTATTGAATGAAACCTAATTTTCATTTTAGATGTTTTACGTCTAATGTTGAATGACACTCCACCGGTTGATCTAAACGAGTCTGATCAATTTTTTGATCAGTTTTTGAACTAAAACTGGCAAAAACAGCCAATAATATCGAGAACTTTCAAGTCAATTTTGGAATATTTCACATCAGCACCACCTGCTGCTCCGGTTTTTTGTTTTGCATCTCTTTTTCTCATAGTATAATTTTAAAAATTCGGCCAAATGGAATCTCGAATGTTGCTCCAAGGCTTACCAGTTGGAACAGGATTAAATCCCTAAATTTGAGCAATGATGCTTTTCCAAGCTGCTGTCTTATCTTCTTTGTTCAAAGTATCAGAAAATGATTCAAATAAAATATTTTTTTGGGAAAAGATTAAGTCCAGAAAAATCAACCGTTGATTTTCATCCATTTTCTTAAAAAGTTAGACTTGTAACGACCAGATTTGTGTGAGGTACTTTACTTTCAACCAACGGTGGCTACGGCGGGAACAAAGGGGCGCGGGCGGTACAATACGGGCGATAATACACGAATGATCGACGGCCGCTTGAACGTCGAATAACAAAAAGGGACGGGGCGGTTGCTTGCAAATAAAATATACGACACGGTTTAATTGCTTTCGAAGACGGTTGCTTGCAAATAAAAACGAACGGCTGCAGATCAAAATTCACAAAATAAATAACTAACTAAATCACGCTTTGCTTCTTCTTTTATACGACGTTTTTGGCCACTCCCTGGGCGTGGCGGGAGGTCGAGCTTCTGTCCATCTTCTTCCGCCAATTGTTGCTTCCTGCTATGCTTTTTATGCTTTCTTAGTTACGCCTTTCTAATGCTTTCCTGGTACTGTATGCTTTTCGTGCTTCGCTTGCTTTCTACGGAGGGCTTGGCCACACCTCTGTGCGTCTGTGCATGCTTCCTGTATCGGTTTTTCTGTATACACATGTTTTGTGGGGCCGCCGCTACCGTTACACACGAGACTACTGTCTGGCGGGGCTTCTACGCATTTTACTGTGTGCAGGTGTTGTTTACGATTTTTACGGGGGATTACGGTAGCTGTGGAATGTGTAGTTTAGTGTAGGTTCTAGGGGAACAGCTGCCGTTTGTGCAAATTAGTTGGGGCATCTTAATTGGGCTACCCGGGTGTGAACGGATCAAAATAAAGTACTTCACATAATTTTAGAGGAATGTTTGGGTGTGAATCCCAGACACCCTTGAGACGATAAAATGTGAAAATGAAATAATATCTAATAAATGTCTATCACATACAGTATGCTACATATTTACAGTACTGCTTTAGCAGGTACGTTACATTTCCCTCCTTCCGGAGTTGAACGTCCTCGTTCAAGGCTTTGGAGGGTAAAAAGGGGTTGTCCCGTTTACATGCACCGTAAATGTGATATTCTTATGGGGGTGTTTGAGTGTAACGTTGGGGTACATGAAATTTGTAACTGTATAGGGCCCATTTTGGCGAGGGAGGAATTTCGGAGTCAGCCCTTGTTTACACGAATGATTCTTGTAAAGAATAAGATCACCTGCCTTGTAATGTATGTTCTGAGCATGCTTGTTGTACTGACGGGTATAGTGGTCCTGGACTTTTTGTAAACTTTTCTGCACGGTTGAGAGTGCTTCTGTAAAATGCGATTTTACACGAAGGGCGTAATCATCTAAATCAACCATGTAGGACGCGGGGAAGAAATTTAAAGCTGCTTCTGATGGCAAATTTGCTTGCCTACCGTGGAGCAATTCAAATGGGGGATACGAAGTGCTATCATTCTTATGAATGTTAATCCAAAAAACGGCATAGGGCAGATAAGTATCCCAATCAGTGTGATTTGAATTGATGTACATGCGGATACGGGTGGCTAAAGTTTGGTTGCAACACTCAACTTCTCCATTGGCAATGGGATGGTACAGGGTGGTATGAATTTTCCGAGTATTGCATAAACTAGTTATCCGTGAGAAGAGATCGAAGACAAAATCAGAGCCACGATCACAATAGATGATTTTTGGGGACCCATGACGGCAAACAATTTTGGTTACGAACAACTTGGGGATAGTGGCTGCAGTGATGTCAGGGGTAGGGAATGCCTCTACAT
Organism: Romanomermis culicivorax; assembly: GCA_963922205.1. NCBI lineage: Eukaryota > Metazoa > Nematoda > Enoplea > Mermithida > Mermithidae > Romanomermis > Romanomermis culicivorax. The sequence goes on from CAWUHX010000194.1 coordinate 255,168, forward strand.
ACTTTGTGAAATAGTTGATGAAAACGACAATGAAATGGTTGCCGTCTTCAGTGAGGGGTAACGGTCCCATGCAATCAACATCGACTCTATCAAATGGGCCAGTCGGCTGAATTGGTACGAGATTTGCATGTATTTTGTGTCGGAGGGCTTTCTGTGTCTGGCATGAGTGGCAAGTTTTTCAGTATCGTTTGATATCACCGCTCATTTGGGGCCAAAAATATTTTTGTCGGAGCAAGTGTAAAGTTTTCCTGGCAGCAAAATGTCCTGTGAATTTGCTGTCATGATGGGAGGCCATGAGATGCTGGACTTGTGACTTTGGAATGTATAGTTTTGCCTGTTTGTCGACTATACGGAAGAGGATGTTTTGATGCACTGTGAATTTGATCAGAGTAAGGGGGTGTTTTTGGGCGATTTTTGCTAAAATACCTTTGACAGTTGGATCAGTGCATTGGAGTTCGGCATGATTTTTCTGTTGCTCTTCTTGTTCAGTTGCTTCAGCTTCCAAAACCGAATTGATAGTGGATATTTCGGGGCCGGTTTCTAATTGCTCAATATCAAAGGATTGTTTTGCTATCTGTGAGGTGAATCGAGAAACAGCATCTGCGTTGCGGTTAGCAGTGCTTTTCTTAGGTGGAATGTCGAGTTGAATACTGGAGAGGGCTAATGCCCAATGGGCAATGCGAGGGGACGGGTTTTCCTGTTGTAGGACTGCCTGAACTGCCGTATGGTCAGTGTGTACAATAACATGTTGCTGGAAAAGGTAGGGGCGGAAATACTTGACAAACTCAACTACTGCAAGGGTTTCCAACTCAGTTATGGGGTAGTTGCGTTCTGTGGGTTTGAGTGTGCGGCTCCCAAAAGCAATGGGGTGATCCTGACCTTTGCTATCTAGCTGACTAAGAATGGCTCTGATTCCGAGTTTCGAGGCGTCAGTTTGCAGAATAAACGGTTTTGTGAAGTCTAGATGCTGCAGTATTGGGGCATGAATGAGTAATTCCTTTAGCTTAGTGAAAGCGTTTTGCTGTTCAGGGCCCCAGGAAAATTCCGAATTCTTTTTGAGTAACGATGTGAGTGGGCTAGAAACTTGAGAGCAATTTGGGATGAATCTACGATAATAAGAAGGTAGGCCATGGAATGACTTAACTTCTTTTGAGCTTTTGGGCGTGGGTATGTCGTAAATGGCCTGTACCTTATGGGGATCTGGTGAAATGCCTTGCTGAGAAATCACGTCGCCTAAGTATTGGACTTGGGGTTGGCAGAATTTGCATTTTTGTATGTTTAGCTTAAGGCCTGCTTGTGAGAGTTGGGCAAGAATAGTGTCTAAATGTTCCAGCATTTGGGCATGGGAATCTGGGAAGACTAAAACATCATCGAGATATATAAGGCATGTGTTCAATTGCAGTCCCGAAAGGATAACATCCATTAACCTTTGGAATGTAGCTGGGGCATTGGTGAGACCGAAGGGGAGGTAGTTGAATTGATACTGGCCGGCTGAGCAATTAAAGGCCGTTTTTTCTCTGTCTGCTTGTGCTATAGGAATGGAATAGTATGCATTGGATTGGTCAAGGGACGTAAAATATTTCATCCCATGGAGGGTGTCTAGAATTTCGTCTATACTGGGCAAGGGGTAGGTATCTTTTTTGGTTACTTTGTTGAGGCCTCTAAAATCAATGCATAAACGATGGCCTCTATCTTTTTTGGGGACTAAAACTGTGTTGGTACACCATGGAGAATTGCTCTGGCTTATGACACCTGCTGCTGCGAGTTGCTCAACTTCTGCTTGTATGATTTGCTTTTCTTTTGGGGAAGTCCGATAAAGTTGTCTACGTATGGGTTGGGAGCCATTGGTGTGAATTGTGTGTGAAACAAGGGTGGTTCTACCTAAGTCCATTTTGGATTTAGCATATAATGTGGGATACTTCGATAGGGCGCGCAGGAGTTGCGTTTTTTCTGCTTCTGTCAGGTCACTGGAGGTTAAATTAACATTTTCTTTTAACCATGTGAATGTATCAAAATGGTTGGGCTGGTTTTGTGTTGAGGAGGTTTCTTTAGTGGAAGCATCGTGTTTTGGGATGTAACATGAGACTGTACCAATGCATGTTCCAGGGTAAAGAATTTGAGCTGTTTCTTGTGTGTTTAGTACTGATATGCATATGCGACTGTGTTGATTTTCAGAGATACAAGCTGCGAAATGGACTTTAGGATTCTGTTTGGGTTTCGGGGTGAATTCAAGCTGTTTTACCTGTAAGTACGATTTGGGCAAGGGGACAGTGAATTCTGTTACTGTACGGGGTGGCAATTCTAATTGTTCATCTAGATATGTTCCACCACAGGTTGAAAGGGGACTATATTCTAGGCCATCACAGGGTAGTATGACATTGCCAAATTTGACCTGAGATTTTTGATTGTTGATAGTGTATTCCGAAAATCGACTGAGAAAGTTTTTGCCCAGAAGGATATCTGCTGTGCAATCTTTTTGGACATGGACCATGATTGTTTCCTGGATTGTTTGGCCTGTCACTGTGACAAAAGTGGTCCCTACAAAATGAATTGGGAGATTATTTGCTGCTTTTGCTTGGACTAGTGGGGGTTTCATGTCTAACTGTAAAATTTGAGCGATTCCTGAATCAATGAGTGAGTAGACTGCACCAGTGTCAATCATGCCTTTTGTGATTAACTTGCCGTTAAGTGTGATCAGAATGTGAGGGGTATGTTTCTCAGGTACAGTTTGGGGTGGCTTGTTTGATCCAGATTGGTGAATTTGATTAATGAGTTCGATTGCAGGAGTTTGGGGGGTATCAATATCGACAAGGACGTATTTCTGCTGTGTTTGTGCCCCACGACGATTAGCTAGTTCTAAGAGAGCATGGCTAAATGATGGGGGAATGGTCTCATGTAGATGTCTGTTGTTTGATGGTATTTCATATGCATGTTCATTTGTGGCATGATGCATTGGAGAGGGGAAATATTTTCCAAGAATGAGAAAAGAATAAAAGACGCCTGCAATAACTACAGTAATAACCGCTAGATTGATAATGATTTGCAGGGGTCCTTTGAGCAAATTGTTTAATCCATCCATGAGACTTTGGGTGGTACCGGTTATTACATGTTCTATGCCTTGACCGGCGCCAGAGAGGGTATTTCCAAGTGCTTGACCAGTGCCTGAGATCATGTTGTAAACTGTATCGGAATTGAGAGACATTTGGGCGGTGTAATTGACGAGTTTTTCGACAACGTTTTCGAGTGTGTGAGTTTTGTAAATGTATTGTTTCAAAAAGAGTAAGTTGGTTGAAATAGTTGCAAGCTGTTCATGAAAAATGGCCAATGTATTAAAATGGAAGAGGGAGAAATTTTGGTTCCAGACGATTTCTAGAGGTAAATTTGTGACATGTGGGGATCCTGTTTCACTGACCCATGTATTATTCTGTTTGTAAAGGGCTACATGCATGTGATGGCAGTCAACGGTTTGTGAAAAAGGGGTCAAATCGTTGCCTCCTCGATTTGAAAACATGAGTTTGGTTCCTAGGAGAATGGGCAAAAGTTTGTAGCATGTTTGGTTGATCTTGTGGTTGTAAAAGATTTTAGATGCATTTACCTGCTTGCAGGGCCAGACTGTAAGGGCTTCTCCTGTGAATTCTGCTATAATGTCAGTTTGCTGTAGGAATGCACGGGCCCCAAGGGTTGCATCAAGACGCAAAATTTGCCATATGAGATCAAGGTGACACTGTGCCTGTCTGCATAATTCATTCCATACGTTTTTGAAATTTTGAATTTCGAATTCCTGGATTTTGTCTGTTAGATAATTTAGTTTCGCGTTAATTGGTTCAAAATCATCAAAATCGTTTAGTGTAGTATGAGTTTCGTTAGTTTTTGGGGTTAAAAATGCGTTACGATGTGGGGTACTTTTATCTAATTGTACAATAATGTCTTGTTTAGTTAGAATGCTGTCTTGGATTTCTGGGCAATTGGGGTTTGAGAAGAGTGTGTTTTTAACTGAGAATGCACCTTGTAGCTCTTCTATTATCATGTGGGTTTGCGTAAGTTTGATGGGATGTGTATTTTTGTATTCGAAGGGGCATAAGTTTTCAAATGTTGTTTCATTCCAGATAATGGATCCGTCGGCTGTGACACAATGACCTGATGTCGGTTTGCATGACCCCAGGTCACCTAATGTACCTGTCATAGATTTTCCATTCCAAGATGCTATTTGTCCTATTTCTATGATGACGTTAGTGACCGAGGTACAGTGGTCTGTACAACACCATGTGTATTCTACGCTTAGGGAGTTGTTTGTTGACCAAAATCCTGGTTGGGTTTCGTATAATTTTTGACCATTGTGTTCTTTGTCTATAACAATTGCCTTACAAACATGTGGGGTTAGATTTTGCATTTCGGTTCGGTCGAAGACAATACCTTTTGAGCCAAGAATCCTGTATTGGTACAAATTTTCGGTTTGCGAACACTGCATTTGTATGCGTCTGTTATGTGAGGTTTAGTGGAGGGGATATAGATTTTTCCAAATGTCTGTACAGGTTTGTCTACTGTGGAAGGGGGCATGCATGATACATGTTTTGGTATCCTGACTGAGTGACCGCTCAATGAAGTTCCACACATCTGAAATTGGGCACTACACGATGTGGGGATTATTATGCATAAAAATATACAATACAATGGCCAGTATAGTGTTTTAGTGGATGCGGCGGGGCACTGTATGTTTTCGTTCTGGCCGGTTTGGCATGGCGGCTTTTGGTTTTGTTCAGTTTTGGGTTGAGGGGGTGGCCGGTTTGCAATCTGAATGGTCTGTAAAACTTTAGAAGTTGAGTCATGGGATGGGGTTTGGAAATGCTTACTTGTGGGGGACGGTAGAAGTCTTTGGCGGGGGCAGAATTGGTAGGGTTCGGGGGTCAGGCCATGGAGAAGGGATAACAAGTTGCGGCCTGCTTTTGATGGGGTTTCGGTGGCAGTGGGCGGCGTGGTGTCTTGCTTTCGGGGATCTTGTAGCATACAGGGATGGTGGGCGGCGATTTTTCGATTTTTGCGGCTTCAGGCGTGGGGGGTGGTGACATGGCGCTCCAATCCGGTACGTCCAGGTCGAGGACGTATTCATCACTACGGCAGTGGGTAGTGGGCATAATGCTTCCTAAAGTAGTCTGAGGGCCTTTAGTTATGGCGGGTAATTTTGAGTAAAATGCGGGGTCATCAATGTCCATGAGGGGTTGGGGTTGCCTGTACTCAATGCAATTTTGAATATTAGGACTCTCCTGATTTGGACAGTACCTGCTTGTATGACCTCTCTGCTTGCATATAAAACATTGAAAATTTGAGTAGGGTTTGGAAAGGCAGTTATCAGATCTATGTCCTGTTTGGGAGCAGTGGATGCATCGGCTTTTACAATCACGCGTACAGTGATTATTATGAAAACAGATTTCACATGATTTTCGGGTGCCTACTGATTTACAATTACGAGCTACGTGTCCGACTTGTCCACACTGGAAGCATGTGGTGGGTTGCCTAGGGGTGGTATTGTTCCTGTAACCATTTATCCTACTGAAAGTATTGTTACTGAAGTTGTTGTAGCTACTCTGTTGTGGGGGTTGAGGTTTTTGTTTGATCTGCAACTGTAAATCTTTTACTTGTTGTTTTAACTGATGCAAAAGGTCCTGTTGATCTGTATTTTTGGTTAAGGAAAAGATGGGTTCGGGTTTTGGGGGTATGAAGGGAAGGACGTTAGATTTTAACTCATTTCTAAGAATTTGCTGTTCAATGTAAGCTGCTTCGTCTGACATTTCTTTTAGAGTCCCGAATCGTCTATACTTAATTGCTTCCCTGATTTCGTTTTGCTTGCCTTCTACTAAGGGGGGTTTTATGATCATTTCTCGTGCATCTGTGTTAAAGTTAGGATAGGGGAGGGTTGCGAGGTGTTCTAGATCAAACAAGAATTCCGTTACTGTTTCTGAACGCTTTTGTTTTCTTTCGCCTAAGAATTGTTGATGTAGCTCATTATCTCTATTATTTGGGAAAAAATGCCTGTAATGCGACTTTATACTGCTCGTATGTGTGGGGAGGGTTTTCGGAATTTGCTAAACTTTTGAATTTTGCTAATGCGGCTCCTCCTAAATGAATTTCTAAACATACCAACTTTAACTGTACGTCTGTATCTTTCATGCCTTGGAGTGCCATGAATTGGTCTGATCTTTTGTTCCATTCACCAAAATGTTGGGTCATGCCGCCCATGAATACTGTAGGTTTCAGGTAAAACCTATTTGACATGTTATTACGAATGTTTGCTGTTCTTAGATCGTCTATTAGGGTAGGGTTTACTGTATTCTGATTCAATTGTGTGCGTAGAGTACAAAAATGTTCTGAAAATAAATCGTTTATCTGTTCTCTAATGATTTCTCCTAAATGATCTTGCGTTTGGTGGGTCATTCTTGGTTTACGCTGGGATTTCTGCTTAAATGCTTCAATTTTTGCTTCATGCTGTATTCGTTTAAATGTATCCCTTAATGTTTCCTTGGAGGGGATTTCCAGTTTGCTTTCTACGAATACTGTCTTACTGTAGGAAATGATTACTACTGTGTTATCTAATGCTTCTAAATGCCTGGATAAGAGTACACCTAATTGGAGGCAGGGAGTTCCAGTGGTTAATGTAACGGTATGGTCACCAAAATATGTAACAACCAGATTTGTGTGAGGTACTTTACTTTCAACCAACGGTCGCTACGGCAGGAACAAAGGGGTGCGGGTGGTACAATAGGGGCGATAATACACAAATGATCGACGGTCGCTTGAACGTCTAATAACAAAAAGGGACGGGGCGGTTGCTTGCAAATAAAATATATGACATGGTTTAATTGCTTTCGAAGACAGTTGCTTGCAAATAAAAACGAACGGCCGCAAGTCAAAATTCACAAAATAAATAACTAACTAAATCACGCTTTGCTTCTTCTTTTATACGACGTTTTTGGCTACTCCCTGGGCGTCGCGGGAGGTCGAGCTTCTGTCCATCTTTTTCCGCCAATCGTCGCTTCCTGCTATGCTTTTTATGCTTTCTTAGTTACGCCTTTCTAATGCTTTCCTGGTACTGCATGCTTTTCGTGCTTCGCTTGCTTTCTACGGTGCATGCTTCCTGTATCGGTTTCTCTGTATACACATGTTTTGTGGGGCCGCCGCTACTGTTACACGTGAGACTACTGTCTGGCGGGGCTTCTACGCATTTTACTGTGTGCAGGTGTTGTTTATGATTTTTACGGGGGATTACGGTAGCTTTGGAATGTGTAGTTTAGTGTAGGTTCTAGGGGAACAGCTGCCGTTTGTGCAAATTAATTGGGGCATCTTAATTGGGCTACCGGGGTGTGAACGGATCAAAATAAAGTACTTCACGTAATTTTAGAGGAATGTTTGGGTGTGAATCCCAGACACCCTTCAGACATTAAAATGTGAAAATGAAATAATATCTAATAAATGTCTATCACATACAGTATGCTACATATTTACAGTACTGCTTTAGCAGGTACGTTACAGACTGATTAGCAGTGAAATTAATTAATTGGCGTCAAACACAGCTAACAAAAATACAAAAGTACCTCAGAGCAATACAAGAAAAAAGAACAGGAAAAATGACTGGTCCGAGCAGACTACTATTGAAAAAGTTCTGTTGAATTCAACAGTCTTCAATGGTATTTTATGCAACAGAATTTCAATACACTATTGGGGACTATTGAATTCATTAGTTCTTTTGAAGGGCCCAGGAATGGAAATTGAAATTACAAGTTAATGATACAGCAGCATTTTCTAACTACAGTCAGTCATTTTCATATGTAGTGTCAAAATTATATTCAGTGGCAAAAAACTTATTAACCCTGCACATGAAATTTTCCCCGTAGTCCAGTACCATGTTTTTCAGTCATTCTGACTCTATGGCAATTAGCTTCTTGATGATCACAGCGTTTAAGAAATAAATGGAATAAAAACGTTGTAATACCTCGTTGGGGATAACGGGTATTGTTCTTTAGAGTGTTGAATCGCATTTAGTGCACACCTATTATTGTGCTTCAGTTACAGGGCAGATCCAATAAAAGATGGTAAGAAACGTAAAATACATTTTTTGAACTTGCACATTAAAATTATGACAGGTAACATCATTACTATGTGATTCTTTTTTCGATATAACCTTTGAGCTCGTATCAACCATGCCGCAGAGTCGTAGTTTTGCTTATCACTATTGGGGAGATGAACAAGAATGTGTATGGGAACTTTTTCGGCCAAAAAGTGATATCACTCCTTTGCTGTTTTCAAATTGAAGTGGAATTTTGGGAGTAAAAATAATTTTTGAAAAATCGAGTGTAGCCAGGAGTTGGGCCTAAGGTGCACCTCTTGGCTACGATTTTCAGCATACAACTCCTATGCTTGGGGGTCGTGAACCTACGACTTTTTGCAAGTAGCAGCGTACCTGCTGCTTTGAGCTCCCGACCATTGAAGTTGCTGACTTTTTAGAAAATGAAAATTATGAGGAATTGCCAAAGGTCGTAGGTTCACGACTACCAAATATCGGAGTTGTATTCTAAAAATCGTATTAGCCAAAGGGAGCAGCTTAATCTGTGTTCACCTCGTGGTGTGGAAGGTCTAAAGGTGAGGACATCACCCCGGAACGCTGGTAAGCTAGGTTCCACTCTTGGCTACAGCCAATTTTTCAAAATTCATTTTCATTCCAAAAATTCCTCATAATTTTCATTTTCTAAAAAGTCAGCAACTTCATTGGTTGGCAATTCAAAGCAGCAGGTATGCTTCTACTCGCCAAAGGTCCAAGGTTCATGACCACTAAGCATTGGAGTTTTATGCTAAAAATTGTAGCCAAGGAAAGCACCGTCATCTTGGTTCACCTCGTGGTGTGGTGTTCTAGTGGTGAAGACGTCAGCCCAGAATGCTGGTAACCCAGATTCGACTTCTGGCTATACCCTATTTTTAAAAAATTATTTCCACTCCAAGAAAAGTGATTATTTCGTCGATATAAAACAGAGTGAAAACGATTTATGGACTCATGGATGCATGGATTTTCAGTGATTTTGCCTGAAAAACGTGCATTTACACAATTTATGGACTTTTTTGGCATCTATTTTCAAGAAAATGATTCAAAAAAACGTGCAATATTCTTCAAATCAATGGAAAATGCCGGTATAACTGACATTTGGACTTTTTGACTTTTGGATGGCCAATTTTCAGGCAATTACAGTGATTTTTGATGATAATTTGGCTATGTAAAATGACCATATTTTGCATTTTTCACTAATTTTTGTATTTTTTGGGCTGGAGCTCAAATTTTTATCAACTCTAGAGTGTGAAAACATGACATGCACAGTTTTCTGGGATAGAAGTCAAATTCGATTTCACTCATAATACCCAGTTTTCTGACATCGTTTTTTCAAAAAAAGAAGCCTAAAAAGACGTGCAAAGACATGTCAGCATATTTGCTCCTATAGAAAATTTCTGACTCGAATTTGTATGTCAAGATTTTAAGGTATAGGCAAGTTTCAGTATTGTACAGATTTGCCTATTAATAGACATTTTCTAGGAGAGCATGATTGTAGAAAAAAAGTTGCAAATATGCTCACATGCCTAGTCTATTAATAGACACAGAATGAGAAATAATAAATGTGTATTATGTGATGGATGGATATTGAGCTGAAAGTCAGATATAAGTGAACTAAATATTTGTCTGATGCTTCACTGATGTGAAATTTCACTCAAATTAACATGAAGTAGAATTCTCTTAATGCGAATATGAGACAGACATGCTGACTATAAAATTCTAGTCACATCGATGCTTTTATGATTCTACATATCTACAATTTTCGTGGGAAAATTGAACTACTGAAGGGAATGAATCATCTTGGTATTAACACTGGGTTAATGACAAATATACAAATAAAACAGGCATTCTACAGTCCTGAGTCTGAGCCCAGTGATCGGATTCAACACAATCAAACAGGTTAATCGTAGTTATTATACACCATATAAAAACAACAACTAGTAACCTGCTCACTTGCATTGGAAAATCCGGAAATTGAGGGGGGTACCAATACATAACAATTCGAAGTACAAGCATAAAAAACAATCATATTATACAATCAGGCCTGTAGCCAGGAATTTTTTCGGGGGGAAAAACACATTTTTTTCACCTAATTTGCTGTAAAATTGGCATTTATGACTTGACTTTTTCTTGGAAAAAATAAAACCAAAGGTCAACACCCATAACATTTTGGAAGGCCATGGTCCTCCAACCAACTTGCCTACAGGCCTGTACACAATGGACAAAAATATGAATTGACAGTAAACAATAAAAAATACATGATAATCAACTACATGGTAATACAGTGAGAAAATTCTGAATGTCTCCAATTCTAGAACATGTTAAACAGAAAAACAGAAACATTATTATGATATTTATGAATATCCTTATAGAGAAAAAACAAAAGTCAAATCAAGATCTTTCAGAAAACTTTGTTTTATCAAACTTTTCAAGAGCATTTCATACTATTCTTTCAAAGTCAAATGAATGCAAAGAATTAATAGTGCTTTCTTCAGAGAAACACATTTGTTAGGAATTCAAAAGATTTAAGGATAAAAGTGGGCTTGTTAGCTTATCATTCTATACCCGATGCTAATATTCAACGTTAAGGAAGAAAAAAAATTTATATAGTAGAGAGATTCACTGAATATTTGCTAATTTAGCTGTTGGGTCCTGACATACCATATTTATTTGAATAAAAGGCGCCCTCTAATAAATGGCGCACTTTTTACAATATAAAAAATAATAAACTGCATCCTCTAATAAACGGCATGCCATTTATTAGAATCATAAATATTTATCCTTAATGTAAACTCAATATGCACTGTTTATTAGAGAAATGAAGCCGAATTCAGAAAGTCACCAACTGTCACCGAAAAAAATGCTAGGATTTTTTGCTTCTGAAAAGGGCTTAACATGTTTATTTTGAAGTATATTTTGACTGCAATAGTTTCTATTGACTTTCTTCAAAGCTTCTGTGAAATATGGTCTATAGGTGAATCTGTTACAAATCACAAAAACAGAAAGAAGCACAGTTTGGATTTCAAGATGAAAACTATTGCAGCACCAAAAGAAGAAGAAAACTGTCTAGTTGCTAGCGGCCTCAAAAAAAGTGAATCTAGGGTGTTATTCTCCATTCTTTTTCTTTTAATTTCATAAGTTGATTTTATTTTTCCTTCGTTTTCCTTCATTACCTTTGTTTCCTCTTCTCTTTTTTCCTTTTTATTTGTTTTCTTTTTCTTTCCTTGGTGTGGGGAGGTATGGTATTTTTCTGATGATGAAACATTATTGTTGAGATTACATGAAAGAATAAAAAAAACAAGATTAGATTAAAATGTGTCTGGATGAAGCTCAAAATTTCACAGTGTCCTCAAGTAAATGGCACACTAAATGAACCTCAAAAAATAATTAACAGTGCGCCATTTATTGGAATACTTATGGTACCTGTATTTGGAGTGACTGAGGGAAGGGTACCCCCAGAATACTCAATCGTATAGGCAATTATTGATTGCCCTCATACCTCAATTTCAGTTTTTGACAGCTACCTCATCATCAGCTGATTGAAAATTGACAAACTTTTTGGTTGAAAATGATTTTTTATGGCAGGAATTAGCCAAGGAGTGAAAAATATTCACCACTTTGCACTAAAACAATGCTCAGTATCATGTTCCCTTTGTTTACAATGTTTTTCTTCTGCATGGTGCAAAACTTTTTCCAGTTGTGGACAAAAATTCAGACTTCTCGAACAGCACAAATAATTTTGTGCGTTTTGGTGTAAGCATGCGAAAACTCTGCAGGGCATGACCTTCTTGGCAATTTTTCGGCATGGTGCCAAAAAAACACTGCTTTTAAAGCCAAAGTCATTGACCACAAACACGTTTTTAAGTTTTTTGCCAGAAAAAATGTTTTTGAAGCGCTTATGGATCTCTTCCAAAAACAGTAAAGTCAGTTAATTCATCCCTTAAAATTGCTTTTGACATATGCACAAGTGGTTGAAGCTCACATATGGGCACAGAAGAAAATGTTTCAGTAGAAAAGCTTTATGGAACTTTTGTACCTATACAGCATGTTCCAGGCAAAAAAGCTTCCTTGAACATCTATTATATAATAAAGTGGTCAATACATTTTTCAGGACTATATAATATTGCATGTTTGTGACACTTTTTTTGACAAAGTTATGACATCAAGGGATAATTCGTGACTTCTATGAAGTGTAATGCACTGAGTTTTGTAGGGAAGACACCAAATGATTCACCTTTTAAATCAGACTAAAGGACTAAAAATTGAAAATATTGAGAGTTCAAAACCGAAAAGATGCATTTTGCTTATTTTTAGAAGGTCAAAATCTTAAAATTTCAAAAATCAAAATTAAAAATCATGAATAGTCAAGGCAGTATGTAGGGAGCTGAGGGAGGGGCCCTTCTGAGACTTTATCATACGTTGATTTCATGTCTATCATTGAGAAAAATCTCAATATTTTACGGCGCTTCGTCTCAGTCGATCAGTGTAACAGTCATTGTCTTCCATCAGGTGTGGCCGTTAAGAAATCTACTCCCCCTTACTTATTAACTATCAACAGTTTCTTTTTACTTCCTTTCTCCTTCTTTTTTTATTACTTCATTTTTTACTAGTTAAGACTCAAAGTTTTGTTGATAATTGAGATTTTCCATCACTTCTCAAAATTTCATTTTCTCATTTTGTTTGGACATTCTGGGACGATGGAAAATCAATTTTCCGAACATTTATTTCAAGAATTAGATTTCAGTTTTGTGTTCAAAAGTCGTAACTCCTAGAATTTTACTTGAAAAATTTTAAAAACTGCAAATTTATTTGTAAACCCCCAAGAACTTGGTCGAAAATATATGAGTAAGAAGAGTATAAATTTCCGAAAGATATTTCCATGAAGCTTTTGAATTGATTTTACGTTAGCAAAGAAATAATCGCATCAAAAAGCATAGAGACTTGACTTGACGTATTGATCTTGCTCAAAAGGAAAAAATGTGAATCATCATTAAATATCATGAATTATTGAAGATTACCAATTAAAACATGAGATATTACGTTTGAGATGATGAAGACTAATATAGATTAAGTGATAAATGAAGGCAGACATGATAAAGCCGCGCCTGAGCTACTTAATAAATAATTATGATTATTAAAGTTATAACCGGCGCGAAGCGCCATAAAATTTTGAGATTTGGACCTCCTAAAATTCATCTTTTCAATATGAAAACCCCAAATTTTTCTTCCACATTTGTGGAAAGACCTCAAAAATTTTTTCCACACTTCAAATTTTTTTCCACATTATAGTGCAAATGTGGAAAAAAACAGTGGAACCAAAAACTAAATAAAATTAGATGATTCTAATCGGAACCACAGAAATGTTAATAACGGATAAATTCATGAGAACTCTTTCGTTAACATGCTCAACCTCCTCCTGTAGAACATCAATATATTCTTTATGAGCTCAATTTGACTACCAGAATTTTCTCAATTTTTTCTCATTATTGCAGGTTTTTGACTGCAAATACAACAAAATGCTTGGGTGAGCTCCTAAAATGCATGAAAAAGCATCCGTAGCCACATTACAAACGTATTTAAAAATGTGGAAAATTTTTTGCAAATGAAAAAAATTGTGGGTCTCGTTGTCATCACTGTTTTTTTTCTCCCCAAATCGTGCTTTTTCGGGAAAAAAAATTCGGAAAGGGGAAAAAAATTTTGGGCTCTTTCCCCACTTGGGGAAGAAAATTTTGGGGATCGGATACAGAAAAGATGCATTTTGGTGCATTTTAGAATGTCATAATCTCAAAATTTTCCGGCGCTTCGCGCCGTTTATAACTTTAATAATCATTATTATCATACCTGTAAGACCTCCGACCAGTTGGGGGGGGGAAATCCGAAATTTTGGGGGGGGGGTAGGAAAAAGTCGAAATTTTTCAAAAAAAAGGCTAAAAAACATACTTTTTTGGAAATTTTTTTAATTTTTCCCTAACTGGGGGGGTTGGGGGGAAAAATGATTTTGGGTATAGGGTTGGCCGAGTTGGGGGGGCCCCCCCCAACCCCCCCCCCCAAGTACAGGTATGATTATTATGCATTACTTAGCTCAGGCGCGGCTTTTAGCACGTCTACCTTCATTTATCATATAATCTTTTTCATCATCTTTAACGTATTATCTCATGTTTTCATTGATAATCTTCAATATTTTATCATGATATTTAATGAAGATTCGCATTTTTTCCTTTAGAGAAAGATCAGTACGTCAAGTCTCTAAGCTTTTTGATGAAATTATTTCTTTTCTAACGTAAAATCAATTCAAACGCTTCATGGAAATATCTTTCGGAAATTTATACCCTGCATACTCATATATTTTCGACCAAGTATGAGAGTTTACAAATAAATTATACTGGTTTTAAAATTTTTCAAGTAAAATTCTAGAAATTACGACTTTCGAACACAAAATTCGAATCTATTTCTTGAAATAAATTTTCGGAAAATTGATTTTCCAGCGTCACAGAATGTCAATACCCAAAAAATTTTTTCGGCGCTTCGCGCCGGAAAGATTAACATCCATTTTGGGTTCTCACTTGTCATCATAGAGAACCTAACCATCGATTTCTCATGTAATTCTCAAAGTCATTATGCTTTTGGATAGTTTGCTTGAAAATTTGTTCCAATGCTTGTAGATTAAACTTTGAACTCGAAAATTTCAATTTTTTCCTCAATTTTAATGAATACGGGTCTAAAAACACCAGCAGGCTTGAAAAGGCTCAAAAACACCTAAATAAAGCGTCTGTGAGCATTTTTAAGCGAAAAAAACGACTTCGGGAAAATGGGGGAAAAAATTTTGATCCCTTTCCCCATTTGGTGAAAAGGCCCGGGGAAAAAAACAGTGGTTGTCATGTGGAAAGATATCTTCGAGGAAAAAAACGGTGAATGCACTGTACCTAAGCCTAAACCTGAGCCTAAGCTTAAGGCAGAAAATTTGCCAGAAACAGGTATAAAAATCCATAAATTTTTTCGACCAATCAAAATGATGACAGATCTGGGTCCGCAATCCTTTATCTGCAACTGCATAGTGCACTAATGCATTGTGTCGTTCAATTCAAATCTTCAGGTTTGTAAAATACAGTAAATTGTAAGCTCGAACTAGATAACTAAATGAAAATTAGTACTTGTTGAATATCATCTAATTCTATCTCAAAATCGACAAACGTTTTTAATTATCATGACAGCCTGACAGTCAGCAAATGCTGAAGTTTTTTAAACACTCGAATATTACATACTTGTACTACGGCAATGGACGTGAAATCTATGAAAGCGTTTGTTTTTTTGCTAGATTGAAGAATTCTTCCAGTTCCCGTGTTCCTGCTCCATAATTTTTGGCTCCTGCTCAAATGGATATGGAAGTCTTAACAATATCCACGAAACCGCTTGGGGCCCAAAATTATAGTACTTTTGCTATTTTCTGATAAATGGATGCTAACAATTGATCCACGACTTCTAAAACTTGATGAAAATTTCTAACATTTTCTATGTCATTTGATCCATATTGTTCAGCCACAATCAAACTAAAACTTTTGTTATTGAAAGTTAAGTACACTCATGAATTTCTAACCCTATGGCATGAGGTGTTCAGCAGAGCATCGTAAAAATATGAAGCAGTACTTGCTTCCCACGTTATTATTTACGAGATCTCATGTTTTTATAGGCGTTCACTGACCATTCTCATATGCATCTTTTCTGCAAATGCTCGTGAATTGAATAATGAAACAAATATGTACCGCCCATGAAATAGTCAAATAGATGATGCACTTTACGCTCCTCAGACCATATTTGGTTGATTGTTTTACAGATTCGTAAACATATGTCGACATGATTGCATTGAAATATTTGCAGCTCCCCAAGCGGTATTTTTTCTCGAAAATCTGTCGCAAGTGATTGCAACTATCAAAATCGAATGAATCCCTCATTTTCTCTGTGCGCAAGAAAGATCTTGACGAGTTCTATCCAGTGAAGTATATTTTGCAAAAAAATTTGCATAGTGTTGCAGAAATCAGCTATTTTGTAAGCATCTTGCGTTTCTTACGTTTCTTGTGTCAATTAAGCTTGATTTAAAGCGCTCAACAGATACTTGTCGAAGGTGTTAGGTATCTTTCGATCGAAAATTTCAATATCTACCTTGCGATGTTTTATATCCTGAAATCGCTCCAATACTTGAAGAGCAAATCGCTTGCGTATTTTTTAGCGAAAAAAGTATAGACGGGCCTTAAGTCAGACTTAAATGTGAACGCATTGGTATGGACATTAACAGCTACAATAATTACAGAGAATGGAAAAAAATTTGCAGCTATGCTGAGATCTAAAAGAAGGCCTCAGATGACTTTTTCGGTTACTGATTCTAATCTTCTGTTTGAGACTATAACAGCAAATAAAGTGTTGAGTACGAGTAGTCTATAGAAATATTTTCATTGCCCAAAGATAGAGAGCAAGGTTCTGCAAATAACAATCATTCGACTATTCCTTAGCATGCAAAATCACTGATTCAGATGTGATTAATTTTTAACTTATCATGAATTAGTGTCGAGAAGTAAATACTACTTGAAAATCGATTATGGTTTAGTGTACTAAAGTTCACGATTTTCTACTTTCAAATATTGAAACCATGTTGTTCTTTCGTATTTTTATGGCTTCCTGCTGGAGTTTATGTCCCATATTACTCGAACTTTGTCGGAAAGTTTTCAGAAGAAAAAATTCTATCGTAAAAGCTTATTATAAATGACTTCAACAACACTGTTAATTTCAGCGTTTTCCTATTTATGAGCATTTAATTAGAAAACAGACAGTTTTGAGGATTTTTCTTGCCTTGAATTATTCCAGAATCAGTGGAGTTAAGAGTGCAGACGAAGCCTCTTCCAAATATCACATGGGGCGGTCGCAGCTGTGCCTTCGACATGAGTTTCTAAAGTCTGCTCTTTTTATTCTATGCCCAAAGCATACGTAAGATTTGTCTAAAAGTATGCCTTTTCGGTTTTTTGTTTTACCTGATGAATTTGACTCACTTTATGCGATTAGTGTTTTCTATCATGTCATTCACATTTAATCTAAATCTAGTTTTTATTATTATATTATCCCTCTGCTCAAACCTTTTCATTGGAAAAAATCGATTAAAAACGGGTGCGCAATGGCCGGCTAAAATTAGAGTTACTGAATTCACCATTGCAATGAACGCCTAGAAAATTTCATGATGGCCGGCAAAAATAAGAATTGGCTTTCTTGCAATTTCCAATGGCATGAAAAGATTTCATTGCGGCCGGCCAGAATAACTTTTGGCATATTTCTTTAAACAGTTATACATATCTCGAAGTAAAATTTAATGACTGAATTGATTTGATTCTCATTTCCGGTGCAGGATAATTAGGGAAAACAGAATTACAACAGTGGTATGTTTTGAGTAAACTTTGGAAACAGTTTGTATCAACGGGTTTTGGTAAAATTTGTTTGTCAGTGTTTTTATACTCTGCCCTGCTTGTATCGCTACAAAAAAGCGCCTTGAAGATTTTTTTCAACCTAATGAGCCATAAACTTAGGAACTTATTTTTCAATGCATACATTGTTTTATTTGTCAACTCTCAAAACACTCGAATATATTAAAGTACTGACTTATAAATTGCAAATACGAGTAAAGAGTTAATGAAGAACTAAAAACTGAAGGAAAAAATATAGACACCTTGGATCACAAATAAGTCGCATTACAGTGGTCATGTATCTTCGAAGGTCAATAAAAACATCTATTTAAAGCACCCGAAAATTTTGATTTTGACAAAAGCGTAAAACCGATGAGAAATTCTCCGGAAAAATATTTGACATTATGAATAATATTTGACTTCACAAAAATGAGTATATTTGAATGCAAAGAAGAAATTTTTACTTGACCTCATGCGCAGAAAACACTTGCCATCCTTCGAACATCTCAACAAAAAATTACATAGCATAATAGTTCATAGATTTCATTTATGATTTTGCACTTTATATGGTAGACTTGATACATCCTAAACGTTGAGCCACAACTTATTGAAGACAGACATCGAAAAGTTGTTTTTAGAATTCTCTTCCGTTTTAAAAAAATCATTTCTGGTGGCCATTAAGAATTCAAGGGTGGTGCTTACTTATCAATTTTGTAAAAAGAAGTTTTCGAAAGTTTAGCGCAAAGATAAAAATATATAATAACCCCTCAATTGCATTTTGATAGGTTTAAACTTTTAATTTAATTCATTTTTATTTAAAAAATATTCACGGGCATAATGCTCACAAATTAAGTCTGTAATTATTCAAATCAATCATCAGGGTTTTTTGCACAAGCCAGACTGATCTGTAACTTGAGGAAAAATTTGATTGCACATGTAAATTTTCAGTTGCTCAATCTAAAACTGATAAATTCGCCAAATGACAAGCAAATGGTTAGAAGTTACATCCCTTGTATTCCCTTTATTTTACATCCTTTTATTCAGTTCACGTCAGTTTCAGACTTTTAAAACTGAATTTCCAGAGTTTTGAATAAAAAATCAAAAGGCTGATTAGAGTAACTTGTTTGGAAGTTTTGTGATTTCGAGGCTTCTAAAATATCGGAAAATTAATTTTTTCAGCACATTCTTCTGAATTTACCGATGTTCGATCATGGTCTTTTCATCATTGGGTTGGCAAAAGAGGTTGAGAATTTTCGCTTCATTTTCAATCTGATATATGTGGAGCCAGTACCAATCATGATTATTTATCAAAAAGTTTTCAAATGATTGGAAGCTTAAAAAAGTGCGATAGGTATTTTACTTCATCATGAATATTGATAATTACTTCTGGCTGTTAGCACCATAAAAAAATTTTAGATTTTGATGTTCTATAGTGTTGGAAAATGAATATTTTAAATATCTTTTCCCTGCATGTGCCCAATTTTTCAGTGAATTCAATGTGTTTTCAGTCTGGCAAACTAAAATTCAAAAATTAGGCAAGCAACAAAGAATTTGGATGGCTTCCTCAGATAGCGAGAACTTCTGTCATTTTCCCACACTGATGATGTTTCCATCATTTTCCAAATGCAAAAAGTTATGTTCATGATAGCGGACAATTCTAAAGCACTGCAAAACGATTTTGGAAAAACAATCTAGAAAAACCTTGATTTTTGTCAAATACGCCAAAAAACAATACAAGGTCAAACATTCTCCCATAATATGCTGATTTTTAAAAGCTATGAGCATAAACTAGGCCGACATTTTCTAACCGCACAACAGAATGATAGCAGGAATCATAAATGATTTGAAATCCGGCGCGAAGCGCTGGCAAATTTTTGGTATTTTCCATTTCAAAATGCATAAAAATGCGTCTCTTCTCAGGAAGCTACTAATCAAAAAGGTCATTAGGCTATAATTGTTACAAGCCAATTTGTCTTGTGCCCCGAAATTTTCAGGAGTCAATCGGAATTTTAAGGAGCCATGGCTCCTAATTGGACTAAAAAAACCCTGGCTTCGTGCTGAGTCAATGTATACTTAAATAATATTAACTTGTATATTTGACCTGAACTCTATAACGAGTTCTCTTTGAACAGTGTATTAGTATCGTTGCAGCAAACTTTTAGGCTGTCAATGACTGATGAATGAAAAGAAATTATGAATATTCCCTGTTCATTCAGTGAGATTTGGATTTAGAACTGAAATTTTTACCTTCTGTGTTTGATTGATTCCAATAGAAAAATCGATATCATTGGTACAATGTTTCCACTGAAAATTTATACAATTTTCGACTTTATTTTCTCCAGTCTTTGTACACTGTTGTTATATGTATATATATAGATATTAATACTCCAAAATTAATCGATATGAACTTCTTGAACAATTCTACAGTTATTTAAATTTTGTCAGCATTCTATTTCTTTTTGACTCGTCATCAACCATTTCCTTGCAGTTTTTTCATATCTCACTGACTTCATTAGCTAAAAAATGGGTTTTACAGGAGTTTTACAGAAAATTATGCGTTATACTGAAACATATCTTCGATTATAGCTATATTTTTATCGAACTTTTGGCCTGAAACCTTTCCACAGTTTCCAGAATTTTTCTTCTAAAATAAAATCTTTTATGCCATTGGCACAATTTTTTGGCCTCTCGTCCCAATTGGCACAAATTTCCATGCACAAAAAAAAGCTGCTCATTGTTTTTTCCTCAAATACTGTCTTGTCTTCTGAGGGAGGAATTCAGAAGTGTAGAAAAAAATTTTGGGCATGGTTCCAATTGTGCATTAAAATTTAGGGGTTCAAACCATTTTTTTTGTTGGTGAACCTAGTTGGAGAAGGCCAAATTTAAAAATTTCCCAGCGGGACTAGTCATTGTTTTCAATCAGGCGTGGCAGTTAGCATATCTGCTTCCACCTACTAACGAATCTTCAATAATTTCTATAAATACAATTTATCTTATCTCTCTTTTTATCTGGCAAGAATCAATATTTTGATGAAAATTGAAATTTGCATATTGATTGAACATTACAACTTATTTAAGTCATAAATGGCTCGGAGAGAAAGAGAATTCTGATATTTTGATCTTTCAAAACTCATCTTTAGCATGTCATGTCCATACATATACATTATGGGGGTTTTAGGTGTCTGGACCCCAGCAGGGCCTAATTGACCTCCAGAAGATTCTTGATGACTCCCAGTAGATTCTGCTGCCCAGTATTGATCAAGAAGATAAGGGAAAATGAGAAAGAAAAGAAGAGAATGATGTCATAAAAATGGAAATGATGCTGTAGTTAAACACTTTTTCTAAACAAGACGTACTTGATTCCAAAGGAGTAGCATTAAACCTTGAAAAAAGCAAAATAAGTGAATACTTTCACATATTTGACTTATATAGATGATAGAATTTCCTGGTTGGATGTTACAAAACCTTTCATTCAATAATCAAGATAGAAAGGAAATTTTATTCCACCAGGTCTCTCTGGCTGGCCCCCAGCAGAATTTCCATGGTGCATGGTCATGTCGATTGTCAAAACCCTAAATTTGTATGTTAAAGGACTGATTACTATCACAAATTCATAACTGAAGTTTCGCCAGATTTTGTTTAGCCCATGTTCAATGTTTTTATGATCTACATTCGCTTGTAATGTAATATATTATTGTGTCATAACATATCATATAAATTTTCGCTTGTTGATGATTCTCAGTTTTCTTTTCGAATTTCGGTTCCCGATTTTCGATGGACAGCTTGACAAGTATTCATCACAGGCTTGAAAATTTAGTTATTGATATCGTGGTGATACCTACATTTGACATATTATTCCATGCTAGAATGTATATATTGTATTGTCATATTTTTTTGGCGTACATTTAGAACCAGCCTATCCTGGGGGGGGGAGTATTATCTTTCTATAGTCGGAAGTTACACTTTGGAAAGATGACTTTCATTGGTTGGATTCCACACTAAGACAGCGATTGCATTTTCCTTGTGATCTATCAAGTGTGTGAACAAATTCTAAGCTGAGTTTCAGTCTGACTATAATATTTTTTGTTTTCACACAATTTACAATGTCTTACTTGATTAGTTATAAAAAATTATGGTAGTTCCATTAGTCCAGACTCAGAATTTCTCACCCTATTAGGCAACTCACAAGCAGGCATTAAACTATGACTTTGATGGGAAAAAGTCAATTTTTGGTGGGGAATAGTTCTGACAAAAGTTGCAAATAGAAGATTCACTCTTCCAAAGGTTATTTATTGCTCAATCAAAATATTGTATTCTCAAATCATTTATGATGATTTTTTAAAATGAAAATGATGTAACCTTCACTTGAACAGCTTGTCTGCTCGATCCAGCTAGAATAGATTTTCATATATGATGGGCTAAGATAGCGTAATTTAGGCAACATGTTTGACTTTTATAGCTTCTACCATCCAGATGGAATCCTGTTTACATCTAATTTGCATATTCGGGTTTTTCAACGGAATTTTGGTATACACAAATCACTAACAGTTATCCATACCATGAGATAATAGTAAGAATCCTCATCTTGGCTATAAAAGCCTTAACCTGATTGATTGTCTATTAATATACAATTCCCAGGCTCCTAAATAGTTTATTCAAATTTTGGTCTTGCATATATGTCTATTAATAGACAATTTCTAGTTTCCTCATATGTGCCTGAAAAACGTGCATTTATATGTCAGTTATTTTGAAGACTCTGTGCCAAAATTGCCTGTATTTGGATGTCAGGATTTCAGCATGATTCTGCTCTTAACAATATTTCAAGAATTCCAAAAAACTGACACATATCATTTTAAAAGAAGTGTACTCATACTGCTGACATGTAAAAAATTTTCATGAATGTTGGATTTTTTATTTTGTGCAAAGTCAGGAAAAATGCCATAAACTGCTGATTTTGCTGACATGTCAGTTTTTTGGCATGGACTAGGAAAATATTTAAAGTTTATCAACATTTGTCAGGAATTTCAAGCACTTTGTTCCTTTTTTTGTCGAAAGTCCACGAGTCCACAAATCGTTTTCACTCTGTTATAACCTTTAAGCTCATTTCAACCAGGCAGCAGAGTCGTAGTTTTGCTCATCACTGTTGGGGAGATGAAAAAAATGGGTATGGGAAGTTTTTTCGGCCAAAAATTGTTTTTACTCCTGTTTTCAAATTAAACTGGGGTCACGAAATTGTCTAATTTCCGTATTCTTATGATAGCCGGAGTTTTTTGCTGATAAAAATGGCAAGCGATAAGGATATAGAGTTTTGAGCCAGAGAAATCATAGTCGTAAAACCATGTTTCCCCATCACAATAACCAGCAGTTTGATAACTCGTTGAAAAATAATGTTGGGTGAACACAAATTAGAACAAGAATATATCGACAGGTTTCTAACAACTCAAAAAAATTCTATCCAATTTGCAATTCAAGGTGTTACAGAAACGTAGAATCCAAGTGGCCTCCTTTGGCAGAAGTCAATCATTAAGCGAATACGAAACTGATTGATAAAATCATTATTTTTCTGTTGGCATGATCATTTTTAAGCATGACATTCCTGGTCTTCAACTGCCTGGTTGACGATCAACTGATCCAGTTTGTTTAAATTTTTATACAAGTTTTGCACTCCAAATTTTAATCTGGTTGTCAAAAGTCGTCAAAAATTCTTTTTGCGCAATTTGCCAGACTTTCTTTTAGAATAAACGTTCTGATTCAGGGAAATCTTCCCCATGTTGCGAAACTTTAAGATCAGATCAACAGTTGGTTGCACATCATGCAGTACGGATTCAAGTTAACATCTGTATCTTTACACTAACTTACACGTTTTAAACTACGGTACTATTTTCTTGGGGCTACTGGAAAAAAGTAGGTTGCATACAGTCCTGGTATTACTGTGACTGCTGCGAATCACCGCCACTAATTGACTTATAATCCCACGTTATTTCCACAACGCACGAATAAATATCTCATAATGATCGATCTATGGTCGATGGCACCATTTTCAGGATCCTCACTTACCAATTTCTGGTTTAAGCTAAACTTTAAAATCAGATTCTTTTGAAAATCCACCAAAAAATTTTGAACAACAAAGAGAATATCTAATGCAGGATGATGATGTTTCTTTGACTTCCGAACCGTCAAACTGATTTTATGACTGCTGTATATAAATGTTCTTCCATTATTAATTTTGTATTGGTGTACAAACATTCTTGTGTGGCACGGCTTGCATCATTCAGTCGATAAAATTTCATCGCAAGCACTATATCAATTAATCGTTACGTGAGTATGAGCAGTGATTATACAGTAGAACCGAATCACAAAACTTGAAGCGTCGAAATATTCATTTGTCGCACTGCACTTTATCTGGCCAAAATGATAACTACATAGGTGAGCCATTCTAGATCAGATGGCCGACATTTCGCTGACCGATAGTTGCGTCAGGCCAACTGTAGCACGTTGCCAGAAGCCGTGTGTCCGACAAATTGAGAAGCATATATTCCGACTGACTTATGAAAATAGGCTAGCGAAAAGCTGATGTAAAAACCGCATAAACGAATATGCAAATTAGGGCGCATGAAAGTTGTACCTTGGATGTATAAAACAGTATACCGAATATTTATTAGGACAGTGAAAGCAAACAAGGCAGTAAAAGGACAATGATTACAAATTTAGGAAGAAAAATGAAGGAACATAAATGTTTAGATTCTGGATAGGGGAAGTGTTGTATTAGATAACTGCCAGTAAAAAATCCCGCACTCAGATACAAAATTCTTTCGCTGGTGCTATTATGAGAGCTTACTGCGCTAAGATCTAAACCTGACTTTCTGAGGCCTAACCCTTCTGAATAAACTAAGTATTCATTCTGCATAAACCTTTCTGAATAAACCGGTAACAAAGCCCTGCAAACTGTGCTTCAATATTTCTTGAGCATTTTTGATTTCCTCATTCGAGAAGCTCGAAATCACTTTTGAAAAAGAATTCTTAAAATCAATGGATTCAGCATTAGAGCTATCAATAGAGTTTTCCTAAATTTCATTCTTTAGAAACGTAAAAAGCGAAAGGTGAGCAAACCATTATTTTCTGGATTTTCAGTATCAACACAATTTTCACAAGTATCCGAGAGACGTAAGTCGAATAGGTCTATCATATAGTCTGTTTTTCATAAAATGCTTTCAAATAGAAAAGTGACGCGAAGCAGTATTGTGGTCAGAATCGTTTACATAGAGCTCTTATTGTAAAATTTTTCACTTGAAAAATTGTCAAAGGTTGGATCAGTATGCTGACAAATCTGCACTCCTATATGATATATTGATTATCAGCAAATCGTGAAAATCTGAAATGATACTCGCTTTCCACTTTCATTATTTAGAAGCATTTCAACAGAAGCAGACTATAGTTACTGTAATGTCGAAGCCATGGGCATGAGCTTCAAAAGTTTCCATAGAATTTTCGGTTATTTACTTAGCTATGCGCCACGAATCTGCTTTTAAAGCCTAGCACATAATTGCCCTTACAATAAAACGGTGCTCCTGAGATAAAATAACGAAATAAAGACAGAAATTAATTATTTCAAGTTTTCTCAATTGAACTTGGAATGCTTCTAGAATCAAGTGCGGGAAAGCACTATGAATCAAAAATGAAATTAATCAAGCATGAATTTGGTAAAAAAATCATATTGACCAAGTATCAAACTCATCGGAATCGAATTCACCAAGAATTTCATTCTTCAAGAATCAGAGTAATTCATCTTAATTAAATAAAATCTTTGGAGATCAGATACACACAGCCTTACGACGAAACTTTCGTGATGGAGCTTTGACGATGGATGTGTTCATTTTTAATTTTGCTCCTGCATGAATAAGTAAGAAGAATTGAAGTCCTTCTCTTTATTCATACTTTGCAGCATTCTTAGAGTTTACTACGATGTTTTTAGCAGAGATATTTCCGTCTCCGAAAAAAAATTTTGTACTCAGCGCAGCGTTATGTACAAAACGAAAAAATTGTTTAGATTTTCGTCTCTCATGATCCTGATCCACAAATCTTATTTACTGCTCCAGAAAATGTAATTGAAAAGTAACCTGTTGGTACAAGACTTTGAACCCATCAGTCTACTTTTCATTACCTTTACATATAGCTGAGAGCTTCCTCATCGATGCTGGGTTTTTCTACTGATGTCAAAGACCTAACCGTTTCATCACTATAACGTGTATGATTGAAATGCTTCCTGTATACAATAAGCTTCCGAAATGCTTATACCCGACTTCGACTAAGGTGCGGAAATTATAGAATGCTCGTTGGCTCCATACATGCACATACTATATTTGGTTTTAAGTCGGGGCTTGATGAATCAGGCAGGAGTGGGATTCCAGGGTACGTCCTTAATGCACGTATTTCCAACACCCACGCTTACCCGATTAAGTTAATTAACGTACTTAAACCCCACACTAATTACCCAACAGATTAAGGAAGACTAAATTCCTTAATCTGTCTCCCAATTAAAATAAGAAAGAATGAAGATGAATTCTCTCCGATTTTACCTGACACCAAATAAACACTTACGACTACAAACGAGATGGGTGAGGTAACAATCACTCCCAAGCCCTGTGATAAATATATGAAGAAAAAGGCTGGGCACACTGGGAGGTGGCGAGTAGGCGTGGGAAAATAAACCAATGATGAATGTACATAAAAATTTATAACACACAAGAGAGTGACCAAAAACACACATACCGACATGGGCTACAGTAAGATGACTGTTGATGGTCTGCATCGCTCACTCCACTTTGTACTTGCAGGCCTTATGTGTGAATTGACAAAAACGACAAATGTGAAGCGAAATCGGCGGAAACACACAACAACACACATCCCCCCTTGCAGTAGATCGCCCTAAGCCATCCTCAAGGAATAACCAAAACATGCAAGGGGAAGGGACTCCACCACTACAGGCCATTGCGGGGTTGGCCAAAGGGATCTCCGGCGTCACACAGCGGGGCCAACAGAGTCATTGCAGTTGTTTGAGCCAATTTCGGGTGGTGCATAGGGTGAGACCTCCTGATGCGAGTCAAAATTAGCAAGGCTGTAAATTCAGCAACACTGCGGCTCCCATCATCACCCCATCCACACCACTGTACTGCAGCGCACCAGTATAGGGGGCCATGCCGATGGGAGGGTGAGGCGGGCCACTACATTGAGGGTGGCAACAAAACGGGCACAAAGCAGTGGAGGCTGAAAAGGACAAACGACGCAAGTGGGGGCATGTGGCAGTAGAACAAGTCGTGCCATCTTACTGTGTTGACTTACCGTCAGCTGCCGATGCATCTGGGAAAACTAGTACAAAAATAAAGCAAGAC
The DNA here is from genome assembly GCA_963922205.1 of Romanomermis culicivorax. NCBI lineage: Eukaryota > Metazoa > Nematoda > Enoplea > Mermithida > Mermithidae > Romanomermis > Romanomermis culicivorax. The sequence continues at coordinate 282,089 of CAWUHX010000194.1, forward strand.
AAAAAGAGATTAGACAAAAACAACTGGGAGAAATGAGGTTAGGAAAAAAACAAAACAAAAAAAACTAACATTACTGTACAATAGCTTGGGATCAGTGGTGGCCATGATGATGAGTATCAGACTTTGGTTAGGATTGATTATAGTCGCGGCAGCAGTCGCGGTTGTCATGGCAGTGGCAGTCATTATGGTAGCCATGAGGGTCACAAGGGTCGTCATGGCCATCAAAAGGAACAGAGCGTGAGTGGCGTGGATAACGGCCATAGTTGGTGGTATCGGGGCCGTGGGAAGACGAAGTGTAGGTTTGCGTGCACAATGGCGATAGAGGGTTAATGCCTGGAGGTGGAAGTTGCATCACAATTAAGGAAAGTCAGTCCGACGGCAGTCCTGTTGGCTGCAACAATCGTGGTGGTAATAGACTCCACCAGGCGGAAAAATCATGCCGATGCAGCAGGGGTACCGGATGATCAGTTTCGCTATGATATTGGAGGTAGATTCATTGGATATCTGCGATTTCTGGAGGTTGCAGAAACAGCGAGTACTGAGGGTACGCCATCCATCTGTCAACCAAACAACAGCATTGTTGTAGGCTTGTAACAGGCACGACAGATTGTCTAAACTGCGCGCTTCATACAGGAAAAGCGGGAAGTGTGCAGTGTGAAGGGAGTGGACAACACCGAGTTCTTCAGCCAAAGGGCAGCAACCCATCGTAAAATGAGAGCGGCAACATTGGGTGACATGGGCGGTTGCGTTTCCTGATAAGTGGTGTGGTAATTGGCGCCGAAATATTGATAAAGGGCCAGCGAAGCATTGGTAGTGCGAATATGGACAGCCATAGTAATGCAAACTCCGAGGTCCCCAAAAAAATTGATCAGTACCGTTTGGTGCAAGAATCATGGCGAGAAAAACTCTACCGACAGGTCAACATGGGGTGGATAACACAGCGTCGGCAGGGTAATGCAATGTGGTGGATCTGTGGTTTGGAAATGCACTTCGTGGTACCAGCCCGTGGAGTGGCTTCAAGTACCGGGCCTGTAGCAATGACCAATGGTGGCTGAGCAGGTACAGTGGTCTAAATGGACATCGGGGCTGTAGGCAGCAGTGACGTAGCTGTGGGTGGCAAGGATGCAGAAGATGAAGTGGCCTGTTCCACATCCATTGGTGGTGCGGGCAGTAGTGGAACCTTGAACACTGATTTCAGCGGGTTTTTCAAAGCTCCCAAGCGTTTTTGAATCTCAGCATCGCAGTGTAAAGGGCTGATATAGTCGTTCAATTTTAGTGGTGAGCAGCAGAAACTGTGTTGATACACCAGTTCCCATAAGCCAGTAGAATACACCTGACACGTTTGTTCACTTTGAGTATGGTGCAGCAGTACATCGTCATGGTGTTCCTGTGGGTGGCTATCACAGCTTGTTGTGTCTTTGCGTGGCGACTGTTTGATTTCTTTTCAATGGTGGTCATCAATGGTGATGAGACTTGTGATGGGAACAATGGATTGGCTAGCAGGCTGCGTTTGTTTGGCCAGCGCTGCTGTCTTTGTGGTCATGACTTTTGGCTGCCATCTCGTGCCAGTTAGAGAACTGGTTTGACCAGCAGTTTCTCAGGCTTTTTGTTGGGCAGGTTATTCGCGGCGACAGGTTGTGCATACACAGGGCGTCTTACTGGGCTCAGTACACAAAATACTGGGTGGCTGTGTTCCTGGGGTGCACGGTTCATCCGTCGTACACATTTTGTGAGATTTCCAATAATTGACTTCTTCCTGTTGATTTTGTTTTCGTTTTGCAAAATGTTTGTAGCGGCCAGGCCTTTGTATGGGTTGGCTATGGGGATCTAAAGCTGGCACAGATGTGCTGGGGCCTGTGGGGTTTGGACATCCATAGGCGCCGTTGGCGGCAATAGAGTCTTAGGCGGCAGCGGCTGCGATACTAGGGGGGGCGGGCAGCTGTATGGCTGCTTGAGCAATAACTGGAGCCGGTTGAGCTATTTGAGGAACCCCTAGGGCAGGCCTGGAGGCGGAAGGAAAATTCGTTGTATCTCTTCCTTAAGCACGTCTGGGTAGTCCACCCAATGATGTTCTGGGAACAACATACCACGTGGTGGCGATGGGAAGTGATACACGGTGAGGGCTGGGGCCAATGCTTGCCATTGCAGATCTGAAATGATTTGTTGCAAAAAATGAACAGGAGCCCTATACCAGGTGGCGGCAACAGTGGGGATTATAAGAGGCCTGAGCAAAAAGGCTGGAGTAGCTAGATAAATGTTTGGGTCCAGGGCATGTGCCAGCAGAGGTGCTACAGCTGCTGGTTTTTCGGGCGTGACATCTATGGCAGTGTATTGGTAGGTGGTGGTTTCCTCCAGAATATCTGTCAACGTTTGGTTCATGGTGGCGGTATTTGTTTCCACATCTATTGCAGTGGGTTGGACCGGGGTAGATTCGTCCATGGGAACTATCGTCAATTTCAGGAAATCGGTGATTTGTGTGGTCGTGGCAGTAAAGTTGGCTGTGGCAGTTGGCCCGGGAAGGACTGACACCTCACCTGACGGCAGCAGCTTTGCTATGTTCAGATCGAAAATAAAGCGTGTCCAAGAGTTCTTCATTTGCAGGCTCCACATCTTTCCCCGTAGTGGGGCGGTAAAGGAGTTCTTCCGCGGTGAGCATATGCACCTAGGCCCTAGTCAGCAATGGTTAAGCATATATCGGGGCGGGGAAAGAGTAGTGATTTTGGAAATTGATGATGTTGAGCAGGTGCGAAAAGAAATGAAACCGGCCATGAGGTTTGGCAGTGTAGTCGGATTCGTCAATATCGATTTGTTCAACAGTGGTTTCCATGTGGAAGTCATCATCAAAGATGATTGGGGTGAGGGGGAATCCATTACACACGTAGGTGCCTGGGTTGCTGCTAAAAGATGGCTCTCTTTCCATTATGCAGTTCATCCATTCCGTGAGGCTGGTTCGAGGATTGCCATCAGCGCAGTACCACATACAGTCGTAGAAAAGGGTACACATGGTGAGATCGAAATTTTGAGCATGCTGTACCAGCAGGTCGTTTATGTAGGCGTATTTGGTGGTGGAGCAAGACGAAGTCAATAGTGCGGCCAAGGGCATGCAGGTCGTGACGCGTTGAAACCATTCACCATCCACCTGTAAAAGACTAATGATGGTGTTAGGGAGATAACAGTAATGGGTACCCTGATAGATCCTATCACAAAGCGGTTGATTGGCGGCAACGCATTCAATCCAAAAATCGTCAACCTCATGAGGGATTGGCGGCAGTGCGGGATTGGGTTCGAATTGGAGACAGTCCCGAATAGCTAATTTGTATGTAGGCAAAACCGGGAAATTGAGCAATTTAATGAGCCAGTGCATGAGCCTGCTCTTCATGGCCAAAGTGACAGCTGCTTGAAGGCGTTTCCAGTCGTCAAACATTGATTTCAGTTGTAGGGACGGGTCTTCATCATCAGACACCTCGGGCGATTTATTCCATTCATCTTTTTGTTTCTTTTTTTTCTTTTTCGGCACTTTCAGAGCAGTGAGAACCTTGGGATGTGTCGTACACATCAAGGGTTTGACATCATGAAAATGGGTAGGCTGTGTACCTAAACAAAACGACCAACCATGGTCAGACGATGTGCAATCAAACATAAAAAATTGGTATGCAGAGAGAACCTTGTTCGGCATAATTGCTGCCAAGGCGATTTGCGAGATAGTTGGGTAGATTTTGTCAAGGGCGTCGGGGGGCAGAACCTCCGTGAGCACAACATTGTGGAAAGTGGCGATTAACATCTCAGCCAAGTGGTCAATTTGGACTGCATTCAAGGAGTCATGCGGAGATAATGCAGGGGCGTTGTAAATCTCTGGAACGAAGCTGTAATGACGGAAGGCGATAAATAATAAAATCAGATAAAACGCATCAAGAGCAGCATAAGCCAGCATCTCCGACTGAAGAAAAGAGGTTGCGGGGTTGTTAAAAAATTGCAGGGCAGCCGGGAGTTTCGAAACATCAAGCGCCCACATGGCGGATATGGTTGCTTTCAAGGTATGCTTTTCGGGCATAAAACCTTTCTGCGGAGCCAGCTCGTACAGCGGCAAGGAGATGTTTATGTTTCGGATTATGCAGTAGGGGTGGAAGTGGATCGCTTTAATGAGGGGGTCTTTATTCTTCTTTTGGCGATCCATTCAGAACTGGGTACCCAGGAGCACATATATTCCCACCCAGTCATTGGCTCCCTTGAAAGAAATAATGATGATGTGGTCGCTGTCGACCAGGGAGAATAATGCGGTCCAGTCTTCCAGAGTTGCTGTAAATGTTTCAAAACAAACATCATGCCATTTGGAAAAGGGAGTTGAACATATCGGGGATAGCTGGATGCCATAGAATTGGCTGGCATTGGCATGGCGAATTGGAAATTTTTCATGTCCACAGTCATGATGGACTCTGAAGCATTTGATCAACCATAGACACGGGAACGACTAATTGTTGGTTGTCTCTAATTTGGCGATATAAAAGTCCATCTTTGGTAAAGAAAACTGGGGGGAGCGTTTTGTGGTGTTGCTTATTTGAAGAGAAGCGACAATTGTGGTGACTTGCGCTCATTTGACTTCCTCGTGGGAGGCAATTGTTATGGCTTCGACTGGAGGTGGCACATAGTTGGCAGTCAACGGCATGTGAGTGGGGAGTGTGGCTTGACTGATGGTCTTTTTGGTCATTGCATGAGTGAAGGCATTGACCTCCGCAGTGATTTCCATGGGGGGTGAGGCCACTGCTGGGTGTATATCGGGTACTGTTAGGTCGGTGTTTGATAATGCACCAGCAGAGCAGAAATTGGGCCAAAAAATTACGGCGGCTAAATCTTGGGTACTCGGAATCAGTGGTTTCTTGCGGTCATCTTTTCTGGACAAAAAATCGGCGCAGGCATTGCCTTTGCCTTTGAGGTATTCAACTTTGTAATCCTAGTTTTGAAGATTGATAGCGAAACCCTGCAGTCAGGCATTGCAGTGCTTTTCCTCTTTGAGCCATTCAAGCCGCTTGTGATCAGTACGAACCATATCTTTTTGACCATATAGGTAATGGCAGTACATCCAGAAACCATAAACAATGGGGAGACATTCGCCCTCTGTTGTGCTATATCGGGTTTTGGCGTTGGTGATTACAGGGTTGTTGTAAGCGATAACCCATTGATCGTGGCCATTTTCCTGGTACAAGATTGCTCCGATGGCGGTCGTACTGGCGTCGGTTTGGATGACAAATTGGGCTTTACCGTCATACACTGGATAGCCGAGGAAAGGATATGACATGAGCACTTTCTTGATGCCTTCGAATGCGGCTTGGTGTCCTTCTGTGGCGATATATTGAGCGTCTTTTTGTAGGAGTCCATACAATGGACTGGACAAGGTCGCCAATTTTGGAATAAATTTTTTGCACCTTTGGACTAAACCTAAAAAACTTTGCATGTTTTTTTTGGTAGTCAGAAATTCGTACTCCGCGATGGCCTTGACTTTGTCCAGATCAGGAGCAATTCCATCAGCCTTAAGAAGATGTCCCAAGAATTTGATTTGTGGCTGCAGGAATTTGCATTTGTTGGGCCAAAGCTTGAGATTGGCTGCACGGAGGGCATTGAAAACAGTTTTCAAATGTTCCAAATGTTCTTCAAACAAATTCGAAAAAACAATAATATCATCAATATAGATGAGGCAAATTTTCCAAATATATGGATGGATGAGTCTCTCCATCAAACACTGGAACTGGGCAGTTGCGTTTTTCAATCCGAAAGACAAAACTTTGAACCAAAACAAACCTTCTTGGCAAATGAAGGTTGTTTTATCCCAGGACGCCTTGTCGATAGGTACTTGCCAATACCCAGCTTTGAGGTCAAGCGTGGTGAAAAATTTGGCTTGTCCCATAATGTCCAAATAATCTTCGATGCAGGGGATTGGAAATTTGTTGCTGGGCCTAACATCATTTATTCAGCGATGGTCGATGACAGGGCGCCAGGAACCATCTTTTTTCTTTACAATGAAAAGCAGTGCAGCCCAGGGTGAGGGGGATTGTTCGATGAAGTCCTTGTGGAGCTTGGATATTGCGGCATACAATTGGTCTTTGCTCCATCATGGCACAGTAATAATGGCAGGATACTAGCTTGGTGGTGCCAGTGTCAATGCTGACAGTCAATTTGTTAGTGAACATTGGTTTGTCGCGGGGAAGGCTGAAAACATCGCGGCTTTGGCGTAGCACGTGTAGGGCCTTTGACTTTTGCGTGGTGGTAACGTATGTTTTTGCCGTCATCTTGTTCAAGGCCAAATCCAATTTTTGTTGATCAGTGTGGCAAGGGAGCGACTTATCGAGGGCAGCTGGTTCATGGTCCATTAAATCACGGTTCATAGGGGTGGTTGCTACTTGACAATCGATGGGAGATTTGGTGTGTCCAAATGCGTGTTTTGCCACTGCAATAAGTTGGTTCCGGTGAAGCTTGATGCTGCTCGGTGTATTGTTGACAAATAGTAGTAGGCATTGACCATTGGTGACATTGACGACTGGGGTTTCAATTGGTAGTTCTGCGGCTACACTGTCTGTGGGCAATGGTTGAACAATCACATCAGGAATGGTAGCAGGTTGTTGTGAGGAAGATGGTGCTGGTTACCCATCGCTGGCAATGTGGCGAAATGGAAACTGATACTTGAGCAATGAGGAAAATGGGTTTGGCAAGTTCCATAACCTTCAGCCGCGGAGGAGGCAGTTGGTGTGGACTAGGTTACGGGTGATGAACAGCTTGTTCGGCTTCAATTTCTTTGGTTTGGCTGAAAGTATCTGATTTATCGTCATTAAAACTTACTCTTTCAGCTTCAGGGATTTTTTTGAGGATGCTGTCGTTCCCCTCATTCAAAAATAATTCTGTGTGTGAGTAGATTGAGACAATTACTTTGAGTGGTAGGTTTACATCTTGAAATTCCATATAATTATCTTTGAAATTGGGGATCGCTTGAATGTCCGGATGCGGGAGAAAATCGGTGCCAATGATACATTGATCATAATTGTCGTTATCAAAACTTACACATTTGATCATATGTTCGCCAAATGCAGATTCCATCATGATGACAACTGGCCCATGGGCATTGACAATGACGCCATCAGCAACTTTGATTTTACCACATATCAGAAGTTGAAGCAATTACTTGTTGAATGCGTGTTTAACGAGGCCTAAGGACAATATGGAGCAATGGGTGCTGGTGTGATGAGTGCGTGTGCCTTGATGGCACCAAGTTTGATAGGGATTTGGAAAGCTCTTGTGGAAGCGTATTTGCAGAAACATGTCTTGGATGACGGCGTATGGTTGTGGATTTGGCAAACAGATGGGCGAATATGACAAGGGTCATGGGAAGTGTGACTTGTTGCATTCCAACAGACAATTCCTGGGCTAACAATCGGAGCGGCGTATGCTATTTCCTTAGAAGGGATAATCATATTGGTGGCGGAGGTTGATTGATTCAGTGTGGGTGTGTCCAAACTAGTTATGGAGATGGTTGAGGTTGACAGCAAAGCCGGTAGTGCGAGTGGGAGTTCTGAAGACTGTGAGCTGGCCCGTGAAGAGTCTGTGAGCAAGGTTACATATGGGGCTGGTGTGGCATTATAATGGATGTGTTGTTCCCACGGCGGCAGAAAATTTGGATTCGGATAGATGGCATAGGTATTCTGAATAAAATTATTTGGGTGAGGAAAAGTGTTACCTTCATAAAAATAATTTTGTGCACCGCTGGAGTTGTTTTAATCTCTTTGGGGCGGTGTTTTGCGGTGTGCTCTCCAGTTGCACTGGCAGCGGATATCCTTAGAATTGGTTCGGAAGTTGGTTGGCAGAGGTTGATTGGGGTGAGATTGACAGCCAAAATCTTGGCAGTTATTTCGTTGGGCATTTTGCTGTTTGAGCCAATCACAATCTTCCGTGTTGTGGGTGCGGGACTCGTGAGCACCGCACCAGAGGCCTGTTGATTGGTATTGCCCGGGATGCGGGTGGTTGCAGCTTGTGCATTGGTCAAAGCAGTTGTTGTAACTATCTCTGGGTTGAGATTGATGTCAAGGGCTTTGTTGGCAGGTACTGGATGGGTATTCTTTGGGGTGTTGCCATGACTTACGTTCTTCATGATCCCGGTCATATCATTGGATCAAATGTTCCAGTAGCATCTCCATGCGCAATTGTGATTGTGGGGGTTGTTCTGGCTGCGGCGGTTGAAAAGAGAAAATTTGTTGGGGAGTTTCACCGAATTTTGCCGGTGGGGATCAATGGAAAGGGTATGGTCACAGTAGCAGTCTTGTGATCGGTCCATGCTACGATGGCAGTCGAAATGGCAATTGAAAGGTTGCAGCGATCTTGGCATGAGCATTTCTGGAATCGCCTAGTTGACAAGAATTGGGAGATCAGGGGTTATAATTTCGCCTCTAGTTGCATTGAAGATGCTGCCAGCTTTGGCGACAGCGTTGGCCAATTGTTGAACATTTGTAAAACTTTTGGCTTGCTCTCCGATAGGTAATTGATAGAAAACAGGCATTTTAGTCAAGAATGTGTCAATTACTTGTTTGTGCCAAAAAGTTTGGTCCTCATCCTGATATAACAATTGTACATAGGTCATCACCATACTCAAAAACGTGGTGGGCTCTTCTCCAGCTTGGGGGGTGATGGACGCAAGCTCGCGTTTGAGGGTTATTTGGTTGCAGCCTGGAGCCAATTGGAACATGAGGAAATTCTTTGCCTCTTCCTACTTCTGTAATATCTTGAATCATGTCACTTGGCATATTGCGGGTAAGACAGCGAAGTGTGCTCATCTTCACGTGGTTTGAAGCATTGTATCCAAACTCGTTTTCCAGGTGAATGAAAAAGTGTAGGAGGAATTTGTTTGTTCTGGCTCTGTGGATTGCAAGTGGGTGCATATTGTTGACAATAGTTTTGATTTGGCTATCTTCTTCGCGATAAGACACACGCGGCAAGTTGTATCGATGTTGCTGGTGGTTATAATAGTTGTCTGGCAGGTAATCCGAAAAACCAAATGGGTTGACTGCCTTGGTGGGCTCTTTGCTGCGCACATTACGGGAAAATTCGTTATTATGCAGGGTATCCATTGACAGTGCCTTAGGTTTAACGTGTGCTGGTGATCGACTAAAGGCCAGAGCTGGTTCAGTTCCATGGACAGTTTATTATTATTTCATTTCATTTTCCTCACCGTGAAACCATGAAATCACCGGCCGTGGTCTTGGTATAGGCCGAATATGTGCTATGGCTGTGGCAGTAGTAGTAGAAATTAATTGTTGCATTTGTTCACCCAGGGCAGCAAAGCGCGTGTTTGTTGATTGTAGTTGTTCTGGGATTTCGCATTGAACACATAAATGTTGGACTTGAAATTGATCGGAGACAACGCCAATGATTTGATCAATTGTTCAGACTGTTGGGACATTATTGGTTATTCGCCCGGCAGCAGTACTGAGTTGTTCTAGGGCGTCGCATGCTTCAATTCGAAAATTGTGGACTTCATTTGCATTCACAATTGCTAAACTAATGCAGTTACTGATGCTCGGGTGGTGGCAGGGGCCCGCGGTGGGTATTAATGAAGGAGTCCGAAGTATCAGTTCGCGCGTTGTGTGTGTCATTGTTGGCCTGCCCAGTGGTGCTAGGCGGCCGTGTCTGAGATATGGCCAATGCGCTAGCACATATGGTGGGGGTAGTGGTTGAATTTTGACTTAAAGGTGGTGGCTTGAGTGAATTGACTGGTGCAGATGCGGCGGGAATGGGCAGTACCTGGGCTTGAGCAGTCCGGTCTAATGTGGAGTTACTGAAAATAGACAAGGGCAGTTTAGGGCGTGAGAGGCTTACCACAGGTAGTGCTGATGATTGCATAATTGTTGTATTTGGCAGCTCATTATTTGGTCAAAATTCAAGGTGCAGCATGCGGCCATGGCTGCATTTGGTGAGCTTGATTGTGATGGGAGGCCTGTATGGTCAGGGGGCGTATGGCTTACTTTTGGCATCTTTTTTCATAGGGTATAAAAACCTTTTTTGTAACCTTGCGTGCAAATATGTCGTAGTCAAAATTTGGAATTGCAAACTGTACTCGGATGCAGCGCAATGGCCTGGAAAGGAAGCATGCAACCCAAACGGTCACCAATGTTATGTTTGATATTATGTCTGGGCTTAGTGAGTCAGGCAGGAGTGGAATTCTAGGGTTCGTCCTTAATGCACATATTTCCAACACCCATGCTTACCTGATTAACTTACTAAATGTACCTAAACCTGACACTAATTACCCAACAGATTAAGGAAGACCCAATTCCTTAACGTGACTCCCAATTTAAATAAGGAAGAATAAAAGGCGAATTCTCTCTGATTTTACCTTACACAAAATAGACACCTACTATACAAAATGAAATGGGGCGAGATAACAATCACTCCCACGCACAAGAGAAACACACTAAGAAAAGGTTGGGCATGCTGGAAGGCCGTGAGTACGCATGAAAATAACTAATGGTAAGTATATGAAAAACGATAATAATGCACATGAGAGCGACTAAATGCACACATACCAACATGCGCTACAGTGAGACAACTGTCGATGGTCCTCGTTGCTCACACCACTTGGTACCTGGGGGCCTTATGAGGGAATTGAAAAAAAACGACAAGTGTATAGCAGAATCAGGGGAAACACACTACAACATTATAACGAGCTGCATTCATTTCCTCTAGGTCATCCTGGCTGCAAATGGCTTTGCCCACTAGGCTAAACACTTTCAATCTAAAGAAAAATGCATACTATTTTGGGGACATTTTATGACACCTGCACACATCACACAAAGTTCAAACTGAGGTAAAAGGCATGTGAAAAAAGTTTTGTGAACATTATAGCTGCAGGATTCTTCAATCGAAATTCTAGCAGATAACTCTTCAAAATGGTCTTTTGCTCTGCATGGAAAACTCAAAACCTAAATGTACTCATCTTTCAAGTATGTTGAAAGATGTATAATGCTTATTCCCTCTCCTATCAAAAAATGATCAGCCACCTTTGACTAAGCTATGTGATCATTTCACTGTATTATTTTTCAGTCAAAGAACTTTACTCTCGATGTGATAGTTTGCCTGGTGAATGAATTTAAAGGTCTGTTATCTCCTTGTCAATAAAAATCGAGCTCATTCCTCCTGATTTAAAGAGTGATTGGAATAATGATATGAATATGATTCCAGTGCAAAAGTAACAGGCTGATTTGCTGCACACTCCTCTGGCTTAAAAGGTCCTTGTGAGAAAGAAATGTTTCCCAGGCTGAATGATAAAGTTTGAATATCTCGACTGTAGTGCTACCTCTTGGTATATCTACTTTGGTGCTGAATTAATGGTAGCAATCTTCAATATCCATATTAAGCACATCAATCTCCAGCATTTCTTGCAATTTATATGGAATATAATTCAAGAGATAAAGAGAGTTCAATCTTTCACAATTATGGTGATTATTGTCAATATATCAGTCAATCTTATTTGTGATAACAGCTTTGGAATGATCTCCATTTCAGAAATATGAAAAATGGGTTGACAATTAAAATTATTCACAATTGAATAGATGAACTGCTTCAAGAAATGAATATTTGGCCAAAACCATGCATCAATGTACTTTTCTAATATTATGAAATGGGAGGTCCAGTTGCTCAAATTGAGGACGTAGTATTTGAGTGAAAACAATGAGAAATCTGGAAATCGCTACACATTGGAAAATTCTGCAAAATTTTCCATCAAAACATATACCTTTTGACATTAAACTTCCCTCATCCCTTGAGTTAAAAATTAGTCCATTTTCTTGGAAATATTTTCATGATAATTGAGCAATGTACTGATTATGCCTGTTTACTTTGTCAATAAAATTTTACATTCTCAACATGAAAAAATGAATTTCAAATATATATATTCTAAATATTAATCTTTCAATGAGAGCATTCTCCTATTGGTGGATAATTAGGCAACAATTTTGATGTTAACATTGTTCTTCCTTATCTTCTTGTGCTTATGATCAGCATTGTCTGCCAGATATTTATCATCAGAGCTATTGAATTCTTCCTAGAATTTGTCTTCACACACTTTTGAAACACAGCTTGTTTGAACATGATAATAAAATCCAGAAAAACGTGTTAAAACACATTCTGATGATATCTCTATGTGAAATCGACTAAATTTACAACTCTCTCGACCAAATTTCTTGACTCACATTAAGGCATTGGCCAGGAGGAAAAAAATCTGCAAAAAGAGCAAAAAATTTAGCAACAAGAAGTGAAATTGAATTTTCTAAATCCAGAATACAGAATATGACTGACAATGTTTTTGATGCAGTTTAAAATTGTGAATCTAATGCATCCTAAAACATTTTTCTGCGATACCTAGGTATAAAGATACAACATTTCAAACAGAAGTATATATTTTGTTGAAGTATACACACATGATCAAGGGTTACAGTTTAAATTTTGGACTTCAGAGACAGAGGCAGTTCTTCATTCTGGATTTCAACATCTAATTTCCATATGCTAACAAAATGGAAAAATAGGTTGTAGCTATAATGCAGAAATAAGGCTTGATGATCAAGGATAAAATGAGTATGGCCACTCAGGAAAATAGGGAGAAAAAAATTAATTTTAGCTAATTTTAGATTCCCAGAATTGAACATAGGTTAGGTGATGTTGTCATAATCAATGGAGATTAACATATGGCCCATGACTACACACGTTACTACAAGAGCCATAAGTCAAATTTCTAAAGGACACAACAAGTATTTCTCAATTAATTTTGTTATCCAAAATCGTGAAATTTCCAGGCAGTGCACATTTTCAGGCTTAAGTAGCTAGAATATTTCAAACATACTAGTGGATAAAATTCTGAAAGTTGACACTACAATGTTTTCTCTATCAGACATGATGGCTGGAGGTCAGTTATCAGCAAGCTGACTCCCAAAATCTAGAACTACTCAATTATGAGGATGAGCTATGACGAGCTGCATTCATTTCCTCCAGGTCATCCTGGCTACAAATGACTTTGCCTACTAGGCTAAACACTTTCAATCTGAAGAAAAATGCATATTATTTTGGGGACTTTTTATGAGAGCTGCACAAACCCCCCCTCAAACTGCCCTACGTTCATGTATGGTTGGCTCTATTTAATAATTTTTTTGATGATATAGACTCCTTGATTATCACTCTTTCCAAACATTTCAAGATTATCAAAAACGATTTCCTGATCTCTAGTAAGTCTGCTTTAGCCAAAACATCGATCATAGAAAAATCAAAGGAGTATAGCGCCGGATGTTTGTAATTACACTCCCTATTCAGGATTCGGAGTAAGGACACGCTCTCTCTTGGCCAGTTCGAAGCGGAGTACAACGTGAATATAGAAGCATCGAAACATCGCCAGTGAGGTTTGGAGAGTAGGAAAATTACATGGGTGCGATATGTTATTCAGATCACAAAGTGGACCGAATTTTTCGGATGAGAAGAATCTGAATTCTGAAAGAAGATTTGTCCACCCTTTTTATCATGACAAAAAATGGTGGTCGCTTTTGTATAACGGAACTATAGTCTGTTTTTTATAAAATGCTTCCAAATAGAAAAGTGACACAAATTAGTATCGTCGTCAAAATCGTTTACATAGAGCTCTTATTGTAAAATTTTTCACTAGGAAAATTATTAAGGGCTCGGCCAGTATGCTCACAAATTTCCATTCCTATATGATATATTGTTTATCAGAAAATCGTGAAAATCTGGAATACTACTTGCTTTCCACTTATATTATTTAGAAGCATTTCAAGAAAAACAGGCTATAAGCATCGATGCACCCTTCATCGAAAGAATCAGCTATTTCGTTTAGACCTGTTTTCGTGTCCTCGGCACTAATCCCAAATTACAGTGACAAATTACTGCAAAGTTGACTGCTATTTAAATTATCTTAGACTGTAGGATTAAGAAATACGCATGCCCCTTGATAATAACGTTTACTGCTTCTGTTCTGCTTCAATTGATGAAGTCTATTGTTCGACAGTCATCTAAAAAAATTATGGAGGCCTTGGGTTCAATCAATGCATGAAAAACGGGTACTAGTGTACTTTTTCCAGAAAAATCGAGAAAATACCAAACAACCTGCGGAAGCGGCCACATTTTTCGCAGATTGACAGTGAAAACTGAAATCGCATCACAGAAAATGTTTACTTGTAACAAATGCTCACTGCTCATCATAATGTTACTGATGTTTTTTCATTATTCAATAAAAGATTTTATGGTAATAGTACTCTGCGTCATCATGCATTCTATATTCACCGGAATTGATACATCCAGCTTTCGGGTTTGAAAGTTAAAGAAACAAGTGACAACTTCCAAACGTCCTTGTTGATGGGTATGCATTTGGAGTGATCAGGATAGTTCACTCACAACAATGCATACAGATATTTAGATATTTCGGACTCACTTTGTCGAAAATTGGAATAACTCCTACCGTCCTACAATCGGATCATTTCCAGCCGATTTTTAATCAACAATTTACCCACGAGTAAAGTATTCTCAAATCTTTTATCTTAAACTTCTCTTGAATTTTTCCACAACATCAGACTTCATTTCACGTTTTGTTATGAAAAAATCCATGTTACCACTTTTCATAAAACTTTTGAAATCTTTTGTTTCAAAATTTTGTTCGTGCATAAATTTTTTAAGTTGCTATTTTCGTACCAAAACCGAAAATTTCATAGAATGCCGTCTTTATATTCTTTGAAGTCTTCGATTTTATGGCCATGCAAATTTAGACGATATCAAAAATCCTTTTTTTATTATTGTCTTGCAAAGTGACTGTGAATAATCTAAATGTGCTTGCCATTGCTCATCAATTTCATTCACAGTACTTTTCTTACGAAGACGATACTTCAATGCAGGCTTGTGTAAGAAAAGTTGGGTAGGAAGATATAAGCAAGTCATGCCATTCCAAGAGTTGTTTTTTGTAGGGCCCTTTGACCTTATCGAGCAGTTTGTAGACCACTGCACATTCTGTTCTAAGATCACCAGTCTGGGATATATCTGAAATTTTCATGCAAACCGTTTTGGCACCAGCTATAGCTAGGTATCAACTTACAGTCCAGTGAAATTTCTAGATTGATATGGAAGGGATATTCAATTTGCAATTTTTCACAGATTTCTACCGACCAGATCAAAAATAAATCACATGGATCACAATGCTGGTACTAGCTGTGAATTCCGTTTGAGTGAACGAGAGGGAAGATGTGTATCACCTTTTCGCCCTATTTCCAAGAGTAAGAGAATTTTGGATTAAAATTGCATTAGCCTTAAAGGCATAGACAAGGAAGCATGTCTGAATATTGAAAACTTCATTTTCGATGTGAAATCGCGATATGCTAGTGGAGTTAATGTTTTTGTGATAAACTTGATCATTTGTACTGCTCAAAAAAGTATGTGGATGTTTTCTGAAAAAGAGACAAATTGAAAAATCCGTGGGGAGCTCTTACAGAAAACTTCCGTGTTTTGATTATGAGGCAATCTGAAATCCTAGAAAACGAAATTTCCTAACTATTCTTTTTGAAGAATGAAATTTCCGGGAAAAGTAGATATGTATAAAATAAGATTAAATCTGTGGGCTGCATAGTTTTCAAATTAATATTGTGGATTAATTTTTTTGTTACTCTGTTTCGTTTCTTTTTCAGCTCTGTTCCTCTTTCATAATTGTCTGTTCGTTGATATTCTGCTAGAATTTTCTGCAAAGAAAAATTTTTGTTTAGAAAATTTTGCGATTTTTTATTGAATCCAAGAAATTCAGTGACGGTTTGAAACCTTTTTTTTTGCAAAGTGACAGTAGTTATCGTGATGCCCGCTGGTTTATTGAAAAAGAATGTATGAATATATTTTATAGAGTTTTCGGTTTGTCGACCCAGGATCATTCTAATATTCATTTAGGATTGCATATGTGATTTCTGGTAGGGATTTTCTATTCAACTAATTTTCGGTCAAAAATTTGAGATTTTTGAACTTGACTTGTGATTTGGGTTGGATATCACAATATATTTCAACATAATTTATTTTCCAATCCGGCTCGAAATTTCGTGCTATGAATATTCATGACACAGGCACTCTTTTATACTACTCAATTTGTTTTATCTCCAGATACGAGCTCTTCAGTCTTCTGGCACTACAACATAGATTCACTGGCTTCAATTCGATTGCACATTCATCTGGATGATCCTGCAGATTATTAAATCTCTAAGGATCATTTGTTGCCATTTTTCGTTTTAATTGTTTTCTTCTACTAGGACTCCAGCTCCGACTTCATCTCCCTATTTACTTTTGAGTTCATATCCACATTCAATGTAATCACTGCAGACAACAATTGATTTTGATTTCAGAATTGAACCAAAATCCAATGATTGGTAACATTATATCTTAAATGAGGAACCTCACAATATAGAAATTCTATATATTCTTCAAAATGCCCATTGTCAATATTGATCAGGAAATTATGAGGTTTGTTTGATTAGGCTTAGGAATGTGTATATTACTGTAGACAAGCCTTATCAATTGATCGAATTATGAAAATTTATTCTACTTTTTCTAACTTTCATGATATTACTTGTGGTCAATAAATTTTTGGATGATACTTGAATTCCAGATTCTCGAAACATTTTTCTGCGATTTGAAATCATTTTTCTGGCTCGTATTTATCACGTTGCATTGCTTTGTTTCACAACTAAATTATCAATGTATATTTTTCGATTTTTTACATTTTTAGAATGCTTAATTTTAATTTCTCAATGTTTTTGCCGATTTATGTTTTTAGATTTCAGAAATTACGGAATAAATGCATCAAACAAAAACGTGTGAAATTTCGCTCTTCAAAAAAGCTGTTTATGAGAACATTGAGAATTTTGAAAAATACTGCCCATTTTTCGTCATGGTCTAATCCCTACATAGTGGTCGAAAGCTGATAGAACTACTGTATAAATCAAATTCATTTGAATTTAGTCATTTACTGCTATTTATTTAACTCGTGATTACAAAAAAACAACAATATTCTTCACAGCAAATTCTTTCTGTGTTCTAAAAATTTTTCTTAAGCCATGCATCTATAAAGAAAATAGAGCAAAAAATAAGATAGAAAATATTACAAAATGGCGTCTTCAATATCGCTTGCCATGGCCTCGATAGAACGAATAGGATCCTGGCTGATATAATGGTGCTGGGGCTCCGAAGGCAACCACGGCGGGTGCGGCTGGGTAAACTACTGAAAAAAGTATATCCAAAAGTACAGTATGTAAGAAGAGATTTGATATTGAAGGTCAACATCACGAATAGCTGCCACACAATGTTGACGTCAGCAAGATGGTTCAAGCTATAATGAAATCAAAAAAATAGCAAACATTTTTAAAAGTGCATTCTTTGTTGGGACCATAAATCTGAAATCTAAAAAATAATGTGCATATAATCATCAAATGAAGAAAAACTGTTATAGAAAAGGGGCTCCTCCTATGTTTTTGAAAACTTAAAAGAATGAAAAACATTAAACATTATTCAAAGGAACTTAGAAGATGAAAAATTTCAAAATTGTATTTTATTCATTGAAAAAGTTAAAACATCAGAATTAAAGAAGATCACAAAGTTATTTGCAAAAATACAAAATTTGACAGAATAAAACAATATATTTTTCCAAATGACTGAAAACATATTTCAAAAAAACCCAAAATGACAAGAAATGATATACTTTTCATCAAAAGATATTTGGACCACAATTACTTGATGAAGCCTGATGAACAGTTGAGAACATAATTTGCCCAAAAACAAATCAAGGAGTTTTCTGAGCCGGATCAGGTGAATCTGCAAATTTTTGATCGGAATAAAAAATGGCATAGTCTTAGAACTTTAATATTCTTAGGTTCCCCATTTAAGAACATCCAAAACCAAGTTTTGTATTTTAATCAACAATACTAATCAATGAAATTAAAGCAAGAACTAAAAATGCAAACATCTATGGATAACTGTTTCTTCCAAAAATCAAAGTTACAACTGTGAAGTTGATCAACAATGTAACCTTACATTGTAAATCTGTTATTGCAGAATGAACTTATCAAAATTCATTCTCGAGCTTGTTGCTGACCGCCAAGATAATTTATTTATTCTCACAGTGAGAATTCTCGCAAACTTAGGTTATGCCGTAATTGAAAAATTGATTTTGGTCTGCTATAGAACTGTTGTACTTTGCTGATTTAAGAAGCTATATTTAGTGACCTGCAGCAATCAGTCATGTACAAGCAATTGTGACTTCAATGACATTGCTGAAGTATTTTGAGCTGGGTAGAGACTAAATATAACTAGACCTGGGACCTGAAAACAGGCAACATATATGTTTAACTGGTTTTATCTCTACATTTTTCATAGAACAGAAACTTGGTGCATCTTGCTCAGATTATACTTGCTATAAACGTGTTTCCAGACATATTATGGTACTCACAACACATATACGAATCAATAATTGAGCCATTAAATTTCAGGCTGCTAATTTCATAAATATATTCGCATTGGAAGAAATCAGACACTTCAAAACTCGAAGATACCCTCAGTTTGGAGTTTAATGAGTCTTTTTTAATCATTCTGCAAATTGGCAAGAGGGAGACTACAGTTCAATGTTTGTCAGCACCAACACGGAATGGAATCGAGTTAGGATTATATTTAGTGCATTTTTATGAAATTTATATTTTTAAGTTAATAGAAATTTCATATGATTTAATCATTATCTTTCCGAAGGATCAGAAAAATAATACTCAGTTCTCGACAATACAGGGCATATATGCGATCGACTGGATCTATTACTGGGCCATGTATGTGTTGAAAAGAATGTATTTGTAATAAAGGTGGGACTGTATGTGAAGCAGCCCACATGAAGGAGAGTGGACGCTCCAGAACAACAGAAAGAATTTTTTAGCCTAGTACAGTTTTAGGTGATGAAAATTCCTGTCATCAAAGTGCCTCTTTTCTAGTCAAATTTTTTGTAAGTTCGCCGCAAAACTGTGTTTTCCACATGAGCCTTCTCACCATCTGGTCAAGGCTTTTCGGGCTATTTCCCCAAGTCACTATCATAACTTTTTACGGCTTTTTGATCTTGTTTGAATATTCTACTATTTATAGCATAAACGATTTTCCAAAATTCCAAAAAATTAAATTTCTTGAGTTTTAGTCAAGCTAATGGTGATAGCATATCAAAAGATGGGTTTTTAAATGATCTCAAGCATGACATGGCCTGTTGTAATATAGGCCTGTGTATACCCTCGGCTACCTGGATGCGGTTCTTGGGAGTTCCTAACTGGTTCTTACCCTAACGCTAGCCTGGCGAGATGTACCTAGCCAAAGACAATGGTAGAGCGTAAACATTATTATTGAAGAGCAGAACACAATACAATGTTAAAAGAATACAAATTGCCACGAACTACTAAACGCCAAAGTCTGCACTACGAGCCACAGAACCCTGGACAAAACTTCACGCCAGTCCTACACCAGGGCCCGGTTTCACCACAAAACTCCGCATTAAGAGTAAAATGTCACGAGTTACGAGTCCCATGTTAAGAGAGCTACGAATGGCTGTCTCGCCAAAAATCAGAGTTTACGAGCAAGGAATTACGAGTCTAGGAGTGCTACAAGTGGCCGTTTCACCAAAAAATAGTTTATGAGTATGGGCCCACGATTTATGAGTGTTACGAGCGACGGTTTTTCATAGTTTACGACTGTTCAGTTTCACCAAATGAGTTACCTATCACTATGATAATGAAAGTACTCGTAAATTTGATGAGATTTTCACGGACCAAAAGTGGGTCCGTAGGAATCATAGCTTAGTGGTATTTCTGCATTTTTGACATTTGTTTTCTTTTGTCAACCTGACAAAGAAATGATAATTTGGATACTTTCTCGAAATTACTGCATTTTGGGCGAAAAACAAGCATTTTTGACATTTTACTGAAAAACCCCAAAAAAAAATTTTATGACAAAACCAACATGTCCATCAGATTGCCCGTGCGAAATAACCCCACCTCTTCTGCCATCCCCCCTGGTAAGAACCAAGGGCGCCCTCCGCCAGCAAGCCCTGACCTCACAAATCCACTTTGAAGGGTTCCCGTATATAATATATAAAAGTGTGGAGGAACGCCTTTGATTGGCTAGTTTAAGAAATCTGCCAACCATTTTGGTTTTTTTTTCAAGATGAGGTCTTGATTTTTTTCAAGACGAAGTCTTGATTTTTTTCAAGATGTATTTTTATTTCTTTCGAGATGCCATCATGCCATCTTGATTTTTTCCAAGATTATCTTGAGAAAAATATGATGCACTTGAAAAAAAGTCGAACATCGGAAATGTCTCTTATCTTGATTTTTTTGTGATGCAACTTGAAACTTTTGCGAAGCATCTTGAAATTTTTGCGATGCATGTTGAAAAAAATTTTGTGCATCATGTTCGAAGGTAGCAATGTTTTTCAGATGGTAACAAATTTTTTCAGGTAGTAACACATTTTTTAGAGTATTAACGAATTTTTTCAAGTAGCCCTCAATGCATTATGTACGAATAACTAACAAAGATAGTAAGTAATCTGCAAAGATCTAGAAATTTTTTGCAATTTTTTTGGATGTTTTTAATAAAATTAACTTTCACAATAAATTCAGAAAATTTCTGTAAAATTGATGAATTTTCAAAAATGTGAGGAAAATGATTTTCTGTAGGGAATCTTTTTTTTTCTTTTTTTTCGAAGTAAATTTTTCGAAATTTTAATATGTTTCATCAAAATCTAACAAATTTTTACAAGAATTGAGAAAATTTCTTCGAGGTTTGATTAAATTTCAGAATAACTTAGAAATTGATAATTTCCAGAACAAATTTTCCAACCCGATTATAAAAACATTACGGATTCTTGTATAATGAGTGCCAAAAAACACCCATAAAATAATCATTTTACGAATCCTATGGAAAACATGGTGAAACACTGTTACTATAGACTCGTAACGCAAAGCACATCACACGTAGCAGAACTTGCATCACTCTTAGCTTGCAGTCTGTCACCCGTAGGTTGTAGCTTGTCACCCATAGCCCGAGTCAAGCTGGTGAAACTGATTTACTCCTGGATTTCGACAATCGTAGTACTCGTAAAGACCCTGTCATACTTCGCCACGAGGTACCGCGCAGCGCCGGTTTGTTGAGGCAACCTTTTCCCGCCACTCGGGGCTTCAGTAAAAGTTAGGCTCGGTCCGGGACTTGAACCCAGGACCTTGTGGCTACCGTCCGCACGCTCTAACCAACTGAGCCAACTGAGCAGGAGGAAAGGCGCTCTCTTTCTGCAACAATTCGTAGTTGAGGTGACTACTTTGGCCACCCTCAACATCCCTCCGCCGTCCAGTTTGACGGACTGTCAAGGGCCATCAGTGTTGAGGCAACCTCTTACCGCCACTTGGGGCTTCAGTAAAAGTTAGGCTCAGTCCGGGACTTGAACCCGGGACCTTGCGGCTACCATCCGCACGCTCTAACCAACTGAGCCAACTGAGCAGCAGGAGAGGCGCTCTCTTTTTGCAACAATTCGTAGTTGAGGTAACTGCTTTGGCCACTCTCAACAGCTTGTCCTATTCATACTAACAAGCGTCGCCGCGTGGTGGCTTGTCATACTTCGCCGCTTTTTTACTTTTGGATTTTGCTCTTCAAAAAAAATGTGTATTGCTCATCTCGACAAATTCAAAATACGAAAAATGCGAAAAATAGGAAAAATAGGAAAAAAATCGAAAAATAAAAAGCACAAAAGAAAAAAAAATCAATCATTCCTGCATGGTGCAGATAGAAGCTTGCAAAAAGGCCTAGTCTGAAGATTTTAGGCTCTTGCTTCAATTTACTTATCATTCCAACGATCAATAGCTCTTGAACTGCTGAGAAATATCAATTTATATAAATTGATTTTGAAAAATTGAATATATATACACGATTATTCATTCACATATGTGCCATATACAGAATCCAGATCTGATCTGGGTCCGGTCGGACCTGCTGTTTAGGACCCAGATTCAAAGTGGATCCATCTCCTTTCCCTAGTATTCGGGAAATCGGGACGTTCAGAGATTAGAGACTAATGTATTTTTAGGGGAAATAAAAAATTTATTCATTATTCGGGGAATCGGGACCTACGGGGAATATTAACTTTCGGACAATTGGGATATTTGCAGAAGACGGAGGTTGGGGGAATAAAGACACGATCGAAATGGGGTACGCTTGATGTAGGAACATGTTTACACCTACTTTGCATATTCATAATTTTTACACATTATAATGTCTTCATTGCAAATTGAGTGATCAACTTCTGAGTAAATCTTCATTGAAAATTAAGTAATCAATTTGGTAAAATAATTAGACAAGTGTCAGAATTCATCGTTCAAGTGAAAAATATGATTCAACTACATGTATAGATGTTACAGTATGCAACAATATGTTACAACAACAGGATGCTGCAACTTTAGAACCCATTACTTGTTCGAAAATTTCAGTTCAGTTGAAACCTGATGGTGGTGCTGCGCAGCGCGGCGCCGCAAAAATTACAAAAACCTATTCATATTTCAAAGGTGGTAACATGCGGCGCCGACCGGCGCCGCTTTTTAGTATGGATAGAACAACTGGCGCCACGTGGCGCCGCGGGGTACCATGCCGTGAAGTATGAGAGGGCCTTCCGACTCGTAACATTGTGGTGAAACCGGGCCCATGTCTCAACCAAAGATAAATTGTGCCCAAGACCCTCTGCACTATATCTAACATACACCAACCAAAGTAAACATTAGGAATGAAAAAACATGGCGAACAGCGCCAAACATCAACAAAAAATGTCTATACAACACATTCTTATCCATTTTTTGTTTTGTACCAAAAGTAATATGACACAAACCGTTTGAAAGTTTTGTTTACCTAATAAAAAGTGAACCTACTTTGGCAACAAAGAACTTTAGAAAATTAAAATGATAATAATTAGAGGATCAAAGATCAGAGGAATTGACCCTGAAAGTGTGAAAAACATTAGCTTCAGGCATCTTATCTTGGATTGGAGAGTTATCATTCAAACTAATACAATTATTTACCATCTGGAATGCTTTGACATTCCTTTCGTGGATAAAAGGTCGAAGTTTTCAGTCAATTCAATTATTTTTCATTTGATCAGTAGTAGTGTGACAAAATTATACCAAGAGCGTTCAACAATTCCGAAAAAAAAGTCAGCAATTAAGAATTTGCATTCTTCGGGAACGTTGATCATTGTCACACTCTGCCGATTTAATTCTTTTTTTATTTTTAAAACGCAAAAAGCTTTTGGGAAATTAAACCAACATTTCTGAATTGGCTGTTATTGCTCAGAAAATTCTGGAAATTTCAGCCACTAGTTTAGCAATGAATTCAAATTTAGCAAAGCAAAATGTTATAGATTTATTATTGCAAATCATTCCTAAAAGCTGATGATTTGGTATTTCCACATACTAATTACGATTTGCATTTATCTTACGCCCGATTTTGGACGTTATAGTAATTTGATATCATTGGGAACACTTTGAGAAAAGGCGTGTCAAAGGTCATGCTAAGAGGGTTATTTTGATTGGCTGGGTGGGGAACCTATCTTTGCGATTCTGCAGGTCCCTACAGTTTTCAACATATGTCACTCACCATGAGGCACTGCACCTCCTACAACTGCAATGGCGCCATAGGCCAAAAATATGGCGAACATGGTCAAAACCACAAGACTATGCATTACAATTTCACAATATATGGGAAGTGGATACGGCGTGGAAAGGGTAAATTACTGTTGAATTTATGCAATAGAAAATTTGTTTTATATGGACTCGTGGAGCATGCCAGCAAGGTTTATGTCCACTGGTTCATGTCATGACGTCCAGAGTCCATAATTTCTGCTATATAAACATCAATTACATGTCACCTGGAAACTTTCTATAAAACTGGTACCCCTCATAAGCAAGGTTCTTTAATTGTTTGTAAGGGTATTTGTATGGCCGCAGTAATAGACGAATGAATATCTCAATCTAAATCCTGCTTTTGCCTTTTTGTTATGGAATTTTCAAAGAAAATTTTTCTGGATAATGTGATTTTTGTATCGCTAATGGGCTACTTGATTTTTTTCTGGTTCAACTTGAAAAATAAATGTGTGTCCGTGTGTGTGTGTGTGTGTGTGTGTGTGGAATGCTTGATGAATCATCAAAAATCACGCGTTATAAATCAGGTTGTATATCGCCATCAAGATTCCAAAGACATGTTCGGGTTGAAATCGCAAATATGCTTCCAAAGTTTCAGATTTGAGAAAAAGAAATGCCGCCTTAATAATCAACCAATGATGTGATTTTTGTGCCTGCAATATGCAGGCACAAAAATGATATGACTTCATGAAATAAGCAATTGTTTGCGCAATTTTTATTTGCTATATTTACTCATGCATTAAATTATCGATCAAATATTCATATTTTTTTCGTTTTTTCAGTATTCTTTTCATTCTTTTGTTTTATGATTTTTTGGCTCCTTGACTGTTTATACGCAGTTGTACTCCTATTTGATTGAAGTAGGTAGTAATCATGTCGCATACTAATTCGGTCACCAAGAAAACTCTTGTTACTGACTCAAATCGAGAAATAAATGGAGATTATTAAATTTGGACCTAATTCAATAAGAATAGATTCAACCACTGTTCGACTCATGCTGAACCGGTCTCTAAAATCTCCAAACCAAAACTGATTTTTTCCGAACAAGTCTCTCCATCTTGAGCGGCTACCGATCTTCACATCGCTGCTCGAATTCGTTTTGGACCAACGACCGAAAATTCGGCAAACTTCCTAGGAGTCACAGAGTGACTCCTACGAAACTGCACACAAAATTTTTTTTACTCCTGATCTCCTGATCTTCCAGATGTTTGGTGCTAGCCACTCCTCTTTAGAAGTGGATAAACAACTCTTCTAGGAGTCGCATTTACTATTAAAGGAGTTTAGGAGTCAATCAAAGCAAGGACGGTTTTTGTGAAAATTTCTCACACATTTTCCAATTTTCCTTTCTTTTCATAAAATATTCGTGACTGCCAAATACTTTTTTGAGCAGTAAAAATGATTTAGTTTACCACTACAACTTTCTCTCCATTAGTATATCGAAGCTACCCACCGAAAGTTAAATTTTCAATATTCAGACTTACATCCTTGCCTATGTCTTCACAGGCTAAAGCAATTTTAATCCATAGCTCTGTTATTTTTGTACATAGAGCAAAAGTGTGATACACATCTTCTCTCTCGTATCTCTGTTCACTCAGACATAATTTACAATTTGAATCAGAATTATGCTCCATGTAATCTATTCTTGATCTGGTCAGTAGAAACCTGTGCATAAATTAAAATCTAACATTCTCTTCATATCCATCTAAACATTTTACCGGATCTAGGTTGATACCTAGCAATAACTGAAGGCGAAACGGCTTGCATCGAAATGTCTGATATATCCCATGTTGAGAGTGGCCAAAGTAGCCACCTCAACTACGAATTGTTGCAAAAAGAGCTGCTTTTCCTTTTCCTTTGCCTTTCCCGCTGCTCAGTTGGCTCAGTTGGTTAAAGCGTGCGGACGGTAGCGGCAAGGTCCTGGGTTCAAGTCCCAGGCCGAGCCTAACTTTTACTGAAGCCCCGAGTAGCGGGGAAAGGTTGCATCAACACCCAGAGTGGTGATCTGACATCCTAGAATAATATTGATTTGGGTACAGAAATGGCGACTTAAAAAATTGATGCATGCAGCAAATTTTGAAACAATAGATTTGAAGAGGGTTTGAAGAGTGAAAACACTGAATTTTTAACAACAAAAAGTTGGAGAAAGTCTAGTGTATTGGAAAGATTCAAGAGACTTCACAAAATGAAAGTGAAATATTGATTCAAAATCGGCAGGAAACGACCTAATTATTGCAATTTTCGACAGAGTGAGTCCGAAATATTTAAATATCTGTATGCGTTCTTGCGACTGAAGTATGCTAATCACTCCTAGTACATAAGCATCAACAAGGGTGTTTGAAAGCTATTACTTGCTTCTTCAATTTCATCCAAAAGCTGATGTTCCAATTTTGGAACTAATAAAGTTCAAGATGTTATACATGATAACTAGGGTACAATTAAGTATTTAATAGTGACAAATATCCATGTCTTCTTGTATCCGTCCCTAGTGAATATTTCCTGTGATCAAATCGTTTTTTACCATTGTGTAGCGTTACCCCGAAAAAGCTATAAATCTATTTTTCAAATTCCCATTATTCCATGCATCCACCGTAACTCCAAGAATGCTATAAATTTTTAAAATAGCAATAAGACTGCAATGATCATTTTGCAGCTAGTCATTGAAAGTATTTCAATATGTGAATTCAACTCTATGGTAGAATAGCTCGTCTGAATAATTAATACATTGGTATTCCAAAACTTCCTCTGACAGGCACTTGGAAAACAGGTGCTCAAAAGTTGTTACAGCTTTTTCCGAAAAAAATTTTCATACAATGATGAAAATGTTTCAACTCAATGTTAAATGTTTTATTTTGTATTTTAAATGACCTGTAATGAACGTTACATGGTTACAATATTTATAATTATTCTCATTAGATCTGTAGCTATTTTTGAAAATATTTTTTTTACAATTGAAAATATATTACAAACTTGACAAAATGCAGACGACTCGACCTTTTAAAATAATTTTGTGAAAGTTTTTATTGCAAAAAACTTCCACCACTGTTGCACCCCTTGGTTCCCCACCAAGTTTTACACACCGCCTTATTGCCCATAGCTTGCACTAAACTGCAAGCTGTTCAAAGAATTAGGAGAATATTCTGAGCCATACACAAAAAATGTTTTTTCATGTTACACATAAGATGCAAATATAGGGTGCAAGTGGTGTAAACACAATACACGTGATAGCAGATCTAAATAGCTATCATGTATAAAAAGGTATGTTGTAAAGTGCGCTACAGAGGAAGCTATGAGTAATCTCCTGCACTGATGTTGCATCAAAAAATCAGGGTGCTTCATGCAATCAAATTACTGACCCAAGCATAATTCTTGGTTCTCAATTTTCATCATTGCACAACGATTTCCCTAAAAACTGACTATAGTATAGGCCATGCAAAGTACGGAAAGGCATGTTTCGGTGTCTCTACTATCTCAATGCTGCACTTCGGCGCCACTGTTTGGGCGCCAGCTATTTCGGCACTGGGTCGTTTGGGCGCTGATGCTGGTGCCGGCTGCTTCAGCACAAAACTGCTTTCCTTTTCGTTTTTTATTTTTGTCTTTAGTTTTCTTTATTTCCTTTATTTTTCATCTTTTTCTTTTTTTAACCATTATTTTTCTTTTGTTTTCTGTGTCTTTGTTTATGTTTTGGTTCATGTTCATGAAGTCATTCTTTGTCTTATAATACTTTTCTTTGTATTTTTTTTCTTTCGTTTTCTGTGTGGTTTGCTCAAAAGTGTAGAAGTACATGCGGGAAATTTTAGAAGATTCATATAGCATTGTTGGAGTAAGAGGACGCCAATTTTATGCAAAAAAATTCGTTACTTGGAGTAAATAGATTTATAGCATTACTTGGACTAACGAGACACTTGGGGTAATGAGCTTGAGAGACGAAATAACTGCATAAAAAGTTTATGCTTCTTGAACCTGGGAGATGATACTACAGAGTTTTCATATGATGATGTCCCAAGAAAACGCAATAGTACCCCAAAATCAAAAAAATTATTCGAATTCAACACTCTTACAGGCGGCCTACATGTTGCTCCTACATCCAAAAATCCTTATCAGTGGGACCAGTTCATCAAGAAAATTTTAATGTTAGCAGTGAAAAAAAAAGAGATTTTTGAAGGTCAATAAATTATTCAGTTCCACGAAGTATAAAATTCTGTTGGCAGACGAGGTAGAACCGCTCCTGGAGAAAATTGGGGCAAATAATCGTGGGTCCTTCTCTACAAGAAGACTTCCGATTGTAAAATGTTCATTGTTGAAAAACTTAGTACATCTGTTGTAATTAAGACAGCATGTATACCCTCAGCTTCCTGGCTTCAGTTCTTGGGAGTTGCTAACTGGTTCTACCCCTAACGCTAACCTGGCGAGATATGACAGAGAGAGAGAGAAATTAAGTAACCAGCCAAAGACGGTAGAGAAACGAGATTGTTATTATTAAAGAACAAAACAGTAATACAGGCTAAAGGAATACAAGAGTGCCACAAAATGCTAAATATCAAGACCTGGACTAAGAGCCACAGAACCCAGGGCCAAACTTCACGCCAGTCCTACACCACTTCTCAAGAGAGTAGAAAGAATTGCACCAAGGTCAGGAGACACAGAGGGACAGAACACACTGTCCTAAAAATCGCACACTAATATCCAACAGAAATGTTGATAAACTAACGATTTAACGGGGTAGGACGCCTACAATATGTGCACCACCGAAGAAAATTTGCATAGACTAAACCTGGCCTACGCCACCAAAAGTAAACATTAATGAAAAAACATGGCGAACGGTGCCAAACTTCAACAAAAAACATCTATGCAAAACATTCTTATCCATTTATAGATTTTGTACCAAAAATAATGTGACACAAACCGTTTTGAAAGTTTTGTTTACATAATAAAAAGTGAACTTACTTTAGCAACAAAGAACTTTAGAAAATCAGAACGATAATAACTAGAGGACCAAACGACATAGGAATTGACCCTCTGACACATCAAATTATGTAGTGTGTTACTTATTTGATTATTCTTCTGTCCAGATGATGAATGTTTTATAAGGGCTAGACTAGGGCCACTTGGAAAATGCAGTGACTACTGAGCGATTTCCATGAGTGCGCCTTGTTTAGAGCTGTGCAGTTTCCCCAACGGTAAAAAAGGTTGATGAAAATTTTACTAATACAATAGGATGCATGATCTATGAAAATAAAATTCTGCAGCATCTACTTTAAACTCTTTCAAAAGTGTAATATTTAACCATTTTCTGTAAATATTACATCGAAAGAAAGCCTATCCACTCTTGCGTAGAATGAATATTTATTTATGGAACAAATCCACACCAATCGCGGAATATCACTTGGCAAACAAGCCCACTGAAATTTTAAACAAAGTCACCGACATTCAAATTTTATCAGTGTAGTGAATTTTTATTTTTAAGAAAAACCAACAATACTAAGAAAATCAGGGCACGAAAATGCTTAAAATATCTCATTTTGAGATATCATTAATTTTAAATTTATAATAAACAGGTTTATAATAAGCAAACTTCTCAGAAATCGTATCTTTGTCAAGATCTCAGATATTTTTCCTCAATAAACATTGTCACTGCATTATTTCACATTACCGGAATGAAGTTTATTCCGAAGCTATTATCACAAATAACATCGACAGCCAAATTGAAAATAATCGCAGCAATTTTTAACGATTAAGCCCTTTTAATCAGACGAGTTACATTCCATATCGAGTTCAATACATATAAGTCAATTATCATAAATTCGGTCTCAGAAATTGCAAGAGGTAACAAAAGAGACGAGAAATGTATGTTTCTTTGTTCAGCTTTGGAAAAATTTCTCCTTCACAATTTCACTTCGAGCCCCATAAGTTTGTTGGATATCAGCCTGTTTCGCGTCTGGTTCATAGTTGTCTTCCAACCACTAATAAGTGCAACAGGACAAAGCATCACTTTGATGGGTTAAGAAATAACAATGCTTTGCCTTCATTTATCATGCTAGATAGAAACCTTGATGATAGTAAGGTGATTGCATCTCATTATCGAATGTTGATGAGGATATTTTTGTTCAAGAGAAAATCATTTTATGCATTCTTTCATGTGATTGAACACAAAAACAATTCAAATAATATCAAACAATAAAACATCAATTTCAAAAGATCTTTTTTTCATCTTCTCAATATTCGAGAAACCTCCTCAGAATTCCTGTCTTATTTCTCATGTTCAAAATGTACTGAAAAGGACCATCCCTCGACATTGAAAAATGTCAACAAATGAATATTATCGTGGGTCAGCCACTTTTTTGGGTCCAAGAGTCCGCTTTCAATGGGATAATTATTTAAGCTAGGCCTGAACTCCATTAGGGTTATTTTTACTAACCTCCATTGCCTATTGTCCATTGAAGCTATGTTAGGAATGACATATCTTGCATGTAGTTGCTTTTCTGCTTGGTTTAAAAACCTTAGCCTAGGTTTAAGCCTAGCCTGCATTAAAGCCCGAGTCAAATCCTAAGCCGGAGCGTAAGATGAAGTCGAGGCTTACGGCAAAGCCTTAGCCTTAGCGTGATCTTAAGCATATGCCTAGCCTAGCCTAAGCCT
Source organism: Romanomermis culicivorax (assembly GCA_963922205.1). Classification (NCBI taxonomy): domain Eukaryota; kingdom Metazoa; phylum Nematoda; class Enoplea; order Mermithida; family Mermithidae; genus Romanomermis; species Romanomermis culicivorax. Next base: position 312,472 of record CAWUHX010000194.1, read on the forward strand.
AAGCCTAAGCATAAGCCCAAACTGATGCATCGACCTCAGCCAACTCCGTGAAAGTTGAATGCGATAGATGGTACTCAAAAATCTGGTGCTGGTGGTATCTGCTGCAGGTCAAGTAGAATTCTTCCAAGCTCAACATGTAGTCTACGCCCAAAACTTACAACGAAATGTAAATATGGTCATATAATACACGTTCAAAGTGTAGGTAGCTTTGCATTGAACTTTAACCATGTTGATGTATCCCACTTCCTTGTGTCTCGAAGATTACATAAGAGGAACCAAAGAACCTTCAACTCTAATTGTCAGTTTTTTTTTGTTTAAAAAACTTCGGTCAGATGGTCAATCTACCTTACCTTTGGTGTACTTTTCACCACTTGAAGTAAACTTTATGAATCAGAAATAAGAGCAGCATTCAGTCGATGGCCGATGTTATACCTGCTCAGGTCTGAGGAGCGCAGGTGCAGGGGCAGGATCTCAAAAATAGAGTTTCGAGAGCTTGATAATGGGTTCACTTTATTACCTGCGTGCTTGTAAATAGAGCAGTGCTGGAGAACCTACCAACAAGTAATTCTGCTTTATTGAATTTTTTCCTTTATTTATTCAGTTTTTCGGTGTCGCATCAAGAGCATAATCGCATATATTTATTGTTGTTTTGTGTCAAAATCTTTAAGGTGTATACCGATTTTTTAATGCAAATTCGATTTTTAGTTAGTTTTTTCACTAGATGTTATTAGCTTAATGTACTGTAGGAGTTTTCATGGATAGAATTTGTCGATTATTTCATAAATTTATATCATCCAACAAATCCTTGACACCGAAGTAGCTTTTTCAAGATTTTTCTGAATTCCCTCTATTCAAAGATGTCATTAGGAATTGAAGAACCTTTATGAGATACAACTACTTGAAATTAATTTAATTCGAGGATACTTGAAGCAAAAGCAGAGGAAATTAATATAAATTGCAGACTTCGATGTTTTAGGGGTAGAGAAAGGTGCTCCTTGTACAACAATGCCAAAATTTAGTTCTGATAATGATATGATACTTGAAATTTTCGATTAATGCGCAGCAAAGTTGAAAATTTATATGCTTTGCTGCATATGAAGCCCTTTTTAGGTTAGTCAGATCCAGTTTTTTCAATTTTCATGTATTCAATTTCATCAACATTATTCAAACTTTGCGATTAATAATCAAATATAATAGAGTGGGAAATAGATTTTCCATCAAACACTAATTGAAAAGACACGAAGAGGAAAAGGAAATCTTTTTTGTCACCCCAGGATTCCAATGTTCGAAAATCATATGATTATTCATGCTACATTATGACGTTATATTACGTATTCCAGTAGATCATCAATGACGGGCTGGAAAAGAGCAACAGGATTCCAAACTTGGTTGCTCCATTATGCAACACTGAAAATGAAGTTCATTCATAACTTTTCAGCCCAATAGAACAAAGATTCTTCTGCTAACCATTTGATCAACAAACGTTGATGTATGGCAAGCATTCCACATTCTCATTTCGCTAGTTGATCATGTCGAGTGTGGCCACAGCAGCTACATTAACAATGAATTGTAGCAAATTGAAAACATCTTTCCCGCTGCTCAGTTGGCACAATTGGTTAGAGCATATGGAAGGTCGGGGGTTCAAGTTTTAGAATAAATCTAACTTGTATTGAAGACCTAAGCAATGGGAATGTCTCAAAAATCAGATGGTACTTATACATTACAGGTTTCTCGTGCAATCATAAACTTGTTAAGAAAATTTACCTACTGTTTGTTCTTCACACAAATTCATGCGGCTGAAAAGTCGGAAATGTAATGCTCAGTGTGGAGCACAAATCCTCAACAGTCTGAATGCCAGGCGGATGCACTACCCATTGGGCCAACCAAGCTTCGTGGATGGTTCGGAAGTTGTGGTTTCAGTGATAGAGGTGTGCCAAGCGTATAACGTGATGGACAGCTGGAGGCACATCTATAACAACCCCCGCTCCAATTACTAATGGGTCCCGGATAATAGATTATAACTGGAGCATAAGAAAAGTTAGGCTCAATAAGGGGCTTGAACCAATGCTGAAAGTGAAGTTTGGTCTACCATACGCATCTCTCATTCCCATTGTCCAAAGTCCTTGAATTAAGCATATACATCACAGTACCTGTCGAGGCAATCTCACCCTGTAGGTCTCAGCAGCCAATAAAGATTGAGTATGGTCTAGACTTATGCTCTAACTATCTGAGCAATCCAAACGGCATTCTCATTTTCATATCAATTCCGCTATAGTACAAGTTTTGATGGATGTTTTAGCTTATCTACAATATTTGATTTGATGGACTATAAAGGGTCGCTCGCGAGTCAACATCTTTTGGTGGAAGCTGTCAGTAAAAGTTGTGTTCAGTCAGATTTCGGACTTGTATAGCTCTGGTGAGCAAAGATTGAAGTTAAATTTAGGTCGCAGTGGTAACTGATATGCAATGGTTAGGCATACAGGGTACGAGCCAGGCGGACAAGTGGTGGCAGAATAGGTATCAAAAGTAATGAGTATGCTACCAACGAAAATGATTATACTGTTGATTTCCTGCAGTTAAAAATACAGTGGGTGTACAAAGTGTGGTCGGGCTTAACAAGCAACTTGTGACATAGCTGTAAAAAGCAGGCCAAGATGAACAAACCTTATAGCTTTTAATTGAATGTGTGAAATTCCACATCGATGTGGAAAGTATGACAATGGTCGAGGTGCAATTTTCCACATTTTTGTAAAGTTTTATAGTGTTGCATATTTGGAATTTTTAAATTTGAAATTATCCAGAATATTTATTGTAAGACTGTATCATTCCAAACAGTATAGGCTTTCCTTTATCGACACTATATACTTATAATGCTTTTTTACAACCCTTGATGAATTTCAATGCCTTGCTACTTTGCTTGACGATAGTCATTAGCGAAGTTAGCAGCATTTTCTGCTTTATAAGACATTGTGATAGTTTTTAAGTTTAGAACCAAAACATTAGTATTAATGGCTTTATTTGAGCTTGCCATTCCACTCCACCTCGGTATTCCCTTCGAATGAAAAATATATCATGGAGAACAATGTTTCATAATAAATTTCCTTTCGTGAGAATTGAGAATGATATGAAAATATGCAAAAAATATAAAATGATGTGAAATATGAAAATCCCAATTCAGAATAATATTCATCACAATGATGACGAACTTGCACCTATAATGTTCTCCTGTCTACAAGTCAGATGTGTACGGAACTGCATAAATGAGCGCCTGAGTTGTTCGGAGATTGTGGTTTTCGTTGTGGCAGTGGGCACATGGTAGGCCAAATTATGAACAGCTGTTGATATTTAGTATGTCGCCTGAAGCTGCGACCTTAAACCTTTCTTTCAAGATTATGTTTGTGACTTTACTCAGAGGTGTAGATCGGAAGAAGATGATTAAATTGACAGAGATGACCTGGCCAGAAATAATCTCATGGTATGAGGTGTGAACCGGAATCCCCCTGAGTCAGAAGGCTGGCGTCTTACTATAGGCGGACTTGACTAAGACAAACGTGTAGATACAGATTGTGCCTAAACCTAAATCTGATTAATATTAGTATCTTTTTGTATTCTAATTTTAGTATTAGTGTTAGTATCCATATACTTCCCCAAAATCAGTATCCAAATTAGTATTACATCTTCTCTGAGGTCAAGATTTTAATAGATATCGATTTCATTCGTCCTCATTTGCAATGGATGCGCCAGAAAAAACTGCATCAGAAATTCTAGAAAGCACGCACAATATACTAAGTGAGCAAAAATTTTGATTTTTTGGCTGGTGGCAGTTTTTAGCGCAGACAGTAGCATAGCCAGAATTTTGTGTTATAGAGTTTTCAAAATTTAAAAAAATAAAACAAATACAAGAATGATTCGATATAACGAGTATAACAACATTTTTGGAATAGTGGCACATTGAAAACGAAGTCCTCTATATATCGTAACCAGAAGTCTAAATGATAAGACAAGTTGCGATACTCCATTCATTTTGAAATGACTAATGCAGCGAAGTCACAGTCAATCTTTTATCAAAAATCAAGGCCGGTTCATTCACTAAATTCAGTAAACTTTCCTTCCATGATAAATACTCTTTGATGATCACTCTCTTCACCCACTTCATTATTATCGAAATTGATTTCCTGATTTCTTGTTAGGCTGCCTTTACCGAAATTCCCACTGCTGCATTGATCATAACAAATTAAAAAGAGTATCGTTAATTAGTCGAGCCGAACAAATTCCGTGTTTTCAATCTCTAAAATACCTAAAAATGGAGGATGTTCAGCCTTCAACGAGTCAAGGAATTCGTACCATTTGACACAAATGATCAAAATATTCTGGTACAACATACAGCTTTGCGAAAAACTAGATTGCACGGAAAAATTTTTGGTTGCGCAATGTTAGCTCACTCTACCAGAAAAATAATTAAAAGCTTCCTTTCTTCAATACGGGTCAGTTTAACACCCTTGTAGGCAGGCAGATTTAATGAGTCTTGGAGAAAAACGACAGAAAAACTGAAAGTTTTAAAATTTAATTGACGTTAGGAGCTAGCACTTCAAAAAATTCAAAATCTACAACTAATACTCACGAGAGCTTCCTCATCCTCGGGTGGAAAAAGGTATAAAACGAAAAGAGCCTAGGCCTGAGGGCGTGCTGTATGTATAACATGAAAACAACAAGTGAAAATGGCTTGTGGACGCACTATACATCTATTGCATAGAGCTCATTTGGGAATCGCTCGTATGAGTATATCGCATGACAGCCTACACGTACTCATGTGAACTCCCAACCACCCATCTGGTTTCAACCAACGGATTAGCTTTCAAAAATCCATATGATTCACTCTCAACGGTAAAGACTGCTCCTACGTCGTTAAAGTTTGTTAATCTGGCTTGCTGTTCAAGTGTAGGTGGTGCTGCATAGGCTTTTGAGTTCACAGAATAAAAATCTACTTCTGATGATTCGAATTTAAGTCATAAGCATGCAATCTGAGAATCAGTCCATTAGACCGCCAAGCTTATTCAAATTTGATCAGTGAAATCTTCATTATAAGATAATCCCAGGGATCTGTGCAGATGTTTGGCATCTTCCACTGTGATCTGTTGGTGAAGCTTACAAAAGCCTGCACTGATACTTTATAGATGCGACATATTGAGTAGCAGTGGAAATTGCGATACATTGAGTGTCGGCAGGAGGAATCAATTCATTTCCGAAAATTTTTTCATCTCTGAGTCACATCACCTATGCTCAAGAACTGCCTTGCCAGCCACCCTCAACTATGCTCTCAGTGTGATTAAGTATTGCAACTGAGCTTAAATTGTGAAAATCAGGCTGATGCTTAACCATTGTGGCTCAGCAGTACTTGTATTTTCTGGTTGGGTGTTCGGCATGTAATCTAGAATTTTTTAAGGGGCAGTTACAGATACATTTTCTTATATTATTTATCTCTTTATTCGAGGTTGTAAAATCAGATTATCATGAATAATAGCAGTCTCATTTTGCACATGGCCTCCATGGAACAGCAATGGAATGCTGTTCCACTAAATTGCGAGGTATTAACGTTCTCGATGGCTAACATATTTTTCGCTTTGATTAACCTCAGCGTCCTCACATTCACTAAATTCATGTCGGATTCAACGACCAAATCGATATTTATTGGAATATTGCTTTCAGATATAAGTCAGTCAATATATTTGATATTTTCAGTGTCCTTGAGAATTTACAAAAGAGCTTTCGATCTGGACGATATTCAAGACGTCGTTTCTTGCCACATGCAAACTGGCAGTCAAATTGCTTTTATATTGACTACTCAGGGATTGAGTTGTATACTGAGTTTTGATCGGCTTTTCCTAGTCATTTTTCCATTAATCTACGAAAATAATAAGGACAGGTTGAAAGGTTTGTACAAAAAATTGACCCTCGGAATGGTAATTGTGAACGTCGCAGCGTTTTTTGCCAGCTATTTTGACAATTTCAATGAATTGGAAAAAATTGTGCTGATATGTTTCATGCGTAATTCGATGGGCAAATATTATGATATATTGTTCAAAAATTTGCTACTCTGTTTCAACATTTCAACAGTACTCAGTTATTTAGTAATCGTCGTATATCTGCAAAAAGAATTTATCCTTGAATATTTACCCTACGGAAAGCGATTGTTGAGTGCATTGCCACAACTAATTATCAATACTCAAGATGACAATGCCAAATTGACCAAAGTTTTATTTTTTTACACGGCGGTCTATTTTACCACGAACATGGTTTTTTCAACCAGCCTCAAACTACTCAGCGTGGAATTGTCCTTGAAATATGGAATATATTTGTCGCCATTGTCGTCAATCGAAAGTTCAATTCTCTTTGCCGGCTTTGTAATTTTCTTGCCCCACTTCAGGTCCAATGTGAAACAAGTTTTTAGACGGAAGAAAGTCAACGATCAGTCTATCTAGAAAGATCAAAACTCCGAAATTCGGCTACAATAAATGTGTAGCTATGTAATCCTAACTTTGCATCAATTTCAACTTCAATGAAGCCTAGGCGCAGAGGGACACAATAATAGTCATCCTCCTGTATAATGATATAATAATTTCAAGTTAGAATTTCTTTTTCAAATTAAAAGGTCTGCTTGCGTATCAAATGTAAGTTCAATGATGGAGGATTATTTTCAAAAACTCTGGTTATTCGAATATTGTAATCAAATCGTTCATTGTCACATGTATTTTAATGTGTACCGTGGCATAGAAATTTGCTGCCGTGGATAACATTTAATCGAATCGTCTTTATGGAATATAAACCAATTTTTTTATGATGATATATTTAATTTTCTATGATTAAAGTTATTAACTCTATTACATTGTTTTTTGATAATATCCAACATATGGGTTTGTACTTCTGAATATGAAAGAAAATATTGTTGGGGTCGAGCTCCAAAAAATCAATTTAGTAAAAGTTAAAATCAACTTTTGACGAAATTTCCCAAATTTTATATTTCTTCTATAGTGATGCTAAAGGACATGAAAAGCATTTTGAATAAGCTTAAAATTTTCGGGTTGATACACGAGTAGTAAGGCCGGCCCGTATAGGTCGTACGCTTAAGGATACTCCTATCTTTTGTGTACGACCTATAATTTGTCACTTTTTTCCGATTTATAGGTCGTACAGTAAACATACACGTTTTGCTTTTGTCGGATTTACAGGTCGTACAGTAAACATATACGGTTAATTTCTTCGTCGATTTATAGGTCGTACAGTAAACATATAGGTCGATTTATAGGTCGTACAGTTAAAAATGTATGTTCTAGAGTTACTGTAATAGTAGAATTACGGTAATTTTTCGATTATGGTAATAAATGTGTTATTGTGCGTGGAAAAGGAAAATCAATGATGAATGCAAAAAGGAAAACTAAAATGAACAAAAAAATGGAAAAGAAATAAAAACCGATTGTGTGTAAAAACGGCTTCCCCTCTGGGAAGAGGAAGCCCACAAAAATTTGCACCCCGGACCCCCTTTGTCAAAAGGGTGCCACCTGCAGGTGTAAATATATTTCGGAGGTCCCATTTTCTGAACGATCGTTCAAGTCAACAAATGTCAGAACGGTCAATCTGGTCAGTAATGGTCTGTTTAATGAGTAAATTCTTGGGAGAGTCATTACGCGATGAAACATTATCCTTACGGGTGCATGCGTATAAATTTTGATGTTCTGCCAAAAATGACCAAGAAGGTCTTTTATAAAAATGACCAGAGCGAGCTGGCCGTAAAAAGCATGTAGGCAAAAAAGGTCTTTTATAGAAAGATGACCAAACGAGAAGGTCGTAAAAAACGTACGGAAAATTTGACGACTTAAAAAATCTTTACATATCAAAAATTTTTAATTTAATGCAACATTCTATTTTATTATAAAACTTTTGAAACACTATTTTATTTTTGTTTATCACTAAAATATTGTAGTCTAAATACAAAAAATAACGTGAACAAAAAATGGAAAACATTAAAGAAAGAATTCATTTATAAAATTGACCCCCTCCGCCCACGGAGGAAGTCCTTCAAAAAACGCGCCCTCGGGCTCCAAAATAAGAGGTGTGCCGTCTGCAGGTTCACAGAAAAGTGAAGTGGAAGCCCTGCATACTGAACGATCATCCAAATTAGAACGGTCTTAGATCAGAATGCTTAATTCCACATATAAAAACTCTAAGAGTCTATAAAACTTGAAACATTATTCCTACGGGTTTATACTTATAAAGTCGTAAATGATCAAATTCTTTTATAAAAAAATGACCCAAAAGAGTGGGGCATAAAGCGCATGTAGAAAAGTGAACAGTTGAGATGAAAAATATTCTAAATGTAAAAAGTAATTGATACCTCAAAAATATTTGAAGAAAAGAAAAGAAAAAGAAAAAGAAAAAAGAAAAGAACTAAATCATCAATACATGAACGTTATTCTACGTATCGGAAATTAATACATTATATTGGATGATTTATGTAGGTAGATGCAGTTTTGTATACAGAGTGTTTCCCAGAGCAAACATAGAAAGGTTAGACAGCTGAAGCCATTTAGATCATAAAACCAATTAGAAATGCTAGAAAAGGTCAAAGGTTCTATAAAACACGGTAGCAAGAGACGCTTTACCAAAATAATTAAGGTGGTGATTATTGTTATTTTGATAGTTTTCTAGAATAACCTAGAGCCTAAAACCTTTAAAGAGACGCAATACCAAAACAATTAAGGTGGTGATTATTGTTATTTTGATAGAACCTTAAAAGAAAAAACCGAAAAGATTCAACCAAAAAGCAGAAAAAACCGGAAAAGGTTTAATGAGGGTAAAGAGGTATAAATAGAAAAAATAGAAGAAGAAGAACCATTCTTATTTTTGTACTTGCGCGCGACACCCGAGACTACCAATGGAAGCTGTTTTCGTTACGTTTATTTCGACGTTGAGAGCTGCCTACGAGGCTTACGGTACATTGATTTTACAAATATTTTGAATTAAAAATTAATATGTATACTATTTTATTATTATTAATTTAGAGCCGTTTTTAAGGATGGCCGACATTGACCTGTGGGCGTCCGTCTTCTGGGAGGAGGCCTCGACGGACTTCAAGAGCTGGTGGAAAAGCCAGTGAGGAGTTGAATATCCGGCTAGACAGAAACCCTTTTGGGGTTTCATGAAACGTCTACGCTGGATGTTTGAAAACCCTTCGCTGGTCGATGGTCACCTAGCCTCGCACCTGTGGAATATCCTCCCCCCAGGTGCGAGGGCTGAATGGGAAAACGCTGACGGTCACTACGTCGAGGAGAGGGTAAAACTAGCGCTGCCGCGTTTCTAGTAAGTTCAGATGTTATAGTTAAAACACGTAGTAGACATATAAATTTTATATTTAATGAGAGTAAAATTATTATAAGCTTTTACTACAATATTTCAAGATAAATATGCGTAGGTTAAAATGTGCTAACTGCAACATGTTACAGATTTCTAATTCATGTATATTAATGTATGGTATATAGCTGAGTTGTCTAAAACTTAACAAAGAACATTTCTAGAATATTCTAGAAGCTTTCAATTATTTACACGATTTATACGATAAAATTTTACGATAAAATAAAGGTTATTGATAGATCTTGTACCTATTACTTAACAGTTAAATGATATATTAGAGTAAAAATTTTTGTTTAACTAAAATAGTTATTAAAATTTGTAAAAATTTTAGTGGATACGCGTAAATCCTCTAGCGTAGGGGTGCGACGTCGGCGGCGGCGGCGAAGGCGGGTGTATATATGTATATTTTATTTTGTTTTTAAATTTTGTATATATGTATAATTTATTCTATTTTGTTTTAAATTTTGTATATATATATATTTTGTTTCAAATAAATTAAATTGAATTAAAATTAATAAAATTTTTTATTTATTGCGTTTAATAGTAAAGGTAATTTCTTTAGAGTTCTACTATGAGTGTGTGTGTGTGTGTATGTGTCAACTTCGGGAATATAAAAAAGGGTTTACTGTAGTCAGATATTTAGAGATGTACGAGTAAATGATATGTAGAGAATATGCACAAACAGGTCTTAGGGTAAAAAGAACGTACAAGATAATTACATGGTACTGTAGAATTAAAGGAGAAAATAAAGGAAAGAAGGAGTAATAAAAGGAAGTTCATTTATAATTAGGAATAAATTAAAAGAATATTTCTAAACAATAGCTAAAGAGAAGGAGTGTATAAACAACAACAACTATAAGTGATTTTTAATTATAAAAAAATGAGATGAAATGTACATATAAATATAACGTATTTAAATACTATAATCCGTAAAGGTTTCACGATTTTTATCAATCATTACGAGAGAGTCAAATTCTGCGTATATAAGTGCTTCAATACCACCATCTGGTATATCCTCGCCAAAATTCATCTGTAAGCTAGTGGTTCCTTCATGTACAAGTTCCCAAAAATTACCATCCATACCGCAAGGAGTCAAATCAAAAACAAAAACCGTGTTATGCGTTGTAAAAGAATTTCGAGTAATTTCATTACCCTTGTTATCTGTACCGATTCCTACACCCTCAAATAATTGTACAAAAGTGTGCAAATATTTGTTTTCTTTAAAATTTAGCATATATGGTGTTGTAGGTAAGGTTGTAGTGCCACTTGTTATTTTAATCTCGTTTAATCCGAAATGCTTAAAATTGAAGGGGCTCTGATAATAATCACCCCTAGCAGCCGAACCATCAACAAGCGCCTCAACGAGACGAGGAGGTAAAGGACTTGTGAACAATGAGTTCAGAGGAGCTGAGCGACGACTAGTTGTTATGTATAGACTTGTAACATGACATCGACGAATAGGGTATTTTGCAGCTGTATTTTGTAACATGGATTCAATAGCTAGATTGATATTATCCGCAACTGCAACTTTTTTAATAAATAGAGACATGCTTTTAACCTCGATTTTATAAGCTTCGTTGTCAGTAGATATAAATTTTTGCAAGCAAAAATCATCTCTATGTCTGTATAAATCAATTTTCAAAGTACATTGATTCAATAGAAAACGTTCTTGCATAAATAGATGGGCGTGTATAGGAGCCATTAATTCAACAACTGCACTATTTTTGAACATCTGAACTCTTTCCAAAGCACCCTTGTTTTTCTTTATATCGAGAACATCACCATTTTCAAAAGCATAACCAGCAGCTGCAACATGTGTCGACTTAGCATCACGACCATAGTTCAATTCCGTTTCCAAATAAGATCTGTAAGCGTATCTATCCCCACTGAAATGTTAAAATGTTAAAATTAAAAAACGTAAACATACATACATTTAATTATAAAACTTACCTGTCAGATATTAATTTTCCATTTAAGTACATCTTGATCTGTTTAAAAAATGTTTTGCCGATCAAATTAATTGGCGCCACAACGTTACCACTGATATTGTTGTTGGCGTCTGCTGTTAAAGTGCAAGCAGCGCCATTAGCTTTCGTAATTTGAATAGTAAAATATATAAAATTTTTTGATAAGTCCAACATATATGAATCAGGTGAAATAACAAACTCGTAAGGTCCTTCATTAGTACAAGGATTTTGTAACTGAATTTCAGACCAAAAACTTCTACGAATAGCAACTTGTGTTGGAGGTACGGTAAATAAATCTAACTCCGTTTTACTACTAGGAGACGACGCAGCATCAATAAATTTACTCATTTTGAATAGATATCCTTGAAACCGACTACTCTACGTGGAGTCTTTTTTAAGAATGAGGAACGTCGTTTCAGGTGTTTACGTTTATGTTGTTTTTGATGTTGATGTTGTTGACGCTGACCATCATTTAACTTTTTATTGCTTTTTATATGTATCGTAGAATTTATATGTTTACGCTTCCCTAAACCTTTTCCTTTATGAATGCGCTCGCCCGTTTCGTGTAATAAGCTACCAGCTGCATTTCGTCCATGCTCAGCAACACTTTCTTTAAAAGAACGACCTTCTACAACATCACCTGCAATTTTGGAACCTGCAGCAAGTGCATGCTTTCCTGCAGATTTTAACAAAGGCATAGCTAGACGCCACAAACTCTTAAAAAAATTACCAACTCCAGCTCCTTGATGTCTATAATAATATGGGTATGCTGCTCGAAAAAATTCTAAACTACCACCTAACTGAAATTGATTATCTTGAATACTATGTTGATAAATTTTGATCCAGTAATCAACGGTTTCAGGAATAAATACGGTATGCATATTTTGCTTTGAAAATTAAAAGGAACAACAACTAAATGAATTAATTAATTAAGAGCGTTTGCGAAAATTCAACCTGACGACAACGTGTCCAAATGCAAATGAATGAATGAGTAAATAAAAATTTGATACTATGCTTATAGGAATAAAGGAGTACGTCGCCGAAAATGTAATTTAACTATAACATTCCCAAACTGAAAGGGTATAAGCTCATTCATACTGTTTTTTATATTAATCTCGAGTACTGTAATTTCTTTCAATTGAATTGGTATATAGTGAGGTGTTTCATATAAACGACTCACATTATCTTTGTATTTTCCCTGAACATTTACTATACATAAAAGCAGCGCTAAAGTATTTCCAACAATCTGATTTTCAATAATATTACAGTAAACATAAAAATTCTGTAAATCATTCAAATTTGGTGGTTGAATACCTAACATGTATAAATGATTAGTTCCAGGCTCGGCAAGAAAAACAGCTTTGGATGGTGGAATATGTGTGTTAGAATTTTTTGGAGGTTTCTCTCCAACAGTATATAAGTTGATATTCACAGCTCTATTTAAAAAATCATCAGCAGTTGCATAGGCCTCAGTATTGGTAGCGCCAAATCCGAGAAGCTCCATTAATCGTTTGCTTATTTCGATTTTACGTAAGATTGTACCACTTTTTATTTTCAAATTAACTAATCCTCTACTATGTTCATCGTATGAAAACATGATTTCCATGTTAGTTCCGGCAATAGCTGCTCCAACTTTTGCATTCAACTCTTCAATTAATTCAGATATGGTAAAGTAATGTTTTTCAAAAACTATTACTTTAATTTTTTTGACCTTATTTCCGACACCATCCATAGTTAACGTTATTACATTATCTCCACCATGATTGATAAATGTAGCCCAACTATAGGGGTATATTATTTCACTTAGTCCTACCTCCCAGCTTCCATCTAGTTTTAAATGGTAAGGTAGATGAGCTGAAAAATCAGAGGGTTTGTTTCCATTTTTGCTATTACTAGGTAATGTGATATAAAATTGATCTTCAAAGGTTGTCATTATTTATAATGTTGTTTGCTGTTGCTATAGGTACGGTCTTCAATGAATTAGATGACTGTAATACGGTCGGTACGGGGCTAGGTAATAAATATCCTATACAAGCGCACAAAAGACCAACCCACAATTGTGTATTATTATTGTAGAGAGATAAATTTATTATAGCTGTAATGACTACAATGTATATTAGTATGACCTGACTGAAGAAAACCACTTCGTTTCGAGGTAGACGTTTTCCAAAAAACTCCCAAACGCTAATGCGAGACGTTTCTAATTGCGTACTATTACTACTATCCATTTCATAATAAAAAATTTTTATTTAACAACTAAACACTCAGTTATAAATTTATAAAAAGGCGGAGCTACTAAAATAACCAATAAAATTATACAAAAATATGAAGGAGGCGGAGCTATCAAAGTGAAGTAAAATTTATATATATAAATACATATAGAAGGAGTTAACTTTTTACAAACATGTACATAATTTATTTCGCAAGTGACCTTTTACAGAAAATTTACAATGAAAAAACTTACAAATCAATCTATCATTATAAACAAAATTTGTGTTACTGAAACTTTTAAACATTTTATACATAGGAACATGTCGCACTTTATAATACAAAAAATATAAAGTATATATACCACAAACCCTACTATTAAAATTTTGTAAATGTTTCTTATTTGTATATATTATTAAAGCATTTTTGTTAATATAATTTATAAAAGCAGGAATAACTGGTGGTAAGCCATAAGAATCAAAATAATATACAGAGTTAGCATTATCAAAATACATAGCTATCCAATGACTTCCTTTTTGAAAAGATGTATCGGTGTTTGCAATTAAAGCTGCGGGTCTTTTAACTATCTTTGGTAGAGTATCGCAAGCAAAAACTCCTAAAAAATTTTGTGATAATAGCTCATCTTGTTGAGCATAATATGTCAATTCAAAGTTGTTCATCGTAATCGTCGTCGTCGTCGTTTTGTATATCCTTTTCTAAAATCCAACCGTTGAATTTTTCAGGATAACCCCACCACTTCACAAGTACTCTATTCTGACCATCTGGTAATCGTTTAGTCTTCAAAACCTTTTCAATTTTGTATTCTTTGATATTAGGATTAAAATCGATTTTCTGTAGTTCTTTTTCATAAAAACGTCCTTCTATATCTTCGCCTTCCAGATCTTGAATTGTATAAAGTATATGATTTCGGGTCTTCACAACATGTTTTACTTTGAAAACTTCTTCACTCCATTGAGGTAAATAACCTTTGTCAAATACACCTCTATGTTTACTAATTCACACGTAATCTCCTATATCAATCTTAGACTTTCTAGTGTATAATCTTTCAGGGTAGAGTCTTTGCCATATAATTTTTTGGTTAGAATAATCTACATTAATAGGTTTTTCCTTAATAGATCTATGAACAGAGTGATTGTAGTTGGAAACAACTGCGGGTAAAATATCAATCCATTTATAAGTGGTAAACTCTGTAAAATATTTAAATAATTTAGTTTTTAAAGTTCTATTAAACCGTTCCACTATTGAACATTTAATGTCTCCGTTTTGAGAAGTAAAAAAATGTATATCGTTAGTTTTCAATAACTTTTGGAAATCTTTGTTGACAAATTCTTTTCCTTTATCGCTGCGCACTCTCCAAGGGATTCGACCTCTTTTTAAAATATTTTGAAAAGCATCGCAAACATTCTTTGAGTGTTTTGATTTTAAGGGTTCAACCCATGCGTATTTACTTAATACATCTATACATGTAAGCATAAATTTGTATCCATCGTTAAAATCTGCTAAAGAAGACATATCTGCCAAATCAATTTCCCATTGTTGATCCATAGCTGTAACATAAATACGATTACGTGAAAATTTTTTGTTGACTTGTTTATGTAGAGTATAACTATCTTGTTTTGAAAGCCAATCTTTAACATTTTTACGTGTAATTGTTTTATGGTGCTTTCTAGCTTCAGCATATAATTTTTCAATACTAGAAAAAGCTGAGGGATTTCCGTGTAAATTTTTGTATAATTTCGAAAGTAAGGTGTTCATCGCTCTAGTACAAAGGAGTATACCGTCTAAGTGCTCTAGCTTTGCGCCGTATCTTCTTTTCTGTCGAGTTTCCTTTATTAAAGAATGAATCGTCTTTGATATCTTCCTCGGCACCACTTGAAAATAAATCAACACCTTTCACAAGTGGTTTATTCAACCGCTTGACACTACTAACTGCATGATCATCTGATTCTTCCGGTGGTGTATGGTAGGAGAGTTTCCGAGGTAAAGTGAATAATATTTTACGTAATGGGTTTCCTATAGCCTCTAACGGTACATTATATTTTTTCAAAGCATTAACAAACTCATCTACTCCAAGCGTTTGCGTAATTTTTGAACGTTTATGAGACAAATCATGTAATAAATCAATAATATGTGATCCTTCAATTAATTTTCCATCAATTAATACTTCACCTTGCTTATTAACATTTATACTAGGGTTACGTCGCACATGCTCCAATAATAAGGATGCCGAGCATTTAAACTGTTTAGGAATACCACTAAGTAACTTTTCATCGTTCAACCAATTTTTTTCTTTTTGTTTCAAATCGTCACTATCCTTCTCATCTTCTTCTTCGTTATCAATAACTTTTTGTTTTAAAATCACTGTAGTAGGTTGAGCCTTTTCATGTTCAAAAGTTAAATATTGTGAAAATAGTTGCGAGTACATTTTGTATTGTTCTTCAGGTGTTAACGTATTATCTTTCAAAATGCGCTCTAGCTCGTCACGATACATGTCAACTTGCTTAGCTATACCTGTCTTTTCATTTGAACTCGTCGTCGTCGAAGAAGAAGAAACCTGAGAGTTATTCAGTTTATTCAGAACCTCCTGAGGTATAAGAGCAAATTTATTAGCAAATTTCATTCTATAATAATTTCTCTGTAACAAAACTTGCTAATGTAGATAATAAAACGGGTAGTACTAGAGGTAAAAATGCTCCACCACTTTGAACAATTCTTACAGGTTTATTATGTAAATCTTTTTTCTTGTTTTTTTCGTGTCTAGTAGCTAAACCTCTGAGCAATAATTTATGTTTGGCCAATTTCTTTTTTAAGTTTGAATTAATAGGAATATTACCGTTCAAAATGTTCAAACAAATTTCACATATACAACAGATCAAATCGGGGGAAGAATGTTGAAGAAGAGCACGTCTTTGAACACGGTTTGAATTTTTCAACACATTGAGCTCGTGAATATATTTCTTTAATCTAGAAGCCATACAAAACAGACCGTACAGTACAAAAAAATTTTACAATAATGACCAAATGATGAGTAAGCATTGAAATATTTATTGTATTACATTAAGATAGTAATGAAGCTTCATTTTGTATGACGATATTTAACTCTTCGCGTCTAGAAAAAGCACACAAGTTATTCATATTCATAAAAAATAGTTTATGAGCTGTATCTAGTTTTAAAAAAAGATCTTCTACAAAAATAGCGCGAGTTTCGACCATATACAACTCCGTCAGTAATAGTCTAGCAAAACACCAAAATTGTGTAACTTTTTTACGTCCCATAGGTAAACCAACTTCACGCCGTAAATGGTTGCACGCCTTAGCTATGTCTTTGTAAAAAATCTTGGCTTCGGGTGAGAAACGAGTCCAAAACAAATCAGCTATTTCGCATTTCTGTTTGTTGTTTAGTATTTTACCTTAAATAAAAATACTATAGTTTAATAAATAGTTAAAGAAGAGATATAAATTTTTACCTTTTACTTTATTTTGCACCATTCTGACAAAAACTTCAAATGCGGCTGACATCGTAATTGTCACAAAACAAATGAATTATAGAAAAACGACCAACCTCTTCAAAATTCTCGACTAGACTGATGAAGGGTATAATATTTTTTTCTGATTATGTAATAAAGCTATCGTATCAATATATCGTAATCTACTTCCATTGATGTACAAGTTTTGAAATTTACTGCTTCGACTACAACAAGAAAATAGGACAGGATTTAAAATATATATTTTGAAACACGCTCGTAATTGCATAAATTGTCCGTCATTCTGAGGACAATGTAAAATTTTTTCTACATAATGTAGTAAGGGTATTATATGTAATTTATAATTTTCCCGTAATAATAATTTCTGATCTGTAACATTTTTTGTGTTTGGTATCGTAAAATCTGTAACATTTTTTGTGTTTGGTATCGTAAAATCTGTAACATTTACAGGTTCTTCTTCATTTTCATAAAATTGAAAAGGGTATTGTACCCATACAATAAAAACAGCTATGAAAAGGATCACAGCGAGAGTGTTTAAAAAAATGTGTTTACTGTATATCATATCGCTAAAATAATAGGATCCGACTAACCTGTATAAAGTTTTTTGTAAAAATGATGAATCATTTAGGTGTATACAAAATCATATGATCATTGTCGGGGAATATATTAGATCTAAGTCAATATTTTTCAGGACATGTCTGTGTAAGATCTATTAATAAATAACCGTATGGTTTACTAGTAGCATCCTCATACGATTCTATGAAATAATTTGAGGTAGTTGGAAAAATCTGTCGAGCCAGTGTGCAGACTTGTAATCTATCGCTTGAGTTTTTTAAAAGAATTAAATATTGAGCGTTTATCCTACTCGTACGCATTCCATCAAAAAAGGCATTCTGAACTATATGTATAATTGATATATTCCAATGATGCGATCCTTTAGTAAAAAGTTGAGTTAAACTTTGATCATTCTTCATCTCTTGCATCATATCATCCATAATTAATAATTTAGGTGTATCTTTACTTTTCTGAAGTTCATTCAAATCAGGCGAACCTTGAATAAATTCTACATAAGAACATTTCTGAACTAATTCATCGTAAGCTTCTTGCCATTCCGAATAACACCAATAAATTTTCACAGGAGCAGGGTGAAGCATTTCTTTAGCAAAAATTACAAGTTTTTTAACAAATTGTGTTTTTCCTGATTTTGTTGGAGCAGAAACTATACAGTTAAATGGATGTTTCCATATATAAAACTTTTCATCATCATCATTTGACATCTCTTTTTTGACAACAACAAAAACCAACCACCTTTTTACTTGAACAATTTTTAAAATGATTTTTATTATTATTTAAAACAAAATGTTACATAATTATCAAAATTACAATATAAAACAGTGCACATGTAAAACATAAAGATAGATAGATGATTATATGAAATAGAATAGCATTACTGTATGCAAAATATACGCGCAATGTATGTATGTATGAAATTATATATAACAAGCAAATACGTAAACAATTACATAAGCAATCAAAATATAGCTAATTAAAACATACAAGCTGTAATGAATGAATGAATGAATGTAAGCAAAACTTTTACAATTTACTGTTAATAAAATCGCATAGTGTTTTGATAACAACAGCATCATCAAAATCATAATGATAACCTTCATCAATAAAACAAGCTACAGTATCCTTAAGAATTTTACGGCCAGTACTTGTAAGTGGTATACATCTAAATATGTCAATCATCTGTTTAAAAGCGCGAAGACTGTAATAACCTTGAACTTCACCTATAACATATTCAAAACAGTCAATGATAAGTCCCATCTTTTCATATAAACGATTAACTGTTGGTGTAATTGCGATATTATATATGGAATTACGAGCTGGACACTGATGATCCTCAACAATTCCTACCTCTTTCACGCAATAACAATCAAAAATACACCCATTAAAGATGTCTTGTATAACTAACTCAGCACATATAATTATAAATAATTTTTCACCTTTTACTACTTGCTCATCAAAAAACCATGGAATATCTAAACCCGGAACACGTAACTCACAAATATGTCTGGTTTCGGCATCCAACGAATTGGTATCCGACGTTGAATCGTAGTCTGGATCATTGAAACAATTGATGAAGAGATCATTAATAAACGATGTTTGAACGCTAGCTTCCTTTTGATCTTCACGAGCATTGCTTTGTTCTCCGGCGAATTTTGTAGCATGAATCCCTTCTTCTTCTTCTTTTATAATTTTCTTATCTGCACCGACTTCTTCTTCTTCTTTAACGATTTTCGGGGTAGAACCATTTTTTCCAGCTACGTCATCATTTTCGTTTGTTTTGCGTTTTATCGCTAGCTGGAAATTTGCTGCTAAAGCGTTGTACTCGTTTGAAATAGCTGGAGCTATCTCATGTATCATATTGGTCCAGCGCCAAAATTGCTAAAGAATAAAACATTATATTTTAAAAGAAAGAAAGAAAGAAAGAAAGAAAGAATCCATATATCAACTCACTTCTTTAGATAAACACCATGTCATTCCATTAAACAAATTGTTAAATCGTACTGTAACCCCGTCGCTCTCGACCAGCATTTTATAACCAAGGTTGATGCCGCATCGACCTCCATGTGAAAATGTCTTTTCAATAATATTGACATTGTGACCTAGTATACCGTATTGTGGTAAAATGAGCTTGAATCCGCGACCGTACGCCTCTTTTGTTTTAGGGTCGACGTTACGAAAATAGATTGACACGTATCTACCTTCAACGACTACAAATAATGCCATGTTTTCGTCTAACATAAACTGGTGTTCCATTTTTGAAAATTCTTGAAGAAATATTAAAGAGAGAGAGAGAGAGAAGAAGCGAGTAGTTTTTGTAGCAACAAAACAGATAAATGTATAAAGTGTTCAAAATTTTTGAGTAAAAGGAGGTTATAGTTATAATAAAATAACCAAGATATATAGCTTATAGCTGTAAGAGGAGGAGTTATAAGCATAATAAATATTCAAGACATATATCCTACAGTATTCTACTATTCTGAGGAGTATATGAGAGGAGGAGCTATGTTCTACAAAAATAAAATAAAATGTGTTTATGTGGTACGGTAACCTTTGAGATCAAAGCTAGAAAAATATATGTGTTTTATGTGTTATAGTAATTATCAAGGTCAAAGCTATAGAAGCAATATAGCCACGTGCGCATGAGTTATAAGGGTCTTTAAAGCTTTTTCACATAAAAAGAAAAGATGGTGCAACAGGGTTATAAGCAGCTATTACAGTTATTTTATAGCTTCAAGAATCAAAACAAAAATACTAGGGTTGTACAGTAAAACAGGTTTTCAACTGGTTTTAACTGGTTATATGCTAATAAAATAAGCTAAAGAAATGATATGGGCACGTGTTCATGAGTTATGGAGGTCTTTGAAGCTTTCCCATCATAAAAAAGAAAAGTACTACATTAACCTCGTAAACAATAATTAAATCTCTACCATAAAATTAGTAGTTTTTGCTGATTTATAAAAATTTTCTATTATTATTATTACTGTATAAGTTTTTGATGAATAGGTTGTTTTCTATTTTTCTAGTTTATAGTTTTTATATTTTCTAGTTTAGATAATTTTTTGTAATGAAACCTATTTATGAGGATATTACTTCGGACGAAGACGACATGCCTATGGAAATTTTAGAAGATATTACTTCTGATGAAGACGACGATGAAACAATAGTGAACGAGTCTTCAGAGAATATTACTTCTGAGAAAGAAGAAGAAGAAACACTCGATAATAATAATATTTTGGAAGAAGAAGAAGAAGAAGGAACTGTTTTAGATTATGATGATGAAGATGATCAATACAAAAGTTATACGCCTTACAGTTCTGATGAGGAAGAAATTTACGAAACAGTTCAAATTGGTGGTGGCGGGGGTAGTGGAGGTGTAACGAATGCATCTTTTGTTGCGGATGATTTTTTCGAACTAGGTCAACCCAGTACTGTAAATATTAGGCGTTTTAATACCGAAGGTCGCGAGTACTCTGTGAACTTTCGTAATACTGAACATATGGATGATTTAAATGCTCAAATAGTGCCAACATTTCAACGTATAGTAGAGCGAATTTCTGAGAATGTCACTGATAATGCGTTTATAGGGTTTTCCTTTGACCATCCAGATTTGACAAAAGGTCGTGTTTTGATACCTTTTAGACCGAAACATGCTTTAACTGGAGATTTGATTGTAAGCACTCTTAATGCTGTTCTTCAATCAAATGAGCAAATACAAATTGATAGTCGTCAGTCTACAATTCGTACCATTGTTGTAACACCACCTGCGGGTAGCGGTAAGCTGATTAAAATTATTTATGTAAGATTTTTATTTATTTATTTATTTATTTATTTATTTATTTAAGGTATTCACAATGCTCATCAATATTTAAAACATAATGATTTTCTAAAAGATAAACGCTGTATTATTCAAATCAGCAACACGGATGATTTATGTTTTGCTAGAGCTCTAGTTGTTGCTAGAGCTTACATTCATAAAAAAGATAAGAATGCTGAGCACAAATGGGAAAGTATTCGAAAGTCTGACAAGTCACATCTGCTGCAAACAAAGGTTGCTAAAGAACTGATGACCTTAGCAGGCTTAGCTAATCATCAAGGAGCTTGCGGTTTTCATCAGTGGGAACAATTGCAAACTGTTTTATTACCCGATTATCAAATCAAAGTTTTTAGCAGAGAACGCTTTAAAGATTTAATATTTAGAGGTTAGAGTTTTTTATTTTTCAGTTATTGTGTACGTATTTAGAGTTTTAAGGACCTGAAGCAACGCATGTTTTAAATATTTACCACCATGATAACCATTACTCCGTCATTACAAAGATGCCTGGATTTTTTGACCGCAGCTACTTTTGTCCTCATTGCGATCTGGCCTACAACAACAAAATGGAACACAGATGCAGAAACGTTTGTCCTCTGTGTTACAATACACCCCCATGTAATCAATTTAATGCTCGAAAATGCAAAGATTGTCTGCGTTATTTTAAAAACGATAAGTGTTTTGCTCGACACAAGCTTGTTTTTACTCAAAGAGGTCAATCCAAACGTCAAAAAACAGGTTTATCTATTTGCGATCGTTTCAAAGTGTGCGAACAATGTGATACACTGGTTCGACGAGCACATTCTAATCCTCATAATTGCGGTTATTTTGAATGTAAAACATGCAAGAAAAGCGTACCTAAAAAAGGTAATAGATATGGTGTAATTATTTTATTTTATTTTATATGAAAATTTTTATTTTAGATCATTTATGTTTTATGCAACCTGTTGGTAGCGAGCAAATTGAAGAGGAAGAAGATATATTTGAAACAAATGTTGATGAGGATGAGTGTCTAGATGATAATGAAACAGGAATTACCGATAAATGTCCTGTTAATCAAAAATTTGTTTTTTATGATTTTGAGACTACACAGGAAAAAATTCTACGACAAAGCGAATTAGGGGATGTGTTCGAACACGAACCAAATTTATGTGTTGTCCATACTGTATGCGATCAGTGTCGTCAAAAAGAGGGGAATTTTTGCTGCAATACATGCGGTCAACGCGAACGTATTTTCAAAGGATCTACATGTCTAAATGATTTCTGCGAATACCTTTTTGCAAAAGGTATGAAAAACATTACCGCAATAGCGCATAATTCTAGAGGATTCGATGGACAATTTATAATGCAGTTTTTGTATCGTAATGGACATCATAAACTACATATCATTAATAAAGGTGAATTAGTAAATTGTTTATAGTTTTTCATTTTCATCTATTTATTTATTTTTAGGTTTAGAGTTGATGTGTATCAAAGTAGGGTCGATAAAAATTATTGATTCTCTGAACTTTCTTCCGATGCCTTTGGCGGCTTTACCGAAAACATTTGGAATAAGTGAAATATGTAAAGGATATTTCCCTCATTTCTTTAACAGAAAAGAAAATTATGGATATATTGGCGCATATCCATCACCCAATATGTACGGTTACAATGCTATGAAACCTGCGGCTCGTGCCACATTTCTGGAGTGGTATAATCAAAATCTTGAAGCAGTAAGTTTGCAAAAGTATAAAGTTTTGCATTTAAATGCATCATTGTTTAGGGTTGTCAATTTAATTTTGATAATGAGTTGATTGAGTACTGTCGTAGCGATGTACAAGTTTTAGGACAATGTTGTA
The DNA here is from genome assembly GCA_963922205.1 of Romanomermis culicivorax. Lineage (NCBI taxonomy): Eukaryota > Metazoa > Nematoda > Enoplea > Mermithida > Mermithidae > Romanomermis > Romanomermis culicivorax. The sequence continues at coordinate 335,780 of CAWUHX010000194.1, forward strand.
TGAAATTTCGCGATATTTTTATGGAAGAAACAAATGTCGATCCTTTTGAAAATTCAATAACCATTGCTAGTGCTTGCAACTTAGTTTTCCGACGTTTATTTTTGAAGCCAGATACTATTGGTGTAATACCATACAAAGGTTATGGTAAAGAAGAAAGACAATCTGTTATAGCCTTAAAATGGTTGAAGTGGCTAGTCCATAAAAATGAAAACCTGTATATTCGACATAAACTTAATGGTGGCGAAGTTCAAATTGGAAGATACAAAGTTGATGGTTTATCAGGTAATTTTGTTCAAATTTTTGAAATTTTAATATCTATATGTTTGCTCATTAAGACACCACAATTTATGAATTTCACGGTTGTTATTGGCATGGTTGCCCTAAATGTATGAAAAATAGATATCAATTAACAGCCGATAATAATACAAAAGCAGTCGATGCATATTAGCGCACTTTTAACCGTGTTATGGAACTTCAATCACTCGGTTATAGCGTAGTGGAAATGTGGGAGTGCGAACTTTTACAACAACTTCACTCAGATCCCGAAATGAAAACATTTTTTGATACAGTCAAAATACCGGAACCTATAAATCCTCGAGAAGGTAAAATCTTGAATTGTTCTTTTTTATTTTGTCAAAGTTTTCTTGTTTTAGCTTTCTTTGGTGGTCACACTAATGCTGTAAAACTGTATCATAAAATTAAGTACAATCAAGATGGTACACCTGCAGAAAAGATCAATTATGTAGATGTATGCAGTTTATACCTGTTTGTCAACAAATATGGGAAATACCCTACAGGTCATCCAAAAATCTTTACTGAAGATTTTGAAGAGGTCAGTTCAACGTCACAACCTTATGAGGGGTTAATCAAGTGTAAGGTTTTACCACCTCCCAAACTCTTACATCCTGTTTTACCATATCGACATGGCGGTAAATTATTGTTTCCTTTATGCAAAACTTGCACGCATGATTCACAAAAGACCGTATGCGTGCATAACGACCAAGACAGAGCATTAGACGGTACATGGGTTACGATAGAATTATATAAAGCCTTAGAGAAGGGATATAAGGTATATTGTTACGGTAATGGTTCTTTTTCTATGTATATTATTTTTGTTTCAGATCCTCAAGATTTTCGAGGTTTGGCATTATGATAACATTGAGCAATATCATCCAACCAAAAACCCCACTGGTGGTTTATTTACTCAATACGTCAATACCTTTATGAAAATGAAACTAGTAAATTTTATATTATGTAAATGTGACAGAATTTGATTGTAATTTTTATAGGAGAGTGAAGGCTATCCTGCTAAAGCTCAAACAGATGAGCAAAAACGTGAATACGAGATGGAGGTCTACAATCGTGAGAATATTTCACTGGATTCTTCAAAAATTTTAAAAAATCCTGGAAAGAGGGCTTTGGCTAAATTAATGCTAAATTCTTTCTGGGGAAAAGTAACTATGCATAGTTTTTTGTATTTCATTTAATTATTTTTATGTTTTTTAGTTTGGTCAACGAAACAATATGGATAAGACTGTTATCCACAATGCACCCAAAGAATATTTTGAACTTGTAATGAATGTCCCCAATATTATTAAGAATGTTAGACTAATCAATGAACAATTGGTGTCAACAACATATTGTCAACATGATGATTTTGCCGAAGTCATGGGAAATACTAACGCTGTTATTGCAGCTTATACGACGGCTCAAGCTCGATTAAAGTTATATTCTTACATTGAGCGATTAAAAAGTCGAGTATTGTATTTTGACACGGATAGTATTATTTACCTGTCAACAGTTGACAAACAACAATATCAAGTACCCACTGGTTGGTGTCTTGGTGAAATGACTGACGAGTTACTTGAATATGGTTCTGGATCTTACATTACCGAATTTGTTAGTGGAGGTCCTAAAAATTACGCCTACAGGTTGTACAGTCCCTCTACAGACCAATACCGTCACGTAATCAAAGTCCGCGGTATCACTTTGTCATCAGATACTATGAAAAAAGTTAATTTTTATTCGCTTCGTCGAATGGTTTTTGCTTTTGTAAAAAACAATGGAAAAGAAGAAGTAGATGTACATAGTCTCCGTATAGAGCGTCAGCAAGATCGTAAAGTTGTTACTCGTAAAACTTTGAAAAAATTTCGTATAGTATATGATAAACGTATTTTGAAACGTAATTTTTGTACATTTCCTTATGGTTGGACTAAATAATTTTACAATAAAGTAGAAGGTTGCATCGAATTAAAAATTTTTCTTTTTGATATGCAAAGATTTTTTCTTTTTTTTCTACATGTCTTTTACGACTATTTTGATCATTTTTATAAAAGACCTTCTTGGTCGTTTTTGGCAGAACATCAAAATTTATACGCATGCACCCGTAAGGATAATGTTTCATCTCGTAATGACTCTCCCGAGAATTTACTCATTAAACAGACCATTACTGACCAATTTGACCGTTTGAGATTGACTTGAACGATCGTTCAGGAATGGGGCCTCCGAGCATATTTACGCCTGCAGGTGGCGCCCTTTTGTCAAAGGGGGTCCAGGGGCGCAAATTTTTGAAAGGCTTCTCCTGCCCAGGGGAGAAGCCATTTTTACACACAATTGCTTTTTATTTCTTTTCCATGTTTTGTTCATTTTATCCCAAATCTGTATCTTTTACCGTACGTCAACTCTCCAAATTTTCTACACGCTTTTTACGACCAGCTCGTTTGGTCATCTTTCTATAAAAGACCTTATTTGTCACATGCTTTTTACGGCCAGCTCGCTCTGGTCATTTTTATAAAAGACCTTCTTGGTCATTTTTGGCAGAACATCAAAATTTATACGCATGCACCCGTAAGGATAATGTTTCATCGTGTAATGACTCTCCCGATATTTTACTCATTAAACAGACCATTACTGACCAGATTGACCGTTCTGACATTTGTTGACTTGAACGATCGTTCAGAAAATGGGACCTCCGAAATATATTTACACCTGCAGATGGCACCCTTTTGACAAAGGGGGTCCGGGGTGCAAATTTTTGTGGGCTTCCTCTTCCCAGAGGGGAAGCCGTTTTTACACACAATCTCTTTTTATTTCTTTTCCATTTTTTGTTCATTTTAGTTTTCCTTTTTGCGTTCATCATTGATTTTCCTTTTCCACGCACAGTAACACATTTATTACCATAATCGAAAAATTACCGTAATTCTACTATTACGGTAACTCTAGAACATACATTTTTAACCGTACGACCTATAAATCGACCTATATGTTTACTGTACGACCTATAAATCGACGAAGAAATTAACCGTATATGTTTACTGTACGACCTGTAAATCCGACAAAAGCAAAACGTGTATGTTTACTGTACGACCTATAAATCGGAAAAAAGTGACAAATTATAGGTCGTACACAAAAGATAGGAGTATCCTTAAGCGTACGACCTATACGGGCCGGCCTTACTACTAACAACACGTAACGTTGTTGTTGCTGACGTCAAAGAGCATGACCCGTAAAGTCTATGGTCTAGATGCAACAACCCGAAAGTAGAAGAGAACAGAGTTTACAGTAGTTAGAAATGAAAAAAAGAGAGAGGCTTACGTAAGGGTGTCATACTGTAGCGGTGGGGTGAAAGACAGAAATATTTTTTTTTTTTTTTTTACCACTCAGGTGACCGAAGAAGAAAAATGCAGGAGAAAATAACAGAAAAGCAGAAAATACGAGATTGGTGCATACGCGTGTTAAAGGTGTAAACAGTAGGTGTAAAATTTTTGGGGGCCGGAGAAGTGAGCAACTACGACAGTTTCCGGCGAAATACAAAAATACTGTACACAATTAACAGATCGCAGCCACGTATGACGTCCAGAATCATAGGTGGAGGGTGTACTGTATCATGGGGTCATGGACCACCAACAGTCAGGAGAGGCCGTCAACCCCTACGGCTGTGATACCAGTACCGGCGTATGGGTATACTGTAGTTACAGTTCGGGAATGGACACAGGCGTACTGTAACGGCACCCACCCCGAGGGCGACAGTATACCACCCAAAAGGAGAGAAAGGCAAAAGAAAGAAAGAAAGGAAAAAATGAGGGAGTTTACAACACAGATTAAGTATGTAGAAGATACAGGATTACTCAGAGGAGAAATACAGAATACTCGATATATAGCTCAACTCTGGGGCCCGACTCTGGGGGAAATTTGAATCAATGGGACAAATAACTCGACTCTGAGGACAGATAACTCGACTCTGAGGACAAATAACTCGACTCAGGGGGAATTTATTACTCATAGGGGCGATACACACCCATGAGATAATTATTTACACATATAGATCACGTTTAGATCACTCGGAAGGGCGATTTCTGTCTTACAGTAATAACACTCGAGGTCAAGGGAAAATTTCCGACTTACAGTAATAACACTCGAGGTCAAGGGAAAATTTCCGACTTACAGTAATAACACTCGATTTCAGGGGAATTTTCCGACCTACAGTGGCGGGAATCCGAAATAAGGGACATTCCCGACCCATTAGGCAGTATACCCGAATTGGGGGGGGGGGGTCTCCGACTTATTGGATGGCTAGTATCCGATTTTAAGGGGGCTTGTCCAACTTAAAATGGGAATTGACCCGACCTGGGGGTAGTTCTGACCCAAGGGTGAAGTTTTTGCACTTAAGGGCGAGTGCCAGACTTAAGGTCGATTTTCCAGCCTCACCATGTCATGTTAATCGGGGAAGCTGGGGAGGTTTGGGTATCACATCAGGTAGTACCGTGTTTTAGCAGTCACATTGATGGTGAACCATATCAGATTGATCCTATTACAGTGAGTAATAGGCTGTGACTCCTGATGGATACTGGCATTTTCCCCAGGCTCCCCTGGTTGGTCTTGGGGGCCTAACCCGGCGAGTGGTGGCTATAGGGAGGCCTATAGCTGGTACTCTCTGGTGTTGTCCTGGGGTCTTACTGTAGGGTAATGGACAACGCCGCCAGGCTAGGTGTGACAATCCCCGAGTCCTGCTCAGTGAGAGTGGGGACAGGGTCACCCGTAAAATGACCTGATTTGTGGGGTCCGATTATGAACCAGACAGCCCCTTTTTAGCCCGAACCTGAGAGGTGGGAGCCCTACTTATCTGGGGAAAACCTGGGAAGCCGACTTAAGAAGGGTTTCCCAACAAATATCCCACAATAACAATAATCCCCTGAGAAGACTCACCTAGTCCTGTTTCTCAAGCGATTCGATGAAAACGGGCGGCAAGTCCCTGGATACTTTCGGTCTTCTGGCACGGGGGGCGGGGATGCGATCCACACGAGTCCTGGGTGACGGGTATAGGCGATCTGGAGGCGACTCCCGATTGTTTCTCGGCTAACCGGAGCGGTCGGACACCTGGCACTGATGGGCAGCGAGTACTGTAGATGGATAGGCGGCGGACGCAGTGAAGGGATGTAAATTTATGCAAATTTAGTTAATATAAGGCGGTGAAATGATGAAATAAGTGAAGATGAGTATTCAAATTTATTCAAATTAGGCGAAGAGGCAGTGGACGCTGACAACAAATCGGACGCAGGGGTAAACCCATGAATGAGCGAAAAACTAAAGAAACATGTCCTTTTAAGGACATGTTTGGCTACAGCTGCAGCTTGGACGGAGTTTCTCCGCATCCAAGCTAACTTCTGCAGCTAGATGCGATGAAGAAGATGCCTATGTGCACATAGACATTTTTTGTTCACATGCGTTTAGCATTGAGGCCGACTGCAGTGCCTATGCTAAGCATATGAGCGCCTTTAGCTAAAACTTCTTAGCTAGTCGTTTTTGCGTAACAAAAACGACGCTAATTTTTGGTGATAAGAGGTGCATGGAATGCACCAAAAATAGCCATGTGCTCGTGGAGCACGGCTGGCGGAAGTTTTTAGCTAAAGGGCCTACTGTAGCCCGCGTGCATAAAGAAATAAAATACAAAGAAAACGGAACATAGAAATGCATGAAAAATATAAAAACGAACACAAAATGCATGTGTAGAAATAAAATAAACGAAAACATGAATAAGTAATAAACAAAACATGAAAAATAAAGTGTTGACATGATTTGGATCACGTGACGTTGGGGAAATTGAGCGGCACGTGACAAAGTGAATTAAGTAGGCTTATAACTAATGTCTAGCTGTGAATGGACCTTGAAAAGCTCTAAAAAATCACATTCCGTTGGATTTTTCTCCCAATGAAGCAGCAATCTTTTCATTGAAGGCCCGCTTATACTAGCCTTTTCCGACAGAACGGAATGGATAATCAACAGAAACATCAGTCTGAAAAATCACTTTCGGTCGGAAAAGATAACTGAAATTTTACGTAAAACGATCGACGGTAGCCTCCAACCGAACGAAAATGTCCTTTTCGTTCAATTACGTTCTGTCGATTCCACTCCGTTCCGTCGGCAAAGGCAAATTAAGTATAAGCCTTTATACTCCATTTATTTTGAAATGATAGAATGCAGCGAGGTCGCAGCTGAACTTTTACACAGAATTATGGACTGCTGGTCAACTCTATTCAATAAATTTTTTCTTTGTGATACTAACCCCCTGACGATCACTCTTATCAAGGATTTTAAGATTATCGAGAATGACTTCCCGTTGCGTTGACGAAAACTGCGCTGACCAAAACTCCGACGCTACTGCATCGATCATTTCAAATTGAATGGAGTCACGTCGAAACGGTTTGGAAGAATAACTTTGGCTTTTGTTTTTACTGAACACATACAAAACTAAAGAAATAAAAGACTAGAAATTAACGCATGCAAACATGAGTTTAATACACAAAAATTGTGCTGTGAAATAGATTATTTCAATTTTTCTGAAAAAAATGTTACTTTAATTACATTTCAATTCCTGATTACTATAGAATACATGTCTGTTCTCGTCGAGATTCGACAATAAGAAATTTAGAAATAAACAAAAATCGAATGGAAATAAATAAGGTACGAGCGAACATCACAAAAAAGCTAAGAAAAGACATGATATAAATTTCTGTTTTCGTTCTCTGTTCTGACGGAGCAACTTGTCAAGGATTAACGACCATCTTTTCGTGAACGTCCATTCCAGCGACGACCTAAGATTTAAATATTTTTGATAAAATAAAACTTAATAATATTGAGTTTTACTTCGCAAAATTCTTCGAACGATATACGCCCATCACCGTCTTTATCGTGAAATAAAATGGTTTTGTCGACGATTTGCTGTAATTGGGTGTCTTTCAGATTGTTACCGACCATCATTTTTAGAACCTGAAGATCAGAATTTGCATTGTATATACTACAAGGAATTTGGGAGCTTCAAACTTGGCCTACTTGAAAAAGTTCGCCGTTAGATATAAAACCATCTTTGTCCATATCGTATATACGAAAAGCAACTACAAAAAGGTAAGCTGAATAATTGAAGAATAATCGTCTTCTAAACCAGAGAGCCATTATTTCTTCCGATTTTCATGAAAAAACCGATCTACTTAAATGACTAACATTTTTCGTCAGAATGACTGAATTTTGCATCTGTTCAACCGAATGACATTTGAAAAACACCGTAAATTGTGAACTTCAATCATCGCTTAATAAACTCACATCGTAATTTCGTTTCTTTATCGCCCTTCACGCTAAACTGTGAGATTCCTTGTATGAATTCTAAATTGTTGGAAAAGTCTTCAGTAATTTCCAAAAATTATTTTTTCACAGACATATTCATACCTTTGAAATCAACTTCGCCGTTACCGTCCGTATCAAAAATTTCAATTACTCTTTGAACCAGAGGATTTTGTTGTAATTCGGGCAAAGACATAAATTCGTCGATGCTCAATGAACCACTACCGTCTAAGTCCAATTTTTTAAAACGACGAGCTAAGCGTTTAATTTCGTCGGCGTCAACTGAAGAGGTTCGAAATGTGATTTTTTCAATAGTAATTTCAAACGGATCAGTTTGGAAAGCTTACAATTCTGACACATTTCCATCGGGAGCGAAGTTTCGTTGCCCATTTTTAGTAATTTTGGAGGTTCAAAAATCGAACGCGTAAAAAATCTAATCCAGACTCTATATTTTGCAGCGGCTGTAAAATTTCATGCGAATGTTAATGCAACAATAGGATAAAGTGCATCATCAACGATAATTTTGAGCTTTTACCAGGACAATATCACATCGAATGTTTACAGCAGCATCGACAGCAACCACAGAGACAATGATCACCATACATGCACGTGGGGGTGTTTGACCCCCAGCAGACTTTGATTGACCCTCAGCAGATTTGACCACCCCAGCAATGATAGAGAAGATGACGAAGGAAAATGAGCAAGAGAGAACAGAAAGTCATCATAAAAATGGGAATGTGTAGTTTAACAATTTTTCTAAACAAAGCATACTTGATTCAAAAAAAGTAACTCAAAAACTTTACAAAAGTGCAGTCTAAGCAAATAATTTTACATATCTGAGGGATATAAGTTGAAGAATATGCTGCTTGAATGTTAGAAGACCTATCTAAGACCTTTTTTCATTATCAAGAACGAAAAAATTTTTTTGTATTCCACCCCTGTCCAGGCTGACCCCCAGCAGAATTTCTATGCTGTGCATGTATGGTGATCCCTATCAACACTACTTGCGTTGATTTTTATGAGGTCAACAGAACATAGTTCTTTCCTCCATGGGGACCTAGTAAGAAAAATCGGAACTCGTCACCATAAAATGCACTCCATCAATTCTTTCATAGCCAAGTTCAACATATCTATCAACAATCACAGAACTCTCAAAACTAAGTATGCAGAGTAATTTGATGCGCTTAACAATGCCGTTGTGCTGTTTGCTCAAAATTGAAAATTTGCGAGAGTTTTGAGGATCAAACTTGGTAATTTTTGGATTTTTTGTGAATTCAGAAGCACGACCATGAAAAAACTATGTGAGGTAATGTAAAACGAATAAAGGCCCGTTTATACTCCACGCGAGCATTTTCAACCAATCAGAATGCTCGCGAAGCGCGCACGCGAGGGAGGAAGTATAAACGTACATTTGCCTGTGCACGCGCTCGCTCTAAATGCACGCGCATCACATAAAAATCGAGCGCGTACATGTAAAAGCGCGATCGCGAACAAATAGAACATGTTCTATTTTTGCGAGAGCGCGGACGACGTTCTGTCACCATTTCCAGCCCGAGAAACTACAATTTATGTTATATGGTGAGTTTTAAGCAGTGCTTTTTTCACTGAAACGCGTTTTTTGTGAACTCCCTGTTCCCGGGACCATTGCTTCAGTGCTAAACCCAAATAAAACTGCTTATTACTTGCTATTATTCTTGTAACTATGTTATTTCCTTGTTTTTACTCCAGTGTTGCCAAATGCGGCTACTTCCCGCAATTTTCGCGGTTTTCAGTCCCCTCTGGCTGTTTTTGCGGCGGTTTTTGGGTTTTGCCGTGGTTTGGCGGTTTTCAATTTTTTGCTTACCACATGAGCGCAAGATCAGGGTTAGCGGCAGCGTTTTTTTGTGCACGGACATTTACCAATTGGCACAGGACAACAAAAAAACTTGCGTCAATAGCACAAAAAATTTTTTCCTACTGGAAACATACTGAAAACTGCAAAAAAGTTTTAGGCCAAAAGTTTGATGAGAAGTTAACGTTTAACGTATTAATTTTTTGTAAAAATCGTGCCCAACCTAGTTTTCAGCTAACTATGTCAGTGAGTTAAAAAAAACTGTGCAAGAAAATAGTTCACGACGATTCAAAAAGAAATGGAATGCTGAGAGAATTTAAATAACTCTAGAATTGTTCAGGAAGTTCAAATTGATTCAATTTTCCACTACGAATATGAATAGGATAAATTTTAAAAAACAAATAAACGCAAAGCGCCGAAAATTTTTTGCGTTTTCAGCCCCTAAAATGTCTAAAAATCAAGGAAGTTTAATGTTTGACCAGTCAAAAATTTTGTGCCAATCGGCACAAACGCTCAAAATTTTTTGTGCCATTCCAATTTTTTTGTGCAAAAAGTCATGTTTTGACACAAAAAAACACTGGTTGACGGGCGTTAGGTTTCGGGTTGAGTGGTTTTTTTGGTTTAAAAAGTTGGACATTTTTGGGTTTTTTAACTAAAAAATTCATTTTTTCCATTTTGTTCTCAAGAATACACGTTTCTTCCTAATTTAACAATCAAATTGAGAGTTGAGCCAACTTTAGTAACTGCAATGCAGTCTTTTCTGACACTTTAAGTGCGGCGGTTTTTTAGGCGGTTTTCACAGTTGCGGTTTTTTTCAGGTCATTTCGCGGTTTTTCACTAAAACCATGTGGCAACACTGCTTGACCAGCTTTTTTTTGTGCACAGACATACCTGTAATTGGTGGCGAGGTTGGGGGGAGGACTCCCACCCCCAACTTGGTCGAACCCTATACCCAACCCCCCAAATTCGGAAAAATTGGAAAAAATTAGGAAAAAAGCAGCTACAGCAGCAGCATACCCATACCTGTAATTGCAGGATGGGAGGTTGAGTTGAGGGTATCCTCACCTCTAACTTAGTCGAACCTTAAATCCAAATTTCGAGACCCTCTCCCGAACTTTCGGAACAAGTAGCTTTTTCGGCTGTTTTTGGGGTGAATTTTCCAAATTTTTTACTTTTTTTCGATTTTTTAGGGATCCCAAGCAAAATTTTGGGGAACCTAGTTGGTAACCTCACCCCACAAATTTAGGATTTACCCTCTCCCAACTTGTTGGATCCACCGTTTTTTTCCTCGAAGGTTTTTTCCACATGAGAACTGGACCCAAAATTTTGTTAATGTTCCACAAATTTTCGACATTTTAAAAAACGTTTATAATATGGCTACGGAGCTTTTTTATGCATTTTAGGAGCATACCCAAGCATTTTGCTGTATTTGGAGTCAGAAACTTGCAAAAATCAGGAAAAAAGTTGAGCTTCCAACTATTCAAGCAAAAAACATTTTTAAATTTTTTTTCGTTAGAAAATTCATATTTTCATAGAAAATTGGTTGACAATGTCGAATGTTCAGTTTTTTTTAGCAAAAATTGCTATTTTCGCTTTAAAAAAAGTCAAAAATGAACTTTCTTTGTAGAAAATTGGCATTTTTCGCAACTTTCAAGCAAAAATTAAAACGATGATAAGAGCGCATTTTTTGTAGGAAAAAAGTCATTTCTAGAAAAAAATTGTCAGTATCTCGATTTTTTTCTATAGAAAATGCTCAAAAGTAATCAATTTTTCTAGCAAAAAATTGTAATTTTTCCTTGAAAAAAAAGAAAATGAACATTTTTTGTGTAGAAAATTGGTATTTTTCACAAATTTTCAAGCAAAAATTAAATATTGTTTAAAATTTTTATCTACGAAAATTGCGAAGTTTAATTTTGTCTGGTGTGGCCGATTACGAAAGCGAATTTTTTCAACGAATTGAGGAATTTCGAAGTACCATTTCAATCGACGGTCAAAGATTTACGTTCTCAAGTCGTACGGGAAGCTTGCATAACGATCGGGTGAGAAAGTTTGCTAGATTTTTGGAACTTTTTTCCAAAAAAATGAAAAAAACAGAAAACATTGAAAAAAATAAATAAAAAAATTGAAAACAAAATAAAAAATCTAAATAAAAAAAATAAAACTTGAAAAAAATTTATTTAAGGAAAAATGCATTTTTAATCTTAATTTTAATCTTTTTATTTCTTTACCATGCTTTCACTAAGTTTTCAAATGTAATTTGTCGGCGACATACATAAAGTGACAATCGATGCCTTTCAGCATACTTTGTTTTAGGAAATCAAACATTTTCGGGATTTTTTATCCTACGAAAAGTATCATCGCGATGCAGTCAGTACGGGAACGCGATCGTCGATCAGTGGACCAGCTCCTCACACCGTTGACGCCGTTTGCGAAACCCTGTCTGCATTGACTATCCAAATAACTAAAGTAAGCTGGCTCGAAAATTAAAACGAAGCAAATTTTCATTTTCCAAAGTTAATCTTCTTTTGCCTCTTTTTTATACATGTAATTGGGGGAAGTGCTATGGGAACCCCTACCACCCAGAAATCGTCGACCATATGGCTAGCCATTGGGCCACCCCACTCCAGGATTTTCCAATTCAATGGCTAGCCATATGGCAGCCGTGAGAGCTCCATTACTTTTCGTCGGAAAAATACAAGAAAATGTCAATATTTTAATGAAAAATGTCAATTTTTGAACAAAAAATGGTCAGAAGGTTTCTCAGCGCTTCGCGCCATGAATACACTTTTTTCGGTCTTTCTAAAAAATAATTACTATTTTGAACTATATTTCGGACTTTTTTGTGAAAAAATCGAATTTTTTCTTCTAAGACCCCTCCCCCAAAATTTTGGGGATCACTGTACCCCCTCCCAGACCTCGGGGCCCCGTTACATGTATGTTCTTTATCAAGTTGTTCAGAAGTACTGTATTTTTAGGAATGGAAGGAGCGATTGGAACAAGTGAGAAACATTCAAATACAAATTACAGCACTGAACATATGATCGCGCCTGGACTATCATGCAAAAATGCTAATTGTGATTTTTGTGTCGACGCTGGTATATAAAATAATATATTTTCAAGGATTTTTATTCAAATTTTATTGCTTGTACATTTTATACAATTGCGTCTCGCGAATAAACAATATTCACTTAAAAACTATTTCGGCGAAAAAATCGGTTTTTAGCTTTTTAACACAATCTCCATAAAAAAATTAACATTAAACTTTTTACACAGAGTTGCGTGAATTGAAAAAATTCCCTACACAAGGAACAACATAGAATGCTCGCGTTTTTGTTCTAAATGCTCTCGCTGCTCGAGCGAAAGCATTTGCTACGCGCTTTTGCGCGCGCATTTTTTCCTAATTTCATTCGCGCACGCGCCCGCGCGCGCTATCGCGTATGTGCTCTCGCTCGCGTGGAGTATAAACGGGCCTTAACTGAGCCTTATTTATGTTTCATAGAATGAGAAACACAAATTTTTCAGTGCAATATGTTGCGATAATCGCTACTTTACTGGCTCGATCTCAAGAAACACCTTGGGGCCGCAATCTGAATTTCGCCTGACCTGAGTTGATTCGACCTCCCCAGCAATGATCTAGATAATGAAGGAAAACGAGCGAGAGAGAAGAATAGAAAGTCATCCTAAAAATTAAAATGACGCCGTTTTTTACCGATTTTTGTGAACAAAGCATGCTTGATTCCAAAGAAATTTTTTAAAAGTGCTAAAGAAATAGTTTTACTTATTTGGCTAATAAAGGCTGAAGACATAGCTGCAAAAGGGGATTGAGGGGAAAGGGTCCTCAAAAACTTTCAATCATACAGGCAGTTGTCGACGACTCCTCCCTTCAACTTTCAGTTGTTGGTAGCTACTCAGCCCCGGCCAGTCGGGAATTGGCGAAAAATACCTATTCGATTAAAATATGAAAACTTTTCGGCTCTTTGCGCCGAAATAATGGTCAGTAATAGTCAAAAATTTTGGCTTCGAATGGATCGGCGCCTTTGCCTCAAAGGGTGAAAGTGTTCCGCGTCAGCTGAAGATTATTTTTTCGATATATGAAGTGAAATCGACAGCTGCAGGTTATCTTCCAAATTTGGGAATTTTCAATAAGGACAGAAAACCGCCTGTTATTTGGGCTGATGACCTTACAAAAAGTCAACGGGAGAAAAAGCGTCGAAAGCAGAAAAAATAGACAATACAAAAATATTTTAAAAGTGATAAAATTACCATTTTTGTTAATCATATTGTGTTCTTTGTTGAATTAATTAACCATTCTAGCTAGACCGGATAATCTTAGTTAGATGGAATACTAAGCAGACGCACCATCTTTGAGCTCCTTCAGGAGTACTTAAACTCGTGATTTATACTCGAGCTCTGTTCACAATGTGTTCAGAGTATTCTTTTTTCAAGAAACAAAAGGAAATTTCGGAAAAGTTTATTTTTTTCTTTAAAGATTTAAACTAGTGGGTATCTAGCACACAAAAATAAGATGAGAAGAGAAGTTTAGGATAGACCCGAGAGTGTACCAATTCTTATGTTATAACTTAAAGTTTTTTTCACTAAATGTAAAGACGGTCAATTTAGAGACGAAAAGAAAGACAATATTCAGTTACTGTAAAAATTATGACATCATTTTTCTGCAAGAAACACATACTGTTAAATCGATAGAAAACCGATTGAGGCTTGAATGGGGTTGTGATAATGATAAAATATATTTTTCAAATGGAGAAAAAAATAGTAAAGGGGTTATGCTACTGATAAACAATACTTTCATGCATTCAGTCGTCCAGAGTTATAGAGATACAAAAGGCCGATACATCCTTTTAGTATTAAGACTGGATGATGCATCTTTAATTTTAGACAATGTGTACGCACCAGTCAAAGAGAAAGAGCAACTAAATTTCTGGGATGAGATTTTTGATAAATTAAAAATCTTTAACAAAAAAGGTCTCCCTACTATTCTTGGGGGGGGGGGATTTTAATTTAACTCTAGACCCTAAGTTGGACAAAACAGGAGGAAATCTACAAAACAAAGGTAGATCAACTTCGAAATTCCGACAGTTTCTAATGAACTGTGATTTAGTAGATACCTTTAGAAGTAAAAACCCAGCCAAAAAAAGGTTCACGTGGTATCAATCTAAATAATCAGTTGGTTGCAGGTTAGATTACTTTTTTGCATCTGAAGAATTAATTAATGAAGTGAGCCAGTGCGACGTTATAAGTGGAAAGCCTTCGAATCACAATGGAATATGTTTTCAACTAACAGGTAGAACCTTCAAGAAACGAGGTCCAGGATTTTGGCACTTCAATAACACTCTAACAGAAGATGAGGTATATAAGAAATTGCTGCTTGAAGTAATCGAAAGAACTCTGAAGGAAACAGGAGAAAATAAATTAGATGCCGCAAAAACCTGGGAGTATACTAAATTCAAAATCAAAACGGAAACAATAAAATTCTCAAAAGAAAAAGCTAGGAAAGCCAAGAGCTATGAATCTGAGCTGAGAAAAAATATACAAATCTTACAGGAACGAATGGATGAATGTGCAATTGAGAGAGAAAATGAAAGATATATAGAATTAAAAACAGAACTTGATTTGATAATAGAAAGAAAAGCAAAATTTGCCCTGGAAAAAGTCAAGATAAGATGGAATTTAATGGGTGAAAAGCCAACTAGATATCTTTTGAATATGGAAAAAAGAAACTACATTAAAAAGAGCATAAGTCAATTGAAAAACAATGATGGATGTACAATCGAAAATCCGAAGAATATCTTAGAAAGAATGTTTGAATATTACAAGGAAATGTATCAGGAGAAAAAAGTTGACAAGGTAGAGCAAGAATATTATTTTGAAAAAGATATGGAAATATATCTTCAAATCACTGAGTTGGAGAAAGAAATGTTGGAAAAAGACATAAGTGATGTGGAATACTTGAATACTTTAAAATCCATGAAAAATGGGAAATCGCCTGGCGATGATGGGTTAACGGTTGAATTTTACAAGAATTTTTGGGACATCATAAAGAAGCCCTTGCTGGAGTGTTTAAAATTTAATTTAGAACAGGGAAAAATGACTGACTCTCAGAGAAGAAGCATTATTACATTATTATTAAGGCCAAATAAGGATAATTTTGATTTGTCAAATTGGAGGCCTATATCGCTACTAGATGTAGATTATAAGATTCTAGCAAAGAAAATGGCCTCACGACTAAAAGCACTGATAAAAAACGATTATAAATGAAGATCAAAAAGGTTTTGTCCCAAATCGCTATATCGGCGAAGGCATTAGGTATTTGATGGACTTAATTGAATTATGTGACTCTTCAAATATTCAAGGATACTTAGTAGCTTTAGATATAGAAAAAGCCTTCGATTCTGTAAACAGAAACTTCATGATGAAAGCACTGCAAAGGTTTAATATAGGAGGACGTTTCTTGTCTTGGATCCAAACACTTTATAACAAAGCAGAGGCAGTGGTGGTCAACCAAGGGTACGCTACAAAAAGGTTTGAACTTGAAAGAGGAGTGAGACAAGGTTGCCCTATCTCACCTTATTTATTTATCTGTGCAATGGAACATATGGCAATTTGTCTGAGACAATCTAAAGCATACATAGGCATACTCATTGGAGAACAAGTGCACAAAGTTTCAATGTATGCAGATGACACAACAATGTTGGTTAATAATGAACATGACCTAGAAGCAGTGTTTTTTTGCACGAGCTCTTTTGCACAGTGCAAAAAAATCACCAAAAAAGTTTTGCACGCCGTAAAATTTTTTTGTAGGTTTTTTTGTACAACATAAGATCATACATTTGGGATGATGAAAACTATTATACATTACATGATAGGTGAAGGTACACATTCTGAAAGCCGCGTCGAAGCTATGTAATACATACTAATTATTATTACAGTTATAACCGGCGCGAAGCGCCGGAAAATTTTCAGATTATTACCTTCTAAAATCTTTCTCAAAAAATGTATGAAGGAAAAATGGGGATCTTCCTTCATTAAATATAATGATAATTGAAGATCGCCAATTAGACATGAAATAATATGTTTAAGACGATGGAAACTATTAAAAATTAGTGACAAGTTAAGGTAGACATGCTAAAAGTCGCGCCTGAGCTTGACAATAAACAATAATGATTATTAAAGGAAAATTTTGAAATTTGGGTCAACTAAAATGCACCAAAATGTATCTTTTCTATATAAAAACACCAAATTTTTTTCCACAATTGATAAATATTTTTCTGCACGGTGCAAAAAACCTGAAAAAAAAGTTTTGCACAGTGCAAAAAAACACTGCCTAGAAGAAGGATTGAACCACATTGCTTCATTACCAAAATGTATCAGGACTAAAAATAAATTTGAAAAAAACACAAGTATTGGGATTTGGAGAAAACAAAAACAGAAAAGAGAAACTGGACAAATGCTCGGTGGTTAGCACAATAAATTTATTGGGAATACATTTTTCTTACGATAAAAAAATCATGTACGAAAAAAACTTTGATGAAAAGGTGGAAAAGTGTCAAAAAATATGTAATACATGGACAGGCAGAAACTTGACTTTCTATGGAAAAGTAACAATTTGGAACTATCTAGTAATCTCGAAGTTAAACTATAGCCTGATTAACTTGACTGTTGAAAAAGAAACTACAAAAAAATTGAAGAAAATGCAAAACAGTTTTATGTGGAATAATACAAAAACAAAAGTAAAATCAAATGTGATGATGCAAGACTATAATAAAGGAGGGGTCGAAATGATAGAAACGGAGGCGGTTGTGATCTCACTGGAGGCTAAATGGATATTCTGATTGATCAATTCTCCTGGAAAATGGAAGGCAATAGGAACAAGATGCCTCGATAAAATAGGGGGATTGCAGGAAATTATTAACGCAAATTTTAGTCTGAAAACTTTACATTAAGAATCTCGCCTTTCTATGAACAAGTGATTCAAACAATAAGATATATTCCAACACATTTTTGTATTGAAATATCGACGCCAGAACATGTACTAATCCAGATAATAAACAATAATCGATTCATCATTAGTGGGAAAAAATCAATGTTTATCAGAAGTCTGGAAAATTCGAAATACAAATACTTTTTTCATTGGTTAGACGAAAATTGGGCTATCAAAAACCAAGAAGCTTTGAAACAGGATGGGTCATTCAAAGTAATCCATGCCATACCGAAGAACTGGAAAGCACTGTTGAGAACAATAAAGATAAAAAAGGATAAGTGGATTTTTGAAACACCAGAGTTAAATTTAGGACAAATAAAGGGTATTAAAAAGAATATGAAGCATGCAAAGGCAAGTAAGCCTAAAGGAGAGCTAGCATGGGAAAAAATATTTTCAACAATATCAGTGTCAGAAATGGAACAGGCATGGAGAGTACTGCAGGAAGAAAAAACACCGAAAAAATACAGACAATTCCAGTTCAGAAGCCTGCACAATATATTAATTACAAATTCTTTACTAAAAAAATATAAGTTGAAAGAATCCGGAGAATGTATGCAATGTAAAAAAGAAGACGTAATACATATAATCTGTGAATACGAAGCAGTGGAGCAATTCTGGTGTCAGTTGAAAAAACAATTTGTTGAGAAATTAGGTAGGTGCCAACACTTGAACAGTAAAAGCATAATTCTTGGTTATGTTGGAAACGAATCGTCCGATACAAAAAGGAAAGCAGGTGCTTTGATCTTACTGCTGGCCAAATTTTATGTATATAAAACTAGAAGGAACGAGGAAGTACCAAACTTAAATATATTTATCACTTTTCTCAAGTCCCAAAACCCCTTTTTCAAAAAAATACTATCTAGTCACTCGGTATGTGACTTTATAAGTAAATTTACAGAAAATGAAGTGCAGGTCTATAGTCCTGCAACTTCAGAAAACGAATAAACAAGATGAGTTCCTCTTTTCGTCTCAACAAGCATATCTCGGACATGTTGCTTTTCCTCTTCTGTGTGTATTGTTTTCTTTATAATAATAATAAAAATAAAATAAAAATCATGGTCAGTAGCACCTTAAAAGGAAAAATTTATTGGTCAGGGACGTTTTTGTCCATTTTTTGGTCAAAAAACGCATTTTTTGAGCCTATCTGACCTCCTCCCTCAATACTTCAGGAAGTCGGCTGCGCCCTCCAGCCAAAAAAGGCTTTTGTCGTGTATCCAACTGGTCGGAAAAATATGTTGATTGGATATTAGAAGACCTTTCCTTCCACTATCAAGAAAAGTTCAAAAATTGACACTTTTTATCGAAAAATTTATATTTTTCTGTATTTTCCTGTATTTAAGCTGATTTATAGATTTTAGAGTGAGCAACCCAAAATTTATCTGTGCAACCAAAATTTTTCCCCAGGTTGCACATTGCAACCTGGCCTGTGCAATAAAAACCCTGCGTAGTAGATACATAGAAAAAAGCTACTTTTTCCTAAATTTTTTTGAGTTGGAGATGGGTTCGTTCGAATGGGGTTCGATCAAGTTGGGGGCTCAACCTAATGTCCCCAATTACAGATATAATTTTGATATAGTCTGATCATATTCTGGCCCAAACATCAAAATTTTTGTTTTTTCTTTATTTTTGGTGAATTACTGACTGCAGAAGCATGACTATGTTCTGAAAAGCTCAAGAATGTATAAATGAAGCATTTGGTAGCATTTTCAAGCAGAAAAACGACATGGCGAAAACGGCGAAAAAAATTTTGACCTCTTCTCTCAAATAGCGAGGTCTCTGCCGAAAAGAAACAGTGGTAAAAACGTCGTTTTTTATTTCCTCGAAGATTTTCTCCGCGTGAGAACTGAACCCAAAATTTTTTCCTCGTTTTCCAAAAATTTTCCACATTTTAAAAAACATTCATAATGTGGCCATGGATGGTTTTTTCACGGTTTTAGGAGCATACCCAAGCATTCTGATGTTTCTGGAGTCAGAAACTTGCAACAATGAGAAAAAATTGAGATAATTCTACTCAGGTCACTGGTCGGTCAAATAGAATTGATGAATAATATATTTGTGTTCTACAGGAGCAGAGAATGCATAAGACGATAGCGTTTCTGTGGTTCCGATTAGAATTATCCAATTGTATTCATTTCATAGTCTGGCTCGGAGCGCCAGAAAATTTTTTGGGTTTTCACTTTCTAAAACACTGGATAATGAACTTTCACAACGTTGACAAATAAATTAAAATCAAGGTGATAAAGTGTAATTTGTTCCGCGTTCCGGCGCGGAGCGGCGTAGTTTTTGTATTCTAAAACGCTGGAAAATGAATCTATGCAACGAATATTCGTGGATAGAAGCTGTAAAATTACAGCCTAGAATGATGTCTTCAATGTCCATCGTCAGGAATAATTCAAGTTCACGGTATTTTCTCATTTTTCAAGAGAAATCCGATCATGGGGTTTTTCATGATGCTGGACACGATTCTGAATTCGAAATAAGTGGCGCTCGTGAAGTCCAGTGGTCAAAAAGTCGAAAAAACAAATTATGCAAATGAGCAAAAGTAGGCAATTTTTACCACTAAAATTGCTCCCAAGCCTAAGCCTGAACCTGAGCCTGAGCCATAGACTAAGCCTGAACCTAAGCCTAAGCGTGAACATCAGCCTAAGGCTGAACCTAAGCCTGAGCCTTATATATCGCTACTTACTGTCGTCATCCCGTATTGACCAAGTTTTTCTCGAATTTTTTCATTATTTTCTCCTTCATTTAACCCCGACAAATCGGCGCCCAAATAAACTAAAGTTTTCCTAATGTTTCAGGCCTACCTCGACATAGTCAGGCTGCCGGTATCGCGATACCGGAAATTTGAATATACCCTAAACTGTTGAGCATTAATTACTAAGTGGAAGTAGATATGCTAATGGCCGCGCCTGATGGAAAATAATGATTAAGATATCCATCACCACCGACCCGCGCCGGAAAATTTTTAGATTTCGACCTTTTAAGGTACATTAAAATGCATCTTTTCACTTTTTAATTCTCCCAAATTTTTTTCCACAACACAAAAAATTTTTCCTTATTTCAAAATTTTTTTCCTCAAAAGACAAGACCACCGTTTTTCCTCAAATGGGGTCTTTTGAGGAAAAAAGTTTGGAAATGGAAAAGTTTTGGGCATGGTTCTCATTGTGGAAAAATTTTGGGGAATTCAAAACGGAATAGATGCATTTTGGTGGACTTTGAAAGGTCAAAATCTTAGAATTTTCCGGCGCTTTGCGCCGGTCATGGGTATAGTAATCATCATTTTTTATCAGGCGCGGCTGTTAGCATATCTACTTTCACTTACTGATTAATGCTCAGCAGTTTCTATCAATCAAGTTATCTCGTCTCATTTTTTAATCGTTAAACAGTCAGTATTTCGCCGAAAATAAGAGATTTTTCATCAATTTTCTCAATTTTTCTCTTGGGGCTAAGAATCTTTCATACTTATGCAACGTGGACTTTTGTGTTTATTGAAGATGGAAATTGAAGACATTATTAAAGACTGTGATTTTAGAACTTTTTTTCACGAATATTTGCTACAGAGATTTATTTTCCAGTGTTTTTAGAATAAAAAAACCGAAATTTTTCCGACGCGAAATAGAGAACAAGTTACACTTCATTAATTTGATTTTAATTTATTCCTCAACGTTGTGAAGGTTCATTTTCCAGCGTTTTAGAAAGCGAAAATCAACAAATTTTCACAGCGCTCCGCGCCGGACTAAGAACTATAAATAAAATTGGATAATTCTAATCGGAACCACAGAAATGTTAAATAACGGATAAATTCTGAAAACTCTCCCGTTAATATGCTTTATCTGCTCCTATAGAACACCAATATATTCTTCATCAGCTCATTTTGACTAACCTAACCAAAATTTTCTCAATTTTCCTCATTTTTGCAGGTTTCTGATGACTCCAAAACTATCAAAATGCTTGGGTATGCTCCTAAAATGCATAAAAAAGCATCCGTAGCCATATTATAAGTTTTTAAAAATGTGGGAAATTTTTGGAAGATGAGACAAAAAATTTTGGGTTCGGTTTTCATGTGGAAAAAATCTTCGAGGAAAAAACGGTACACAAGACCCATATACCCGTATTCAGGATTTTTAAAAGGGGGGGGGGGAATTTTCCACAATTTTTTAGAATTTAGTGAATAAAAAGGAAATCATTTTTGCAGTAAAGACGACTTATTTTCAGTAGTTTGTGTTCTTGGATCAGAGTTTTTTGCACAGGCCAGGTTGCAATGTGCAACTTGGGGAAAAATTTTGGTTGCACAGATAAATTTTTGGTTGCTCACTCTAAAATCGATAAATTTGCTTAAATTCAGCGAAAACCCCATCACAAAGTACTTTTCTTGTGTTTCATTTGATCCACGTCGGTTGTAGGCATTTAAAACCCAATTTTCGGAGTTTTGGAGAGAAAATGAAAAGAGTAATATGAAGTAAAATTTTTTCTGAATTTTAATATTCTAGAACGCTGGAAAATGGATCTTTCTACCTTTTATTTCTTAGACAGAAGGTTTGATCTCTCAGTGAATTTAATGAATTTTCGGTTAGAAAAAATAAAATTCAAAAACTAGGCAAGCAACCAAGAATTTGGTTCTTTCAACCGGCAAGACTTTCTAGCACTGTCTTACACTCAAAATGTTTTAATCACTGGAAAGTCAAAATTTTTAAGAAAATGTCAAAAAATTTTGGGAAAATGACCGTTTCTTATTACAGAAATTTATTATAGAAATTACAACCAATAAGCACTAAATAGAATGACATTTTCTAACCGCGCACTAGAATAATATAAAAAATTATAAATGAACTGAAACCCGGTGCGAAGCGCGGGAAAATTTTCACTTTTTTTCATTTTAGAACGCATAAAAATGCATCTCCGGACAAAAAAGCCTATAATCTAATCAAAGGGCAGTCAGGCCTAAAGTTGCACTGTGCAACTCGGCAGAAAAGATTGGTTGCACAGCTCGAAATTTGCTTGCTGTGTGTGCAAAAAAACCCGGGCTTGGATTAGTGGCTAACTTTTATGTTTGACGAAAAGTATGTAAATATAATGATTTAATTTGGGAATTGTGAAGTATAAGTACAATGATATTGCTGAAAATTTTATTCTAAAATTTAGGGGGGGAATTCCCCCCTTCCCCCCCATACCTGTAAGAGGTTCGACCAGTAGGGGTGGGGGTAAACCGAAAATTCTGGGGTGGGGTGCCGAAATTTCCTAAATTTTTGGGAGGGGGGTCGAAAAGACCACACAAAAAAACGAAAAAATTTCGGAAGTTTTCCCAAAAAAGGCCAGAAAAAGCTACTTTTTTCGGCATTTATGGAATTTAGGGGGTAACGAATTTTTTTCCAAAACTTTTACAAATTTGCATATGTACGACTAAAATGATGACGCTGATTACGAATATGTTAGTGGTTTACCATAAAATCGAATATTTCAACCGCAAACAGAGTGTCCTATGAAAACAGTTTGTTTGCGAAATTCGCATATTTGTAAACATGTTGTGGGCAAATCGATGATGCTAATTACGAATACGCCAGTAGTGTCGCATGCAATAAAACATATTGATAAAAAACAATAACGGTGAGGTTTGCATTTTTATCTACGTTACAGTTTATTGCGTAAAGAATAGTTTACACTTTAAACAATTCACAATAGTCAATAATTAACTTTGAGTCAGTGCAGTGTGTATTATTTGGACGCTTTTCTCGTTAAATTTTTAATTTGGCCAATATTATTTGCGCTTTTTCCGATCTTTCTGATTTTCGGCTCAAAAATTTTTATTTAGTAAACTTAGTCACTTTTTGTTAAAGATTTTTATCAGTATATTAAAACTGCAGGTTGATGAAATGCAGACATATCAATTGATGTTTTCTGATCAATCAGACTACCCCATAGGGAGCGATATGAGGGGGGGTTTAATAAATTACATATATCTCAGCAAAGAAGCAACCAATTTCAACGTACGATAGTGAATCTTGCATAATTATCTATTCTCTTCAACATAGCGTTGTAATATTTGAATATCACTCGCATTCTTTCGTTTCGACATCATGGTTTACTGTAGTCCAAAATTTGAAATTCCATTATGATAGTTACGAAACTTTTAAGAGCGGGTTTTTTCATTTGGCGTGAATCAGATTGCGTCTTACTGAACTCTACCATACGAAACTAAGGTTTTCTGGTCGGAAAAAGAATGCTGATTTCAAATCTGCTTTTATTTTTTTCTGATGTGTAGTAGTTTCAGAGCTATCTGTTACGCAACGCGAAATATTCAATTATCACTTGAATCGACGTGTTATACTTACCGATTCGGCGCGTAGCGCCGAGAAGATTTCGAGTTTTCAGCCCCTAAGATTACTGAAATCAAGGAAATTCACTCTTGGATCAGTCATAAAATTACTCAAAATCTTTTGTGCCATTCCATATTTTTGTGTGCCAAAAAAATGTTTCGCAACACAAAAAACATTGCAAGACACCGTTTTTTCCTCAAATGGGGTCTTTTGAGGGAAAAAATTTCGAAATGAGGAAAAAATTTGGGATATGGTTATCAGTGTGGAACAAATTTTGGGGAATTCAAAACCGAAGAGATGCGTTTTAGTGGACTTAAAAAGGTCAAAATCTCAAAATTTTCCGGCGCTTCGCGCCTGTCATGGATATAATGATAACTATTGTCTATCAGGCGCGACCCTTAGCATATCTACTTCGACTTACTAATTAGTGTTCAACAGTTTCTATCAGGGTTTTTTTTTGACCTACGAGTCACAAGCCAAGTGGTTTGTTGACCTAAAATTTTACAAGCCATTCCAAATTTTTACAAGCCAATTTTATAATATCAGTATACGTGAATAAATTCCAATGCTAGTTTATTTTTTAAAGAAATGTATATATTGAGCATCATGGCAATCGATCAGAAAAGAGATGTCATTCAACATTTATTAAATAACATTTTAGAGCCGTTAATTCATTAAAATTCAGGAAACTTTTGAAATTTTTGAGTTTGATCGAAGTCGAATCTACAAGCATTGTGGAACAAATTTTCGAGCAAACTATCCAAGAACATAATGACTTTGAATTACATGAGAAATCGGCGGTTAAATCGTCTATGATGACAAGTGAGAGCCCAAAAAGCTTTTAATCTTTCCTGCCTGAAACGCCGGAAAATTTTTTGGGTATTGACATTCTGCGATGTTGGAAAATCAATTTTCCAAACACTTATTTGAAGAACTAGATTCGAATTTTCTGTTCAAAAGTCGTAATTTCTAGAATTTTATGTTTGAAAAATTTTAAAACCATTAATTTATTCTCACACTCTCATGTGGCCGAAAAGATATGAGTAAGAAGAGTAGAAATTTACGAAAACTACTTCCACGAAGCTTTTGAATTGATTTTACATCAAGAAAGGAATAATCGCTTCAAAAAGTTTACAGACTTGACGTATTGATCTTTCTCAAAAAATGTGTCAAGGGAAAAATGTGAATCAAAAAATGAAATCAAAAATATCAAGATGAAATATTGAAGATTACTAATCAAAACATGAGATAATACGTTTAAGATGATTAAAACTATTAAAGATTAAATGATAAGTGAAGGCAGACATGTTAAAAGCGGCGCCTGAGCTAAGAAATAAATAATAATGCTTATTTAAGTTATAACCGGCGCGAAGTGCCGGAAATTTCTGAGATTATGACCTTCTAAAATGCACCAAAATGCATCTTTTCAGTGTCCGATATGATCAAACACATGACTCGAAAAATTCTGACAAGCCATTTTGGCTTGTTGGACAAAAATTCTACAAGCCATTTTGTCAGTCCAACAAGCCATGGCTTGTAAAATTCTAAAAAAAACTATGGTTTCTATCAATTAAGTTAGCTCGTTTCATTTTCTAATTGTTAACGGTCAATTATGTCACCGAAAATAGAGATTTTTCATCAATTTTCTCCATCTTTTCTCTTGATGCTGGGAATTTTTTAAATGTTTGCATCCTAACTTATTGCGTTTATTAGAGATGAAAATTGAAGAAATCATTTTAGATTGCGATTTCAGAACTTCTGTTCACGAATATCTGTTGAAGAGATTTATTTTCCAGTGTTTTAGAATATGAAAACCCGAAACTTTTTCCGGCGCTCCGCGCAGGAATGGGGAATAAATTACACTTCATCAGTTTGATTTTAATTCATTTCTCAACGTTGTAAAGGTTTATTTTCCAGTGTTTTAAAAGGTGAAAATCCAAATAAAATTAGAGTATTCTACACGGAACCACAGAATTGTTAATAGCGGATAAATTTCGGATTTACTTCCCCCCCCCAACTGGTCGGAGGTCTTACAGGTATGCGCGGCCGTTAGCATATCTAATTCGACTTACTAATTAATGCAAAACAGTTTCTATCAATCAAGTTAGCTCGTTTCATTTTCTAATCGTTGACAGTCAATTATGTCGCAAAAATTGAGATTGTTCATCAATTCTCCCTGGGATTTTTTAAACGTCTGCAACCTGAACTTTTGCGTTTATTGAAGATGGAAATTCAGGACATCATTCTAGACTGCGATTTTAGAACTTCTGTTTATGAATATCTGTTGGAGAGATTTATTTTCCAGTGTTTTAGAATACAAAAACCCGAAAATTTTTTCGGCGCTCCGCACCGGAACTATGTAAAATTAAATGATCCTAATCAGAACCACAGAAATGTTAATAGTGGATAAATTTCTGAGAACTCCATCGTTAACATGCGTCACCCGCTCCTGTAGAACACCAATATATTCTTCATGAGCTCATTTTGACTGACATTACCAGAATTTTCTCAATTTTTTTCCTCATTTCTCTCCAAATACAACAAAATGCTTGAGTATGCTCCTAAAATGGATAAAAAAGCAACCACCGTAGCTATATTAAAAAACTAAGCATTAGGGACGAAGTGTTAGCCCTCTTTTGATTGGCCGAAATTGCCGCCCCCTTGTTGATTGGTCAAAATTTTTGAGATGTCGAAAATGCATTATATGCGTTTTAAATGGTTTCAACTAACAACTTCATTAGGAAGAGCTTCAAAAGCGCTGCGCCCTTCGGGCGCAGCTGCTGTACCCTAAGCCTTAGCCTAAGGAAAATTATAAAGGAAAAATGAATGAAAAATACATGTTAGGCGAAAAAACGTCTGGGGGCGGTAATTTCGGCCAATCAGAAGAGGGCTGACACATACCTGTAAGACATCCGACCAGTTGTGGGGGGGGGGGGTAGAAAAAAGTCGAAATTTTTCCCAAAAAAGGCCAAAAAACATAAAATTTTTTGCAAATTTTTTTAATTTTTTTCCAAACTGGGGGGGGGGGGGGTTGGATGATTTTGGGTACAGGAATGGCCAAGTTGGGGGGGGGTCCCCCCCCAAGTACAGGTATGGGCTAACACTTCGTCCCTAATGCTTAGTCACACCACAGTTTTTTCCCCCGGGCCTTTTCCCCAAATGGGAAAAGGGGTTCCAAAAAATTAATGCGTTTTAAAATGGGAAAAGGGGTTCCACAAAATTATTGCGTTTTAAACGTTAACTTTTAATCAAATTTTTGGCATAAAACATTTCCGCAGTTTTCAGTATTTTTCTAGTAGAAAAAAATCTTGGGGGCCATTGGCATAAATTTTTCTGGCCTCTTGTGCCAAATGGCACCACTTTTTTTTCCCCTGGGCCTTTTCCCCAAATGGGGAAAGGGGTCAAATTTTTTTCCCTATTTTCGGGGAGTCGTTTTTTCGCTTAAAAATGCTAACAGACGCTTTATTTAGGTGTTTTTGAGCCTTTTCAAGCCTCCTGGTGTTTTTAGACCCGTTAATTCATTAAAATTGAGGAAAAAATTGAAATTTTCGAGTTCAAAGTTTAATCTACAAGCATTGGAACAAATTTTCAAGCAAACTATCCAAAAGCATAATGACTTTGAGAATTACATGAGAAATCGATGGTTAAGTTCTCTATGATGACAAGGGTATTACTGACTAAGCATTGCGGAGCGAGATCTGTCATCAATTTGGTTGGTCGAAAATTTATCGACTTTTTATCGTTTACTGTAGTCAATTCGAATGACAAATGTTTGTTTTTAATGTAAGCAGCGCAGCTGGGTTGTTTGTTTCCGTGTCACACTGATTAACTTGGACTTATTCGTTATACTTTTTACGCAAACATGCCGTTCGAGACATGCGAGCAAGACTTCCTTTTCCAGTTCGGCCAATTTAGCTCGGATTATGTCAGCATTTAAAGGCTAATTTAGCCCGAATTATGTCAACATTTAAAGAGCGACCATGATTTAACAATTACGATTCGATATTACAAATTTTCAAGTATAAGACGTCTTTCGAAAATTGGCGTTCCGAAGTCGGAAAAGAAAAACGTTTCGAATTTGTGCTGCATGAAGGAAAAAAACCCGCACAATCTATTTATATTTTCATCGTAGCGGAAAACTTGAGGGTAGATCCAAAGCTTTAAAAGTGTTGTGGAGCGATTTGGCGTATTTGTAAAGCTCGTGTTGTTTTTGAAGAAAGATCGGCAAGTTTGAAAGAGAAAGATCGTGACGAGACCAGCGGAGAGGTGTGGCTACGACGTGAAGAAATTATGAAAATGTTTTTCATTAGATTCCATTGTACTGTAGCTGAACGGTTGTGTTTTTGTGTTTGTCTGAAAAAGTGTGAGGCGGCTCTTTTGTACATTAGTAAATCGTGCGAAAAGTGTGTTCTAGATTGAGTCAAACTATTTGGAAAATAGTTTGAGTAAGCGAGTGAAACTCCTAAGCGATTAAGTTAGTACGGCGCGAGTTTCGGCATCCGAAAACCTTTGACGACCTGAGCGAAGATCCCTGGATAAATTTGACACAGCGCTCTCTACGAGCCCGTCAATCTCCTGCGTTCAACTATCATTGCGTTAATTCCGTAAAACACTCGGAGTGTTTCGTCTAAAGCGTTCCACACGCTCTTCTACATCCCGTACGTCTCTTCTAAAATGCGCGATAAATCGTCGAGCTACACAGCTAAACTCTCATTTGCGTTTCATCATCTCTCTTCTATTTCTCACGCACGACATAATTTGGTGACCGTACCAGCTCGTCTAAAGGTTGAGGAAACGCTGAAATTTGCGAAAAATCGAAAATCCGAAAAATGGAAGAAAACCGCACACGTGGCTCTACTGCGCTGGGTTACGAAAAAGGTTTATACAAGAAACTAGCGAATCCCGCTAATCTAGAAATCGAAAACTTCGACTGCGAAAACGCGAATCTACCACTTCTCTATGAAGCAGATAAGCGTAATTTCGATCTACCAGAAACGTCTGCTCCGCTAAAAACGCGAAAAACTTCACGATCTCT
Organism: Romanomermis culicivorax; assembly: GCA_963922205.1. Taxonomy (NCBI): domain Eukaryota; kingdom Metazoa; phylum Nematoda; class Enoplea; order Mermithida; family Mermithidae; genus Romanomermis; species Romanomermis culicivorax. The sequence goes on from CAWUHX010000194.1 coordinate 364,573, forward strand.
ATCTCCGAAAATCGTCGAAAACCGAAAATTCAACTTTCTAAAACCGAAACCGAAAGAGACCAATCCTCGAAAAATCTTCGATAATGATGCGTATATCGATGTAATGCAAAAATGTGATGCCAAAACTTTCGTGGCGACGCTACTAACGCGTTGAGCGAAATCGTGACGATCGCGACTCAACAACGAAAACTTCTCGATGAGTTTAAAACCGAAATCGAAGCGATAAGAGCTCAGAAAGAAGAGCTATCGAAACCGAACGTTCCCGAAATCGAAAATATCGCGAGACCTACGAGCTCTTACGCTCAGTCTCAGAAATCGAATAAACCGAAAAACGTCACTAGCAATCGAAAAAGTCAACTTAGTTTTCGAAGTATAATCGATGACGATGATGATCTAATCATCCCGACGCAAACGTTTGACCGCTCTAACGCACTAAACGCACTAAACTCTCAGATAAATTTTCCGTCTATCCCACCTTCTCAGGTGCATAGATCTTTCGCCGATGACGAAATAAGAATTAAGACTATCTGTAAAAAGATAGCGCCGCAAAAGCTAGATAATTCGACACGAAATCAACAAGTTTTGAAATTCTTCATTGCGCTCGAAAACGAGTTCAGCCTCGATGCGTCCGAGTATGTAAAACTTCACACGTTGCGTCGCTTGACTTGCGATGGTGCCCTGAACACCATAAGAGATGTCCGATCATACGATGAAGCGAAACAGATTCTGATGTGTATGAAAGCACCGAATTGCGACCAAGATACGCTCCAATGCGAGCTCCAGTCTATCGCTCTGTTCAAAACCAAAGATCCGTCAGCTTTCTTAAATCGAATCAGTACCTACCTACATCTACTGTACTATGACAGAAGCGCTCAGTATCGCCATAGAAAAGTTATCACAACTTTTCTTTGGAAAATGCCGGAAATTTACAGAGTCTCGATTGACGCGAGTACTCTAGAAACGATCACTGACTTAGCTATAGCTGTCGCGAAAGTTCAGAAAATCCAGCGAGCGAATAAACAGTCAACTGTGAGAGTAGAACAACCTATACTGGTTAATACACTCGAAAATCCATCAGAAGAACAACCAGCTCAATCACGTTTCAGAGATGATTCGAAACCTCGATTCAGAGATAACTCTCAATCCTGAAACAGAGACGACTCTAGACAGCGAAACAGCGTGAGGTTTCAAGAAAATTCGTTCTAACGAAGATGAAAGAATTGGAAGAAAGCATAAAACGAGTCCTAGAAAAGTTCGGAATCCGAGAAAATTCGCAAAATGCTAATAATTTCGAAAATTGAAGATCAGGATTCGATCGCGGGACGAGTCCAAACTTTCGAAATAGAGAAAACATTCCTATACGGGATTTCTCTCAAAATCGTAATTTTCAACGAAATCAGTCACGTGAGCGACCCGTGAAATATTGCACCTAACATGGTCAGTGTAAACACGACAGCTCCGAATGCTATCAATTGAAACCACAGGCTTCTCAGCCTCGGCAACAGCAACCGAATCATCAATAGCAAAATAACCATAATTGGCGTCCTTGTTTTCAACAAAATAGGCGTAACTACACGCTCAATCAGAATCAAAACTTTGACTGAAATAACTGATTTTTCAATCGCAATAATCGAAACTATCAGAGAGATGTTGCAAACATTTCTCTCAGCGATTCCGAATCCCCACAAGAAAAGATAATCAAAAAGCATTACTACTATCCAATGAATAACTCACAGTCTGTACAGACTCAGCTAACTTCTCCGAAATCTTCGCAACAAGTTTTGCCATCAGGAACCAAAACCGTGTTTAACTCACCTAAACCTTTTGTTCCGATGAAACCGACAACTAGTACAGCAAATATGCTTGAACCGAGCGAAGCTTCTAAAGCTACAAACTTCTTCGTCGCTCCTGGAATCACAGATTTCACAATCCAAAAACCTACTGAACCGTGGATTGCGAGATCTAGCGTGTGTCGAATCGAAGAATGTTCGCAAAAAGATATCAAACTTCTGAGCTTATACGCTCCTACTGGTGCTTTTCATATTGATGCCGAAATCGGAAAAATCAAAACAAAAGCGTTAATCGATACGTGCTCAATGTTCAGTCATTTCCTCATGTCTAGCTCAACGCTCTTTGGGGATTGACTATGATACTTTGGAAACATCCACGCAGATAAAAGTAGCCGACGGTGCTATCGTCGATGCTCGAGGTCCAATAATCTTCAAAATCAGTTCATCTTTCAGAACGCATCTAGTACGATGCTGGATTCTGCCTACTACAGGAGAGCAATGCCTCCTAGGAACCGATTTCCTAGTGCATCCGAGTGTTCGAGCCGTAATAAACTTTCGCGAAAATTTCATCAGAATCGGAGACGTTCAACAAGAACTAAATTTAGTTTTGAAACCGATTGAAAAAGCGTCCTACGATGAAGTATTTTCAAATACTTCCACGGGACAGAGTCAAACACAAATCATAAAAATCGACAGATCGCTACCGATTTTGAATATCTCGTCATGCTACGTAGAACCGAATTGTTAAACTTGGGTTAACGGAAAAATCTTTCCTTCCACAAACAAAAGTTTCAAAAGCATTATAGTTCAGCCCGTGAACTTCGGAAAAGAAAACTGCGAATATCCGATCGAACTAGCTATAATCAACATAACCGAAGGCAAATGTCCACTATTATTCGTCAATAATAGTGCGAACGGTATCCATCTGCAACCTAACCAGCTCATCGCTGAGGTTAGATTCAAACTCGAAGAATCAAAAATGACCGTCGCGTCGCTAAGCGATCATGAAGAAGACTATGAACCAGCCACATTGGTTAAAAATCAGTCAACTATGTCGGAAGAAGAGAAACTTCAACTCGCTCTCGAAAAAATGACCGAAAAATCGAATATCGACGATGAAGATAGAAAAATTGCTATCGAAGTCTTCAAGCAATATCGCGATGTTTTCAGTCTCCCTGGAGATTAGCCTACTCTCACTCACGAGTTAATGGTCTCTATAGACACCGGTGATGCAAAACCAGTCGCGAAACACTACTACTGTGCGCCGATTGAACAAAGACCAATGGTTCCTCAGAAAATTCAAGAAATGCTAGAAAAAGGCCTCATAGAACCTTCGCGATCACCGTGGGCTGCGCCTATGTTTCTGGTAACGAAAAAAGATGGAAGTTGGTGACCCGTAGTCGATTATAGAGGTATAAATGAAGTTATTCCTAGCGATAAATTTCCGATCCCCAGAATCGATGATTATCTAGATGCTTTAGGCAATGCACGATTTTTCTCAACTCTAGACTTGAAAGCAGGGTACTGGCAAATCCCTTTAGACATCGCTTCACGCGATAAAACTACTTTCGTCAGTCAAGAAGGCTTGTTTCGTTTCAAAGTTCTACCGTTTGGTTTGAAAAATGCTCCCACTGAATTTCAAAGACTAATGGAACGGATCCTGCATCCATATATCTGGAAAATCTGTTTGGTCTATATCGACGATATAATAGTCTTTTCGCAAACATATAACGATCATCTAGCACATATCCAACTGATCTTTGATGCTCTCTGAGATGCAAATCTAATGCTAAGACCTGATAAATGCGATTTCGTACCGAAACAAGTAAAATTTCTTGGTCATTTGCTAAGCCAAAATGGAATTTCGCCTGATCCCGAAAAGGTCTCCGCAATCGTAAACTATGAAATGCCAAAAACAGTCAAAGATCTTCAAAGTTTTTTGGGCCTTGTCCAATGGTGTAGACGATTCATACCGAATCTTGCCACTCTCTCGCAACCACTCTATCAACTTCTATGAAAAAACGCGAAATATGAAATGAGCGAAGAACATCGTACAGCTTTTAACGAGATTAAAACATCTCTAACCTCGACTCCTTTTTTGCGATATCCTGTTTATAACGACGAGAAATCAAAATTCATCATTCAAACTGATGCTAGCACAACTGCTATTGGCACGATTTTGTATCAAGAAAAGTAAACTGATCAATGGGTCATTGCTTACAACAGTAGAGTTCTGTCTGATGTAGAAACCCGATACAGTACGACTGAGCGCGAATGTCTCGCAATCGTAGAAGCTTTCCGATGGTACAGACACTATGTCTATGGTCAAAAAGTAACAGTCAGAACTGATCACAAACCTTTGCAATGGATCAAAGAAGAAAAACATCGAAATTCACGACTTCAAAACTTCGCAATAAAACTTCAAGACTATGACTATCGCGTTGAATATGTAAAAGGCAAAGAAAATGCTTGCGCTGATTTTCTATCACGGAATGAGCCTCGCGCTAAAGTGAAGTCAAAGACTAGCGAAGAAGTAACAAATGAAATATTCAGACCGACATTTCGCGAAGGAAAAAAGACTGTCGCTGCGGCTATAACAAGGTCAATGACACAAAAAGAAGAAAGAAATAAAGTGCCGAAGTTCGAAGAAGATTTTCAACAGCCTGAGAAACGGCTAATAACCATAGAAACGCCAGAAGAAATTCGAAAAGCTCAAAGAAAAGATCCGTACATCGCGAAGTTGATAAAAGTCCTTGAACAGAAACAAATCTCTACGATTTCATCTGCTTTCCATACCGAAAACGAAATTGTGTACCGAACATCAAAACAAGCTAATACAGCTTCCGCGATAGTAGTTCCGACTACTTTAATTGAAAGTGTTTTGTATCAATTTCACGGCGCAAAGATTTTGAGCCATCAAGGTCATAGACGCACTACAGCGATCATTCGACAGCATTTCTGGTGGCCGAAAATGGAAGAATCGATAATAAAGTGGATCAAAACGTGCAAAATTTGTCAACAAACAACTTCTCAGCTGCCGAAACCACCTCCACTGATGCTGATACAACCAAAATATCCATTTGAAATCGTCGCGACCGACATAGTAAACATATCCCCTATGGGTGAGAAAAGATCATACGTCATCGTATTTCAAGACTACTTCACTAAATGGGTAAGCGCTCATTTGATTCCAGATCAAAAAGCAGCAACTATAGTTGAAAGTTTCGTAAACAACGTAGTTTTGGTTCATGGCAGCCCGAAACATTTACTATCAGATCAGGGTTCAGGATTCACTTCAAACTTGATGAAAGACATCGCGAAACTACTAAAATTTCAGAAAATCAATACCACTGCGTATCAACCGCAATGTAACGAAATCATACATGGCCACGGTCAAAATTTTAGGGTAGGGAAAAATCCTAAAATTGACATATAGCAAATCATTTTTGTGACAATGATAAAAGTCAATTTTAGATGTGTTTGCTTTGCTTTTCGTATTTTTTGGATTATGTTGGTGATAAAAACTGGAAGCATTGTTTTTCTGAAATAAATAAATGAGCATGTTGATTGATGATAAAACCAAACTCAAACTCAGTAAATGCCAGGTTAGTTTTTCTGACATGTTTATTAGCAGTAAACATGCTGAGTAAGTTTTTCTGACATGTTTTACTGGAAACCAATCAGCCAGTAAACTGAATTATTCATTTCATCATTATTACGTTTTTGGTCCGATGTATGTTTATTGGCAGTAAACATGCTGGGTAAGTTTTTCTGACATGTTTATTAGAAACCAATCAGTCATTAAACTGAATTATTTATTTCTATCCTTATTATATTTTTGGTCCAATGTATGTTTATTGGCAATAAACAAACTGGGTTAGTTTTTCTGACAAGTTTATTGGAAGCCAGTTAGTCAATAAACTGAATTACTTATTTCTATCATTACAATGTTTTTGGTCCAATGTATAAAGGCAGCTGTTTTTACTTTGTGATATTATTTTGGCTCAGTTTCTTTTGCTCCAGTTTGTTATTTATTTCAAAGATTGTTAATATTAAATTGTGTTCAGCATTGAAAATATTCTAATGATTTTTTAAAACAGTTCATTTTTAAAACAACTCCAGCATTATATATTGGCAGTGCTGATGCCGAACGAGGCTTTTCAATAATGAACCATATACGCACATCAAGGGGATCAAGACTCGAAGGAATAAGCCTGGATGCTTTGATGCGCTTAAGAATAAATGGCCCAAATGATTTGGAACAGTTCAAAGCATCAAAATATGCAAAGGCATGGGTTGCAGAAAACCACATGCGCACTGATGACCCTCATAATCGAAAAAAGAAAACAAGAAAGGAAATGAAATTGGATGATACTGAAATGGAAGATGATGTGTATTTGCCAACCAGTAACTTATTTTGATGTTCTCATACTTATTGTCAACCATATACTGTGCATTGCTTGCATCAGTTATTTTTTGTCAATGTATTTTTCTTTGTAATTTTTGTAATTTTGTCCAAAAATCGCCAGATAGCAAATGGTTACTCTAAAGTTTAGGGTAGGGATAATGTATACCCTATGTATACCCTGTGGCCATGTATGAACGAAATGGTAGAAAGATTCAATCAAACGTTGATTTCGCAACTCAAAAAATTCACTGCTGAAGATCTCGATAATTGGGAATGATATTTACCTTTGGCGACATTCGCCTATAACGCTGTTCCTCACACAGCTACTCACTTTTCTCAGTTTCGACTTTTGCGAGGGTATGAACCCAGAATCGCTATAGATTTCGACTGCGCTAAAAGTCTAACGTTACCGCTAAACTACGATGCGTATCAGTATATCTTCACGCGAGCGCAACTAACGTTATATAACGAAGTTTCCGAAAACATAAAAAACGCGTCCGAATCGCATAAGCGATACTTCGATAAAAAGGTGAAAGAGCAGAAATAGGATCTAAAGGATCTCATACTGTTGATTAACAACAAAAAAGCGATGGTCGAAAACTCCGAAATTTTGAAAAACGTCATAACGATCGATAGTCTAGATTGTCCCGGACAATCACAGAAAGTCTCACTTTCTCGCGTAAAGTCATACATGCCTCGCACGGCATCGGCAATTCTAGAAACGGAAGACAACGGTCCTCCGAAACTTCACAAAAATTAAAAATTGTTAATTTTGATATATTTCAACTAACACTAATTTTTAATTTTGTTAAATAAATTCTAACTATTTTATGATCGTAAGCAAAGGGATGAGTATAAAGTTTTCGATATATAAAAACGCGCTAAAGGCGCTCATACAGATTCTATGTGGAATGAGTGAAAGGAATGTGTGTGATATTATCGTGTAATTTTGTATATATTCACGTCCATTTCGAATAAATTGATCTTCCATAAGTAGTTGCGCAGAAAAAGAAAATTGAGTAGAAAGCACGCGCCGTAGGAAAATCTTCCTCTGGTCCCACCCAATCTGAACTTAACATTTTTCGCCATGTGCATGAAAATTTAAATTCGTGGTTTAACAACTTTCCACTTTACACCTTCATCTTTTAGCAAGACTCTTTGGTTTATATTTCTCATTTCGAAAATTTGAAACGATAGAGAACGGTCGAGTCAATTTGAATTGCTCAAATACAAATTTGATAAAGAAAATCGATGGCGAGCGAATCGGAGGCAACAACGTTGCAAGAATCGGCAATATCCACATCGCTGATAAATCCCCCGCCCATATTTAAAAAATATTTTAACGACCAAGACCGATATGTGGCGTACCAGAAAAAGCAATACCTTCAAGACGACAGGTTTTTCTTTGCAGATGGTAAGTTCTGCACTGCCAAATAGACTAAAGTCTCTGAAAATAGAAACTCCGGGTTTCACTTCCCTTGGGAAGAATAAAAATATCGATCCGTCGATATAAAATTTGAGTCGCGGTAACTTCGCTAGAAGATTTGCACGCCGCGATTCGAAAGAGTGACGTTTCCATGCGAAACTAAATCTCACAGAAATTAATCCAAATTTTATGATATTTTTTAGAATACAATATCAAACAAATGATTCGAATCACGGAATTCGAACGATGGTTCGAGACGGTATATGCTAGACTGCTCAACGTCCTACGCGATCCGCAATACGTTGAGAGCGGAGAATTGAAAGGCGCCCTATCGGCATACGCAAAACCAAACTTCCACGGCCACGTGCTAGTCGGATTCGACGTCGAAAAAATCTCGACTAATCAACTATATATACACAAAAAGACAAAGATGAATATAGTGAACCAGAACGCCACGCACGTCGCTCGGTTCGTCCAGTTGGGTTTCCCAACTGGATACACTATAATGTTCGATGCCTTAGCGGCGACACCCGAAGATTGGACCGCCTTCTATGAATTCATATCGGCCCCTAAAACGATCTTAATCGGTTTCGATCAAGCCGATGATTGGAAATGTCTAAAAGACATGCACAGACGAGACTATTATTCATCCGATGCTCGAAAAATGCACTCTAACGTGCTCGCGCCTAGTATTCTGGTCGACGTCCAGATAATACTAGAAAGAGTACGTCTTTTTCGATTTTCTGCATGGTTGTTTATACGCGTCTCTCTGCGTAAATTTGCATCCACTTCCTTGTAGTACAACTATATATGGTCATTTACCAGTGAAACAGTGTGGCGAGCAATTTGTGAATAATTTATAGCTGCAAAATTCCAAAGAAATGAACAATTCAAAACGAAAACGGGCGAACTCAAATGGCGATGAAGAAACGGATTATCGAAAGAAAATTAGTAAATTAGAAGAACAAACCCACGAACTTGGGAGGATGGTTGAACAACTCGAAAGACAAGCAAAATCCAAGGCATTCTGGATCTTTAACTATCCGGTAAGGTATATCTTGAAGAAAGTGTGGGAAAGCCTTAAGAGGAGAGGGTATTAATTGGTAGTAGGAGTAGTTTTAATCTTTGCAAGAGCAGGAATAAAAAATAATCACCTTAATGTCAGCAAGCATGAGAAAAGAAAATGATGAAATTGTCCCTCAATCTAATTGATCTGGAGTCTCCATTTAATGTAATTTGAGTGGATATCCATACGAGTCAAAAAATCTTTGATTTGACAGTAAGCAAGCTGACCCTGATGTCAGCACCATTTTTTTTTTATATAAACTCATCTCTCATTTGTCTGTCTCTCTTTTATTTTTTTCCTTTTTTCTTTTCCGCTTGATCTGATCCCCATGGATCAGAAGATGAACAATGCAAAGAAGCGTGAGAAAATTCGCCAATTTTGCCACGAAGTTTTGAATTTACCTGAAGATTGGGCGAAAAATCTCGAAATCCAATGGATCGGATATTACGAGTCAAAGAGCCCTGGAAATCGGATCAATATTAAAGTCGATTTGATGCAATTAAAAGACAAAGAAACGATTTTAGCCAATGGAAAAAACTTGGCTGAACGGAACAAATCTCGGAAACCGCCGATTATTGTTGCGCCAGATTTGACCAAACAGCAGAGGGCGAGCCAGAAAGAAAAACGAAAATCGAAGGAAAAAGGAAAGGAAAGTATTGCATGATTTTTTCGTTTATTGTTGCCCTACGATACTGATTTTTTCGATTTTTTAATTCTTGTTCGTTTTGTTGTTAATTTAAAAGAGCTGCATGAATTACAATCATCTAGTTTCAAAATGAAAAGGTGCTGAAATAGATGCACCATCATCTTAATTGCCTGCAGTAGTGCAGTTTTGAGTGCAGTAGTGCACATTTTGACCGCAGTAGTGCGGACCTTTAAACTATGATATAAAAGCAAAAAGACAAAAAGACCTTGTAGCCTGTAACAAGGAAAGAAAATAAACAGAACACCAGTAATATGATAATGATACTACAACAGTGGATTTGTTGTGAATGGCTTATAATGTGAGGATACTATCTTTGAATATTAAAGGAGGAAAAAATGAGGTGAAGAGAAGGTCAATATTGAATTATTGTAAGAAAAATAAGACAGACATAATTTTTTTACAAGAGACACATTTTTCAGTGGATATAGAAAAACGGCTAGGCCTCCAGTGGGGGGCGGGCCTACAGAAGAAACATCTTTTTTTCTCACATGGTGAAACAAATTCAAGGGGAGTAGCAATTTTACTCAATAACACATTCAATTTTGAAACAGTTGAAATCAACAAAGATGATGAAGGAAGGTTTCTGATGCTCAAACTAAAAATTGAAGGTACTCTCTTTGTTTTAGTGAATGTCTACGCCCCCATACGAGAAAAAGAATAGATCAAATTTTGGGATGAGATATACAGAAGTCTTAAAAACATAAATATTGAAGATTCCCCCGTAATAATTGGAGGAGACCTGAATGTAGTGATAGACACCAAAAAAGACAAACTTGGAGGTAACATTTCATATAACAAAAAGACGTCTGTCCATAAACTCGAAGAGCATATGAATTCCCTGCAAATATCAGATGCCTATAGATGGAAAAACCCAAATCAAAAAAGATATACCTGGATTCAAATTAAACCGCACCTGGTTAAATGTAGACTAGATTATTTCCTAATTTCAGATGCATTAATCAATGAAACTGTTACATGTAATATAATTCCAGGACTTCAGTCAGATCATAGTGCTATTTTTATAAATATCGTTGGTAAGCTATACAAAAAAGCTGGACCAGGATATTGGCATTTCAATAATTCCTTACTTGAAGACGAAAACTTTAACACAATCATTATGAGAATTATAGAAGAAACAAATATAGAGTGTAAAGAGCAAAACTTAGATCCTTCAGCAGCATGGGAATACTTAAAGTATAAAATACGATGGAATACAATGAAGTACTCAAAAGAGAGAGCAAAATCGAGGAGAAACCATGAGGCAGAACTTAGATTGAAACTCGAAACATTTGAAACCACATCGGAAAATTCAGTTGATAAGTATGATGAGTATCTACAGATCAAGGAGAAACTCCAAAAAGTGATGGAGGAAAAAGCAAAATTTATGATTGAAAGAGCAAAAACAAGATGGCATTTGTATGGAGAGAAACCTAACAAATATTTTCTGAACATGGAGAATAGAAATTATAGCAAGAAAACAATTGTTAAACTTAAATCTGATGAAGGTGTTGAACTGGATAGATCGGAAGATATACTCAAAGAAACTTTTAACTATTTCAGCAAGCTATATAAGGGAAAAGATCTACCATCAAATCTATCCAACCTTCTAGATGATGAAGATATAAAGGCATTACCAAAACTATCAGAAGAACAAAAAAGTGAATTGGAAAAAGAGCTAACTTTGGAAGAATATAAGAAAGCTTTGAACAGCATAAAAAGCAATAAGTCACCTGGAGATGATGGCCTCACGGTCGAGTTTTATAAAAAATATTGGGATATTTTAGCAAACCAGTTGAAAGAGTGCTATGAATTTTCGTTCCATAATGGTCAACTTACTGGATCCCAAAGAAGAAGTGTGATAACTTTAATCCCTAAACCAAAAAAAGATTTGGAGAACTTGGCAAATTGGCGACCTATATCACTAATGAATGTGGACTATAAAATATTGGCTAAAACCTTAGCAGAACGATTAAAAAAGAACTTAAAACACATTATACATGAAGATCAGAAAGGCTTTGTACCAGGTAGATATATTGGTGAGAATATAAGGTATTTGCTAGACTTGATCGAATACTATGAGGACAGAGATGATAGTGGATATCTAATATCACTAGATATAGAAAAAGCTTTTGACTCCTTAAATAGACAGTTTATGTTCAACACACTAGAAGCTTTTAACTTTGGAAAAAAATATATAACATGGATGAAAGCTTTGTATGAAAATTCACAAGCTGTAGTTATAAATGCTGGTTTGACAACTAAACGCTTTGAACTACATTGTGGTGTCAGGCAAGGGTGCCCAATATCGCCTTATCTTTTTATCTGTTGCATGGAAATTATGGCGCATATGCTAAGAAACTCCCTGAGATTTTCAGGACTCCTAGTAAATGATCAAGTACATAAAGTTTGCATGTATGCTGATGATACTACAATATTAGCAAGAAACAAAGAAGATTATAGTGAAGCACTAAAATTAATTCAAAAATTCACATCCCACTCTGGTTTGAAAATCAATGTAAATAAAACACAAGTATTAGGAATAGGGAAAAATAAAACAAAAAAAGGTAAATTAAATGACAGTGAAATAGTAAAGAGTGTGAAAATACTAGGCATCACATTCTCATATAATAAAGAAGAAATGTACAAGGAAAACTTTCAAGATAAGTTTGAGAAATGCAAGGAACAGTGTAAATTGTGGCAATCAAGACACTTGACCATCTATGGGAATATTGCAGTATGGAACTACATAATTATTCCAAAAATTTTGTACAGTCTGACAAACTTGCCTGTTGACAAAAAAACTATCACTAAACTAAAAACCCTATTAAAGAATTTTCTGTGGAATGGACATAAACCAAAAATAAAACATGGTGTCCTAATACAAGATTATGATAAAGGTGGAATAAAGGCCCCAGATATTGAAATTGTGATACAACAGATGAAAGCGAAATGGCTATTAAGATTGTTGGAACCTGGAAAATGGAACCACTTGGCCCTTCAACCCCTAGATAAAATAGGTGGACTAGGAAATTTATTAAACGATAATTTCTCCCTAAAAACACTAGGTTTACACATAAAGTCCTTCTATGGAGAGATTTTGCAGTTAATAGCATTAATGCCTACAACTAATATTAATAATATTACAACTCCGATGGATGTAATTGCACAAAGAATAAACAATAATAGATTTATCTTAAGTAACAAAACATCCATATATTTAGACGACCTCAAAGAAACAAAATTCAATTATCTCCTCAACTGGTTCAAGGAGGACTGGACTTTTAAAAGCTGGAAAGATTTAAAAGGGGAACTATGTAACATAAAATGGTTTGACTATGCAAGAATAATCCATTCCATTCCTAGATCCTGGAAAGCTATAATTAAAGAATCTAATCTGCTTAAAAGGGAGATTAATTTCGAACCAGTCATTTTTGATAAAAAACAGATAAAAAATCTAAAAAAATATCTGATAAAACAGAAAGAATGTATACCAACAGGACAAAAAAAATGGAAAGCGAAACTGGGATTAAATGACGAGGACTTCACTAAATCATGCAAAATGCTATACAAATTAGGTATCAATAACAAAAGCAAAGAAATACAATATAAAATTCTACATAATATCATAATCACCCCACATTTATTAGTGAAATATAGAATTAAAGAATCCAGTGGTTGCTTTCAGTGTAATGGAGACGATGATATTTCACATACATTTCTGGAATGTCAACAAGTTAAATCTCTGTGGAAAGAGTTGGAACATATAATAAATAAAAACGGTGATAAAAATATGAAGTTTAGTCATAAAGAAATAATATTTGGATATGAACCAGAGGTAAAAACAGAACATAATAAGATAATTAATATTATAATCATTTTAGCAAAAACTTTCATTTATAGGAAAAGAAGAGCAGAGGAAGACCTCAATCTAACAGCTTTTTTGAATTTTGCAATGAGTGAAGCTAACACAATGAAATGTAACAAAGAAATGGAAAATGTGTTAAAAAGACTAACAAAACCTTCATTTTTAAGAAATGGAATAACTTCAAATCAATGGGCACCTTCTCAAAATAATTCAAAAATACAGGTAAAAAACTTGACATAAAATTCCTCAAAAAATAAGAAAATTACATTATACTTCTGTTTTTGTATGTTTTTTCTGTTCGTATTTTCTCAATAAGAAAAAAAAAAAAAAAAAAAAAGATAATACTAGAAAATATCGAACACTCACCCGAAAAGTGGGAAAGAGCCCGTCTGATTGGTCTGTGCCCCGAAAATAAAAAATTGAAAGGAATCGTTGCCGACGCATTCGCGCTAGACGTAGAACGTTATACGTTGTACTTTCCGCAAGCGAACGATCAAATCGCCCAAGCAGGCAAACCCGACGAACAAGTTTTGATGTATTCGATTCTAGACGCGTACTATCCGATACTGATGTTCTTAGCGTACAGGCGCTATGGCTTCCTAGACAGCGTATACGATAATATTCAAATCTTCCCACACGATTTCTTGCCGCCCGAATTCATACACATCGCAACGCAAAATCTGTATGACAACGCGAATGTCGACTGCGAAGGCGACGAAAAGGGCGCATTCGGCGTCATAGACCCGAGGCTTTTGAAAAGCATGCTACACGTGATCATGCGCGACAAAATCCTAGCGTTAAATCGAATCATATTCTATGATTACAATGTTCCGAATATGCGATTCTGCTTGTATAATCACGTAAACGTGGAACACTCCACTAAATCACTCGGCTTAAAAATGCACTCTACGAAACTACGGACAATAAAGGGTAGCAAAAACAACACGTCTTCTTTGACCGACGAAGGAAAAATTGAACCGTACGACGACGCCGCTATATGCGCCAGAGTTATAGAGCGAGCTTTACGCTCCAATGACATAGTTAGCATTCATCATGCCGTCGGCGCTCCTATGTCGCTACTATTTCTGTCCGAAATAGACCAAAACATGGTAACAAACGACGAAGCGAAACAAATGAATTTCAACTTAGTCGTAGATGATCCGTTTACGATCTATGGTCCTCCCGAAACATGGCCGATCTATGAAATAAAATACGATCATCAAATCGCCGAAACGCCGGCTTTAACGCCGCTCTACTCGCTTCTGAATCATCACCAATGGATGAACGCTGTTCGCGGAACTATGCCGCTAGTCGCACACGTCTGCTTCCCACATTCCGAAATGGAATTGCGAGCTATAATCAAAAATGAGATTTCGAAACTGTTGTCGAAAAGCGACAGTATCGACATCGATCTCATATGCGAACAAAATTGGGTGAAGCGAGACGGAAGGTTCGAATTCGAACTGATGGAATGGGCTAATCGCTTACCATACAACGAAAAGAGTCGCAGCGACAATAAACGACCGGTATACGCGAATCGATATTTCATGAGACCAATCGTATTCCGAAATGACAGCTTTCCTGTCTCCAGCAAAACTGATCTCGTAACAAAAAAGAAGTATAGGGAAAACCCCTACTACTATTTTTAGTACAATTCACCGATTTTGATGTCGAGGAAATGCGAGCAACTCATTTGTTTTCCGCCTAGTCATATTTTAATAATGAGTTCGAATCTGCCCATACATCCGACTACTATGTTGACGGGAGAAAGTCCGACAAAAACGCCTACACAGGCTCCTACACAATCTATCGCGGATACCGAATTTGATACAGAAACGGCGATGGCCGTCGATTCGTTACTCAAACAAACTGCCGAAGAATCGTTCACGGTAAAAACGGAACTACCAACCGAAACTGACGTCATACAAATCGAAAGCGAAGAAGAAGACGTATCCACAGCTGATACTACTGCTCCTATAACGACGACTAAAACCAGGTCCTCGTTAACTCCGTTATCCAAGAACCTATCGTACAGTACATTCGAATTGGAATCGGAAGCGATAAAAAATCAAAATATACAAGAGAAAGCCGCGCTGGTGAAAACCACTTCGATGTACGATGTCTCTCGAATGGATGATGTAGAAGAAGAAGATACGAAAATGGTACCTCCGAAAATAGTACCTACACGATACCGAATACCGAAGAAAAACGAGGAAGACACCTCTATCCCTATCAGTACCGAAACCGCGACTCCTGTTTTGGAGGTAAAAGACAATCAACTTTGCGACGAACATGGTGAACCCATTCGCAACGTCAGAGCGTATCAGTTTTCACTGTTTCGCAGACGAAATGCTATCGATAGACAACTGGGCACAATACAGGATTATCTGGACACTCATCCACAAGATCCTAATTACGTGCCCCCAGCTAAAAAACGACGCGATTCGCGGGAAGATACTCGAAGTAGAGAATGAAAAGAAACTGATTCGCAATCACGAGAACGACCTTCGCGGTCTACTGCTTGAAAACAAAGCGATGATTATGATAGTCCAAAATATCGACATAGTGAATACGCGTCGAACGAGCGTCCTAGAAAATTTCACCGAGATCGCGACTATAGACGAGAACATCCCAGTGATTCGAAGGATCGACAAAAGAGAATCGAATGGGCTAGTGCTTTGAAACGCGATCAATTGCGAAAAGAACAGTTAGAGGGCCAACAGCCTCCAACGGCTGGCTCGGAACGGATGACTGACGAACCGACAACGTCGCAGCAAGCGGAAATGGCTAGCGAACAACAAAAGCCACAACGAACCATCCGATAATATAAAATTCCGTACCGACGACACGCTAGACCGCGTACACCGCCCGAAGAACGGTACCCTAGCGTACCTACTGCGCCTATAACGGCCCAAATTCAACCGAGAACGACCGATGAAGTAATTATCATTAATTACTTCAATCGCGCCCATTTGAATTTCGATCCTGTCATTTTACGTCAAGCCACCGCGGCTTCGCAACAAATAGCTCAGGACTTCCCTGACTATTTCCAAGCACGATTTTTGCGACAAGATCTGCATTGCATGGAATAACTCACTGCAGTTCTTCTAAGCTGGATGTGCAACTACTATAAGTATTACGGCGCCGAAAACGCAATCGTTATAACACAGCTTACGCTGTTCCTCTTCCATGCCAGACAGGCCTACGACTCGTATTCAATGGCTCTACGCTACATTTTGCAATGTCTGACCGATACGCGAGCCCCGAATTATCCGGCAACCGAAGAAAGAAAGGCCACCATCCGAGACATTCACCGCGAATATCAAATCGAAATGGACAAAAGAGCCGAGGAAAAGAAGAAGAAAGACGCGATGATAATGGCAAAAGCGGTCGTACCTCAAAAGTATCAAATGACACCGGCTCCGATCATCACTATGACAACAACCGCGACAACTCAACCATCGGTGGTTGGAGTACGAACATCATTGGGAGCCACGCAAGGAGCTTTGGCCCCACGAGCGCCGACTACAAGTCAATCGATACAGATGCCTCTGCCGGGTATTCTGAAAGCGAGCAAAACTCCGATGAAAGTTATGCCAAAAGGTCGCGGATTTCCGCCGAAATGAGTCGAAATGGATAAGTATCACGATGCTAAACGCATCTCATTTCTTTTACTAGTTTATTCCTTTTCCACTAGAATCTTTTCTTTTCAAATCTCTAAAATTTTTAAATTTCTCGGTGTGAAATACTAGTTTTCATTTGCTCATCACTTTGTGCTGTAACATTTTTTGTGATAACATTGTTTGAATTTTCTTTGTGTAGTATGAGCCGCAGCGTAGAAAGCGAGAAAGACAAACCGTCGAAAGATGCTTGCCAAAAAACGAGCTAAACGGTCTCATACGATCAAAACGTCAACTCACCACGACACGTCGAAATCGCTTAAGGCGATTTACATCGAAAGGGGGAGGAGTGTTGTGGAGCGATTTGGCGTATTTGTAAAGCTCGTGTTGTTTTCGAAGAAAGATCAGCAAGTTTGAAAGAGAAAGATCGTGACGAGACCAGCAGAGAGGCGTGGCTATGACGTGAAGAAATTATGAAAATGTTTTTCATTAGAATCTGTTGTACTGTAGCTGAACGGTAGTGTTTTTGTGTTTGTCTGAAAAAGTGTGAGGCGGCTATTTTGTACATTAGTAAATCGTGCGAAAAGTGTGTTCTAGATTGAGTCAAACTATTTGGAAAATAGTTTGAGTAAGCGAGTGAAACTCCTAAGCGATTAAGTTAGTACGGCGCGAGTTTCGGCATCCGAAAACCTTTGACGACCTGAGCGAAGGTCCCTGGATAAATTTGACACAGCGCTCTCTACGAGCCCGTCAATCTCCTGCGTTCGACTATCGTTGCGTTAATTCCGTAAAACACTCCGAGTGTTTCGTCTAAAGCGTTCTGCACGCTCTTCTACGTCCCGTACGTCTCTTCTAAAACGCGCGATAAATCGTCGAGCTACACAGCTAAACTCTCATTTGCGTTTCATCATCTCTCTTCTATTTCTCACGCACGACAAAAGCTCCAAATGTTAATTATACAGAATATGAGAAGAGTCACTTAAAGAAATTTGTTACCACTTGAAAAACCATCAATTACCTACGAAAGTGATGCATAACAGTTTTTTAAGATGAAGCGCAAAAAGTCCAATACGCTTCGTAAAAATTTCAGGATGCGTCATGTTTTGCGAGGAAATCCAATTTTTATTTCTAAGATTTTTCTAATAAACATCGAAAATTTTTGTTTTTCACGCAAAATGCAGTATAATTTAGAAAGATCCAAATTTTCGTTTCTTTGTCGGGTTTCTGAGCAGGTAGGGAATGGCCTCCCCCTTCAGCTACCTGTTGTAAAAACCAAGGATGTCCTCTGCCAGCGAGCTGTGACCTCAAAAATCCACTTTGAGGGGTTATCATATATATTAACATAGAAGCAGGAGATGACACGGTTAGAATTTTCTTGGGGGGTCCTTGGACTTTCTATTGATGGGTGTGGGGCGAGAAAAAATTCCACAATCCTGTTTTTCATAAAAAATATAAAATCATCAAAAAACGCTTGGAAAAAGTTCAGATTGTGTTGACGATCTTTTTCGGGCCAGGGGATGTCCAGGGTCTTAAGCAGAATGGTTTACCACCTACCCCGCCTTTGCACATCTGTGCATTAGAAGGCAGATCTAATTTCAGAAATTTTCATCCTTTGATATGCAGCCTGCCTATCTTGAATTTTTTTTTAGATGAGATCTTGATTTTTTTCAAGATGGAATCTCTATTTTTCAAGATGACATCTCGATTTTTTTGAAGATAACCTTGAAAAAATGTTGTACATCATGTTCGAAAGTAACAATTTTTTTCAAGTAGACGATATTAAATATAGCATTGTTTTTTAAACTTGACTTACATTTATTTTTTGAATTTTTAGATGAATGTAACTAACCGCATTGAGTTTTGTTGTTATGCTTTTGCGGTTGTTTTAATATCACAATGCTGGTCCAGTTGAAGTTACAGCTTGCCTGGATCATCACAGACATGATAATTTATTGTCCAGGATTAAAATACCTTGTAAGAAAACATTGCTCAATTATTAAAAGAGGATCGCGACATTGATAACATTTTGAATCAATTTAGAAGTAAGGATGGATCTTTTTTCTGTGAGACCACCACCACATTTAATTAATTTTCCATCATAAACACTAAGCCTAAGCTCGAACAGCAACTTATTTTTTTTTGAATTAAAAAAACTGTTCTTAAGATTAATTTTTAATTTTTTTCGAGTTTGATCATTTTAATTAAAGTTAGATTTGTAAAAATGATAAAAATTGTAATTGTCTCAAAACTAGTTTACTGCATCAGAAAAATAGGAGGAAGTCAACAAATTTAAAAGTTATAATTCCAATGTCGCGATCAGGCTGGTAAATGTGCACATTCTTAGTGGTTATTATTGTGAAGTATTTTTTCCCACTAGTCCGTTGCACACTTGCAAGCACATCCATTTTGTTGAAATGAATGTCAACAGCAAAGTAAAGACCATAGAGCAATATCCAAAATCAAACGTGGATTTTTCAGAATTCGGTATGTTTTTTCCGCCTTCATGTTCAATTTATGTTTTGTGGATAGGCATGTAATCGGGGGGAAGTGCTATAGACACCCTCCCCCCAGAAATCATTGGCCGTATGGCTAGCCATTGGGCGATCTCCCGGGATTTTCCAATGCCATGGCTAGCCCAATGGTAGTCATAGGGACTCTCATACTTCTGGCTGGAAAAATACTGAAAAATGTCAATTTTTTAAACAAAAAATAGTCAAAAATGTCCAGTTTTTTGGCACTCAGTTTTTTAGACAAAAATCACAATTTTCCGAACCGTTTTTCTGGCATTTTTCCCGAAAAAAAATTAAATTTTTTTTCTTCACCCTAAAAGACCCTTTCCCCTAAAATTCTGGGAATTGGTGACCCCCAGCCCCAAAAATTCACCCAACTCCTCTCCCCTTAGATTTCAGGGCTCTGTTACATGTATGGTTCTATGTCCTTATGCATTCTGTCCTGCCATATATGCATATGACAATCACTGTTTTTTTTTAGCACGACGTCTTTAGCCAAATGGCTAAAACGACTAAAATTTTTTTAGCCAAAGGCTAAAATTTTTATTTCGCCCAAACGTGATACACTGATTGTTTTTTAAATATTAAACAGGTTATGTAAGGTGTTTTCAAGAGTTATGTCATCACTTCAGGAACAAAACGATTATTTTTGTTCGAAGAAATGCTGATATAAATATCTGATGACAAGCTAACTTTTTCCAAAAAGCTGTGATAACGGCAAACAAAAAGGCTTCAGAACAAACCATTGGTCTTATGCCTGAGCTAAGTAATGCATAATAATGATTATTAAAGTTAGTTATAATCGGCGCGAAGCGCCGGAAAATTTTGAGATTATGACCTTTTAAAATGCACCAAAATTCATCTTTTCTGTATCCAATCCCCAAAATTTTCTTCCCCAAATGGGGAAGAGCCCAAATTTTTTTCCCCTTTCCGAATTTTTTTTCCCGAAAAAGCACGATTTGGGGAGAAAAAAAAACAGTGATGGAAATATGTCTGGAGAAGGAGGAGAAAAAAGTTTAAAGCCATCAGGCAAGCATCGATTTTTGTATTCGACCTAAAAAATCATTTCCGCTTTGAACCAGTCCGTAAAAAACGAACAATTTGAAATTTTTAAACGATCCTCGGCTGTTTGTATTCACATTGATGAGTCAACCGATGTCAGTAGTTCTAAGTTACTATTGATTTACCTGAATGTGTGCAATGTTGAGTGTCTGATGGACGGAGAAAAATTTGGAACAGTGATTGAAATAGAAAAGTGTGATGCGTCCTCAATCGCCGAAGCGATCGAAAAATGGGTTACAATGGTTGGCATTGATAAAAAAAAATTTTCATGTTCACCTCTGATGGAGCAGCTGTTATGACAGGCAAATATAATAGAGTTTTCTTGTCATTGATACAATTTTCACGAACAAAGAGTACTCGAATTTTTTTTAGCCATTTGTCTAAAACCTCTAAAAATTTTTTAGCCAAACCAAAATTTTTTTAGCCAAAATAGGCCATTTGGCTAAAAAAAAACACTGATGACAATTTATTCTGTTAAGCGACTTCCGTTGACATTGATATCCCACAAACTTCAGATGAAGTTGATATTAACAAAAAACGTAAAGATTTTCGATGTAAATTACTTATTTTGAGCAATTCAGCTGATTCTTTATCGAGAAATAAAATAGACAAATATGAATCCATGTTGGATGGTATTGAGAATCGCCAAAATCAACTGCGATCTAAACAATCCTGTACTGTGGCTCGAGTTATACCTAACAAAGTATGTGCCTGTTGAAGATTTTCAATTTTTGTCCTGACTTCAAAATCAGAAAACCTACTTTTACTATTTCAAAACCTTTTTTGTTATTTAGGATTTACAAGCTCAACGTCGTTTTTCAACTAAAAGGAAGAGCAGTATTGCGAAAAAAGAACATCTGAAAAAACCAATGGTCGAGAATAAGAAAATTATTTATACCCAGTGGAATAGAGGCAGAGCACAGAAGTTGCTGAACAAGTGCAGTCAACCATTTCAAATTTTGTTGCATTTATGTGATTCAGTTGTTATAGACAATGTATCGAAATTGTTGATTCTCATGTACGGAATAAAGTATACACATGGCAGTTTGATTATTGATTATTATGTACAGAAAAAAGTATTCGCATGGCAGTTTATACATTTTGACCGCAAGTTATGTGCGATCTCGAAAAATTTAGGTTTATTACTCGGTCATCTCAATTGTGATATTCCGAACATGATCATCATGTTTTTTAGCAAATACAGTAAACGATGAAAAGTCGATAAATTTTCCGACCAATCAAATTGATGACAGATCTCGCTCCGCATACCTGTAAGACCTCCGACCAGTTGGGGGGGGGGGTAGGAAAAAGTCGAAATTTTTCTCAAAAAAGGCCAAAAAACATACACTTTTTGGCAAATTTTTTTAATTTTTTCCCAACTGAGGGGGGGGAATGATTTTGGGTAATAGGTTGGCCAAGTTGGGGGGGTCCCCCCCCAACCCCCCCCCCCCCCCCAAGTACAGGTATGTCGCTCCGCGATGCTTAGTGTATTACTGCAGCTGGTGCACACTACTCTATAGCGTTATAATGATAAGTGTATATGCAGTATATTTGTCAGATTATCGATCACTGTAGCAAAAATATCAACTTGCTCATCAAATTTCAAAATAGCTACAAGAGACTAAAAACGCATCGAACGGCAGAGACACCACTTTGGGAGGCTTGAGCACGACCACACGACCCGCGGGAGGTCAAGGGGTAAGGCGCTGCACAATTTCTTGCAAATTGTGCTGTTTCTTGGAATCTTTTCGACAATTTGATTAAAATATTGACTACTAAAATGAGTGTTAAGTGCGGCACATTGTGACGGGCCAGGCCACATGCCCCACGGGAGGTCAAGGGGTAAGGCGCCGCACATATTCTTGCAAATTGCGCTGTTTCTTGGAATCTTTTCAACAATTTGATTAAAATACTGACTACTAAAATGAGCGTGAATGGCGACACATTGTGAGGGGCCAGGCCACGTGCCCCGCGGGAGGTCAAAGGGTAAGGCGCCACACATATTCTTAAAAATCACACATATAAAATTTTTATTTTTATATGTTTTTCTTATAATTTCTTGTTTTTTTGGTGAAGATGACAAAATTTAAAACTTTAATTAGCTTCTATGAAGGCTTTCATGCATGATCGAGGCTCAAAAAGAGGTGGACTAGTTAGAAAAGTATCTTTCCACATTTGAGTGAAGTCAACCATTAGCTTGCATATTATTTTCAAACAGGTCGTTGATAGATTGCTATGGGGAGGACAAAATCCACGAAGCTGCAGAATATACTTTTCCACGGACATCAAAAAAGTTTTTAATGAAAAAGAATAAAATATAATAAGTGGATTTTTGAAACTTAACTCTAGTTCTCAAAAATCTAGTCCACTCCTTTTTTTAGCCTGGCAATTATCCAAGCAAGTACATTCTTCTCTTTACTGCCGCATCGAGGCATTTTCTAATAAACTATATAGTTACAAGATATGCATGCTTGCTTTGATAGTTCAACAAATTTGTTGTTCAGTTTATTACAAGAAAAGTTGCAGTATGTTTCTTTACACTGGACGTTAAAACCGGTATGGTTAACAATTTAAAATGAAATTTATTCAAAATCGATCATCAGCATTTAATGATCAAGGCCGACGTCATCAACTGAATTTATTTTCCGAATAGTAATCGATGATGTACACACTGAAAATTCTGGGTGAAATGACCATACGTGCACATAGGGAGTTTTGGGGAGTCTTGACCTCGGCAGATTCTTGCTGACCCCATTAGATTCTATTCCCCAGCATTGACCAAGCAGATTATGAAGAAAAATGAGAGAAGAAGAAAAATACGTCATAAGATGAAAATTTTGTGCCAATTTTGTAACATCTGCACAATCAGCTGAAGAAGAAATTATGCAATGGAAAAATTGAAAATGATATGCATACCAATGGTTGACTCCACCCAAATGTGGAGAGATACTTTTCTAACTAGTCCACCTCTTTTTGGGCCTCAATCATGCATGAAAACTTTCGTAGAAGCTAATTAAAGTTTTAAATTTTGTCATCTTCACATCAAAGAAACAAAAAAATTTGAGAATTCTCCGTTTCGGTAAAAGTAAAAGACGTGTAAACTGCGTAGTAAAAGACGTTGTAAACATAATGTAAAGTAAACATATCTTTTGAATTCCCCATGGTCAAGAACCCTCAACCCAAAAAATCGGAAAATACGTTTGTTTACACAAAGAACGATTTTTTTGTGTTGAGTGACTGCATCCATTGAATTCCTCATGGTCGGAAAATCCTTCCACCACAAATTCGCGGAAATAGGCTTGTTTACACCCGGGATACTTCTTTGTGTAAAGTGATCACGTCTATTGAATTCCCCGCGGTCAGAAACTCCTTCCACTAAAAATCGCAAAAATACGCTTGTTTACACCCGGGATAATTTTTTTGTGTAAAGTGACCGCATCCATTGTATTCCCGGCAGGCGAAAACTCCTTCCACTAAAAAATCATGGTGTGTCAATTTTATACCTTCTCGGCAGGTCTTAAGTTTGTCAATTAGATGCCACAATTTGCTGTACATATATACGCACATGCTCATCAGCAAAAACCAGTCTGTATAGCCACACAGCCAAAAAAATACCAACCAGATAGAGAGAACACAGTAGCTTATCTTCCGAAACATTTCACTGTGCGTCAGGAAACCCATGCCGACTGGATCGATATAATCCACTATCAATCCGCATTTATATTTCACGGCACGGCCACAGCCACGACGGTCGTGACCAATCTGACAGTGCCAAAAAAACCGACTTAAATATGATTGGTTGCACGTCACGTGCACTGAAATTCGATTTATCACGACTGCCTTGACCGTATAGATGTGCCGTGAAGTATAAATGCGACTTTGACCTACCAACTACAAGCCAAAAATGAACTAGATATTATTGAATATTAAGACACGATTTCTGAGAGATTCTACCTTTTTTTACATAGGCCTATGATAAGTTGAAAATTAATCATACCTCAAAATCAGATATTTTGGGTAGTTTCGTGCTCTGAGTTTCATGGTAACATTCCTTTTGCTTTTAAACGAAAATTCGCGCCGCTACAGTATGCCAAAGTTTGAAAATTGATGATTTTTTGGGATTTTTCAGTGGTCTTGCTATCCAAGCGATATTTCGAGCTCGGTTTGATCTTATTTGATGAATAAATATTCATTTTATAAAGGAGAGAATAAGCTCTCTTCTCATGTAACATTTACAGTAAATAATTGCATATTACACTTTTTAATAGAGTTTAAACTGTCAAAAACGAGCCGTGAAAATTGAAAAAATTTTGTTTACGGGCACTCCCGAGCACCTTCCCATCGGAAGCCGCAGAATTTTATTTTCTTATATTGTAGCTCATGCATTTTTACTGCTTTGGTTGAATTTTCATCAAAATTTTTGTACGGTTTTGGGAGCTGCACAGCTCTGAAGAAGGCATACTCATGAAAATTTCATAGAAATCATTCTATTTGCCAGGTGGCCCCTGTCTACCCCTTGTGATATATTAATTACCTATACTGTAGAATTATCAAATAACCAACAGACTATAGTTTGATGTATTAATTGTTTCGCAAGAAAACATTTTACACTCTGCAAGAAAGTTTGAACAGTCAAATATTAGAAGCAAAAATTAAGAAAAATCCTGCTTAGAGGCACCTCGAGCACTTTCACCTATCATGCTGCAGAATTTCACCTTTTTATTCTTTTGTTCACACATTTCTACAGTAGATGTTAAAGCAGCATCGCGATTCGAATACCCGTTGAGAAGCTACATAGATCCAAAGAAAGCAAAATCCTGAAAATTGTTCAAAAATCAATAAAGTGTTTTTGGCATTTTTGTGTTTTCATGGAGTTGGTTCATTATTTCAATACTGGAATGAGAAAATACATTAAAAAGGCCAAAACCTTTTGGACATGTCATAGCAAAACAGTGATTTATGATTTTAACTGCATTATCATCTACTTAATAAATTTTGTTCAATTCCTTTGAGTAACTGATCTAAAAGGATGATACAAGCCCCCCGCCTGATCAAATCTCACAAAGTTTGTGTCATTCACCTAAAAAAGAAAAATCATAAAGCCCACTGTGTGAATAGCAGTTTGATATCTGTATTTGCGAGTCATTTTACGTTTGTTATATACACGTAGGGACGTGATCCATCTTCAAGGTTTGAAGGTGTGCAACATATGAAAAGAATCTCATGAACAAATCGTTAATCTGAATCAGCACTGATGATTTTTTTTCTACTCATACAGCAAATCTTGGAAAAATTTTTTTTAAAAGGCTTATGAGTACTTTGTGTTTTCTATCTGCAAAACTTTGGAAATGGAAATATTGTAATTACCAATAGCATTGCACAGCTAACATAAGCAGCAAATTGTTTACTGAAAACTAAAATATTTTCTTATTGCAGTTGGTAATTTCTTTTTAGTCAGTCATACATACATACAAGAATCGACACAAATGAATTTGATGTAACAAATTTTTGTTTTCTTTATATTTAGGGATTTGCTATATTTGCTGACACAATCAATTGACATCTATCTTAATGTAAAGTAAAAAATAGTTGGTCTAGTTGGTCATGAAAGATCGAATCATGATCTGGCAATAGTTTCCCGTTACCTGGTTCACTAACACACTCCATTCATTTAGAAATGATCGAGGTCACAGTTTAGGCAAACAGAGCCTTACTAGAGATTATGAAATCAATTTCAAAAATTTTAAAATGGCTAGAATAGAAAAAGTGGAGTCCGTATCATAAAGGAAAAATTTATTGAATAGACTTAATGAGTCTTCCATAATTTTGAACAAAATTTTGGCGCCAACCCTGCTTTGATCATTTCAAAAAGAATGCAGTACACTGACACTTTGCTGGATACGTTCTTTTCATTTTTTGTTATTGATATTTTTTCATCAGGCAAACTTGAGGGATGTATTCGGCTCATTTCTGATCTGAAATTTACTACAATATGAACTGTAGAAGATCATTTCTCAACTTCATCGACTTTCAATTGATTGTTAGCAGCACATTGGCATCATATGAATATATACGGGGTGCCATCATTTAAGAAAAATTAATTATGATCCTACAATAAACTGCACTGTATCAAAGATGTAGGGTACCCTGAAACAAGCAATACAAGTATAGAAATCTGGGCCTTAGAGTCAACAGAGTTTCCGCAAATTTGAGAAAACATGTAAAAATAGACAGTGACATCCCCGTGAATCTTGAGGACTGTTGAGCCTAAAATCTAGATATTTTGTAAGTGTGCATGGGGCTGAGCTTCATCAGTGAACTTTCAATGATATGAGGATATTATCATACATGCACATAGGGGAGGACCCCCATATCTGAGACCCTGGCCACCCTCCTGACCAAAAAAAATCGTCAGACACCCCCCTGAATTTTTTCCAAGACAGCTTTTTTGATGATTTTTGTGCATACTTTGTATGAAAAACAGGTTTGCAGAACTTTCTGTTTTTTTTGCTCACCCACCCCCATACAACCCAGGAAAAAAGTCCATGGACCCCCTGAAAAATCGTTGCTGCATGTCTGGATGTCATTCCATAAAACCCTTGCCCTAGGATTTTGAAAACCAAGCTATTGCCACTCGATCGGCATCAAAAGGAGAATATACACCATTTCACTGATATAATGTTGATGTTATTGTAAAATTTTGACAACGTTGGGTTATTAGTCGCACAATAAAAATGGTTCGGATAACTTGAATAAGGACTCGAGTGGGAGTGAAAATTTCGTCAGTTTGGAGGTGCTGTGCTTCTGGTTCGTGGATTCTGCAACATCTTTTCAGCGTATGGGTAGCACTCATGGTCAACAATATCTTGTATACTTCATTTTTAAAATAGACCAATTACCAGTGCAGTATTAAGGAAAGTTTTTACTCAAAGTTTGGGTTACTATCACCCCATGCAGAGTAACGTGTACAAAATTTCCTTATAAATTTACTGATGAAACTCGGCCCCAATCACACTTACAAAATATCTAGATTTTGGACTAAACAGTTTTTGAGATTCCAGGAGGGTTTTGCCTATTTTTGCATGTTTTTCCGAATTTGCAGAGACCCCGTTGATTTTATGGCTGGGGTTCATATACTTATGTTGCAACTTTCAGGGTATGCTACATCTTTGTTACAGTGCACATTGCTGTAAGATTAATAGACAATTTCGTTATATGATGGCCGTACATTTATGGTTGGCGCAAGTCTTTTTGTCGTTTCACTCTAATAGGTTTAGATCATCAGACACAGACGCAAAATGAATTCTGCTTAATTCTGATCTGAAGTTTACTGCAACAATTCACACAGCAAGCATTCTGATTAATCTTTTTCAGGAGAATGACATAGACTTTGTGAGGTTTGATTAGGCGGGAGCTTATATCATCCTTTTAGATCAATTACTAAAAGGAATTGAACAAAATTTATCAACTAGATGATAATGCAGTTAAAATCATAAATCACTGTTTTGCTACAACGTGTCCAAAAGGTTGTGGCCTTTTTAATGTATCTTCTCGTTCCAGTATTGAAATAATGAACCAAATAAATGAAAACACAAAACTGCCAAAAACTGTTAATTGATTTTTGAACAATTTTCAGGATTTTGCTTTCTTTGAATCTATGTAGCTCCTCAACGGGTATTCGAATCGCGATGCTGCTTTAACATCTACTGTAGAAATGTGTGAACAAAAGAATAAAAAGGTGAAATTCTGCAGCATGATAGGTGAAAGTGCTCGAGGTGCCTCTAAGCAGGATTTTTCTTAATTTTTGCTTCTAATTTTTGACTGTTCAAACTTTCTTGCAGAGTGTAAAATGTTTTCTTGCGAAACAATTAATACATCAAACTATAGTTTGTTGGTTATTTGATAATTCTACAGTATAGGTAATTAATATATCACAAGGGGTAGACAGGGGCCACCTGGCAAATACAATGATTTCTATGAAATTTTCATGAGTATGCCTTCTTCAGAGCTGTGCAGCTCCCAAAACGGTACAAAAATTTTGATGAAAATTCAAACAAAGCAGTAAAAATGCATGAGCTACAATATAAGAAAATAAAATTCTGCGGCTTCCGATGGGAAGGTGCTCGGGAGTGCCCGTAAACAAAATTTTTTCAATTTTCACGGCTCGTTTTTGACACTTTAAACTCTATTAAAAAGCGTAATATGCAATTATTTACTGTAAATGTTACTCGAGAAGAGAGCTTATTCTCTCCTTTATAAAATGAATATTTATTCATCAAATAAGATCAATCCGATCTTGAAATATCGCTTGGATAGTAAGACCACTGAAAAATGCAAAAAAATCAACAATTTTCAAACTTTGGCATACTGTAGCGGCGCGAATTTTCGTTTATAAGCAAAACGAATGTTACCATGAAACTCAGAGCACGAAACTACCCAAAATATCTGATTTTGAGGTATGATTAATTTTCAACTTATCATAGAGAAAGTAGAACTTCTCAGAAATCGTGTCTATTACAAATGCTCGGTACATTTATACTCCATCTATTTTGAAATGATCGATGCTGCGGCAGAGTAACTTCTCATCAAAACCCCTTGATTTCCATCTTCTTCAACCATTCAAAAAATGTGACAATCGATTTCCCGATCTCTATAGTCGATTTATTTGGAAATGGCAGATGCAGCCAGCCGATTAAAATAAGTTCAATTCGGAGAAGATAGTTAACTTATTTCATTGTCAGAAAAGCTTTCTTGACCATCAGCAACGAATAAACCTACTGAAAATTTTCTTGTATCAAATTGAACCTACTTTTTGGGTCACTTCCACGCCAAGTGGTTCAATGTTGAAAATTATCATCGACCACGTCAAATTTTTTCCAAAGTATG
Organism: Romanomermis culicivorax; assembly: GCA_963922205.1. Classification (NCBI taxonomy): domain Eukaryota; kingdom Metazoa; phylum Nematoda; class Enoplea; order Mermithida; family Mermithidae; genus Romanomermis; species Romanomermis culicivorax. The sequence goes on from CAWUHX010000194.1 coordinate 393,912, forward strand.
GGACAAACCAGAGATGTCTGCTTGACGCTCATTCGAGAATAGTGCGGGTGACAGCTCAAATTCTAAGCTCCACCCTAAAAACTTCTCCGTTAGCATGCCGTCAGCTCTACCTTTCATTGTTCATTCGAGCTTTCTCCTGTTTGTTGCTGTGGAACACCTTCTATGCCGATGTTACGATTATACTCTCCTAAAACTTCAATGTCTTCTATAAATTTTTTCCTTTTGAGCAAACAGTGTTTCTATAAGGATCCGACCATAGTCAAGTCTCTCAAAAACGTTCACGGGACCTTATGATCAAAAGATTTGTAGTTAATTTGGTCGTGGATCGCCTTCTTCATGGTCGTTTTCTTCAGTTGAGATTATTTCACGCTACGAGTACATATCTCCTTTGAGATCTAGCATTGATGGTTGAATTAAACCCCATATTTTTTCGCCCTCTATGATAAGTGTTCTCCTATAATGCTGAGACTTAACTGAGCCCTCCCATCCCACCACTAAGTCTCCATACCTGAGACCGTGGCCACCCCCCCTGACCAAAAAAAATCGTCAAACACCCCCCTGAACTTTTTCCGAGACAGCTTTTTTGATGATTTTTGTGCATATTTTGTATGAAAAACAGGCTTGCAGAACTTTTTTTGTTTTTTTGTTCACCCACCCCCCTACCCCCCAGGGAAAAAGGTCCATGGACCCTCCTCCCTGGAAAATTCTTGCCGTGCATGTCTGGCAGTTCTGCATAACTTTCATGTTTCGAAAAACCAACAAATGTAAGGTAAAAATGAAGACGGTGATGAGGAAGGAGGGAAAATAAGGAAGATGATAATCCTCAAGGATTAGGGAAAAGAAGATCAATTTTCATTATAAATGAAACTAAGTTTTGACATACCACTTACCTTCCATTATTTGAGTCTTCAAGTATGTTAAAGATACAAAAATCATAGTTGCTCTAGTCCTCTCAATTCGACTTCCAATTCAGTAGGTGTCCATTTTTGGCAATCTGGTTTAGACCCAAATAGAATCACAATCTTCTTCCATGGTGCTAGTTTCTGGCTTGCGGTTTGGTCGCCAGTCTGTTTTCTCTATTGTATTAATCAAACGAGGAGTACCTTGAAATATACATCCAATCAAGCAGAAAATTGATTTCCTTTGAAGAGAAATTTGAATTTCGACCACTCATGATAACCTTTTTGTGAAGTCAATTGGTCAAATGAGCAAAAAATTGAAGTGGACTGATCCAGACTCTTTCCAGTAATAAACGCTAATGTTCAACTGGAAAGAAAAGAAACACGTTTGCAGTACAACTGGAAAGAAAAGAAACACGTTTGCACAAAGTTAGCTGAACAGAAACACTCATTTATGCTGTGCATATTTTTTTATTCATGGTATAGCTATGCAATGCTTATTCACGGTTTTGTCATACGGATAAATTTATTCAATGAATAGCCTATTTGCTCATTTATCGGCCGAATAGCTATTCACCGAATAAGCAATTTTATTCACTGAATAGTGTTATTTGCCGAATAGTTTATTCAACCTTCTGTGAATAAACCTCAAGAAAAGTATTGGAAACAAGCATTAAGTATTAAACACAAATGAGGAATAAGAAGGCCAGATTTCAGAGTTCGCACCGACTAAAGAAGTCATGAGTTCGGCACTTTAACAGATGGCCTCAGAGTTTATAACTGTTCACTTACGATTTAGGTATTTACAAGTCATTTCCTCATCTACAAAGTATACTATAACTGCATATTCTGCCGTTTTGAAATCAGTACTCGTATTTCGTTTTCTAGCAGTTAAGCAGTTTCAGGAGTTCAGCAGTAAACGTACCAGTTTTTATCTATTGTGAATGGACGCAAGAACTTATGATGGTAAACCCGAGTACACGCCATAACCTTTTTTTCAAGTTATAGGCTTTTGCCAGTTGGCAAAATAAAAAGTTTCTGTTAAAAAACTTGGTGAACGTATCTAAAGCTTGTGAAAAAATGATTTTTTTATCCATTGTTACAAGTTGGTAAATCCTTGTAAAGAGCAGGAATCTTTTCACAATTACCTTCTAATCTTCAATCCAAAGAGATCTTGAAAAAGCTCAAAAGTTCCAGGATTATAATAATTTTTCAATTCACATGTGCAACCAACATAAAGTGGGCCATCTCACTACAGCGACTATCTTGCTACAGCCACCGTTCCAATACAGCCACTGTCTCACAACAGCCACGAAACTACCAGTAGACATACCACTATGGTCAACTGTCACTTAGCGACTGTATCACTATAGCCACTGTCTCGCAAAAGCCACCAACGATTTTACGGGTGTTCATATGTCATAGGATGGATTATGGATAGACCACCAGTAGATTTAACCAGAGATCCCGTAGGCATTTCGGACAACTTTTGAAGGAAGAAGTGTCGGTTTGCTTTCAAAATGAAGCGAAACCATAAGAAAGTTCAAAAGAGGCTGTTTAAGAGGTAGTACGTTTCGGCTGCAGAGCCAAGTTTTTACACTCCCTCCCCCCTGATACCTCCAGATGTCTGGAGCTGACTATATCTGTGGTGGACACTCTTCATTATGAGACTTTATATCAATGCTAACATAAAAAGCACATTAGAAGATAAAGAACAACCGTGCCTTTGTGTGCAATTTTAAGTTCGTTTCATTGTTAAAAAAGAGACATTATTAGAGGTGAAAGCCTAGAGGACTATGAGAATTCTTGAATACTGTAATGTGTTTGGATGCCTGTATTTGTAGCTTTTAATAGAAACTAACACAAAAGTCGGGGATTTCAACAAGAGGGTGATCTAGAAACTTGTAAACCTGTGAAACTCATTTTATTAATAACAATGACAAGCAAGAAAAAATCATTACAAGTCGTAAAATTAGTATTACCAATTAAGTACTACCCCCAATTAGCAAATTATCGATGATAAAAATATTGAAAAACAAATATTAGGCCTTTATTGTTCAAATAACTTTCGTGGCTGTAGTAAAACAGTGGCTATAATGGGCATTCACATGTTGTTTGATTGGTGACTATAGTGGAACACCTATACATGCTTCGGTGGCTATAGTGAGACAGTAGCTATAGTGAACGGTGGTTATTGTTGGGCAGTGGCTATAGCAAAACATAATCACATGAAGTACCCACTTTTTCCTTTGAAAGTTCGAAGATAAAGTAAAATTCTGCAGTTGTTCTTTGTGGGGTATTTGCGCTTCTCTGTTACATTATTGCTTTAACATGCGGTGATTTTACCGCTTCTCTACATTTATTACCGCTTCTCTGTTACATTACTGCTTTAACATGCGGTGATTACAGTATTCCGATAAGCTGATCACGTATGAAATTTCGTTTCTCGCGGCAATAGTCGCATCCGTCGTTAGAAAATTCAAACTAGCATAGGTTGCATTCAAATGTTCAAAAGGTCATCAACGACAACGTTACCTCCAAAGAAAACTATAGCTGGTATAACTCCTGTTCATAATTCCTTTAAAAGTGAAAAAAACAAATTTCATTCATTGATCAGAAACATAACAGAAAGGAAGAATCAAGAAAACTAATGAAAATCTGCCGAATAAAAGATGAAAGAAAACGAACATTAAAAAACGAGAAAACTCGATGTAAAATAAAAATGAACATGTAGGTGGAAATTTAAAGGGATAGAAAAAGGGATATGAAATGAAATGAAACTGTAAAGAACTGTCCCAAAGGGTGACCTTATATCGCTGTAAAAAATATTTCCAAGCAGAATCCAAAAACATAAATTGAGTCCTGAGGCTTACAAAGCATTTTGTGCTCTGGACAAAGTTAAATGTGAACGTCAAGAACTCATTTACAAGTCGATAGAAGGAGGCTTAAAACCAACATCCATTACATGGCAGTTTTGATACGTACTTCAAAAATATGTGATTCTCAATGCGATGCGAATTGAAGCATGCGACATACTTTTACAAAAATCGACATTTTTACATGCATTAGACCTTGTCGCCATTCTTAAGAAACTATATTCGACCTACTAGGCTGTTGTGCATAGAAAATTGGGAGCGCCTTCAGTTATAGGTGCAGGACAAACATCTGTCAATACTTATGAAAAAATGAACTGGACGTGGATGTGCGAGAAGTAATTGTCAACCTTCCTGCACTAGTTGTGAAAAGTTGAACGATTCTATGTAAATTACGAAAGCTGAAATCGAACACATGCACAAGTGCTCTGATGCAACTGGGCACAATCAAGCTGAGCGAAAAGGAATTTCTGTGTGAATTTAAAACCGTGAAACTAGGTCCTTGTCTGCTTTTGCCTTGGCTGAAATAGGTAACCAGAAAATCTATGCAGATGCATTCAAAGAAAGATCTGATAAACAAACAAGAAAATTAACATGCAAACAAACTAGGCAGTAGAAACACTATAGAAAAAATTGAAGCATGTGAAACACGAGCTAGAAAACATACAATACATAGAAAATAAAAGAAGAAGAAAATGCAAACAAATAAAAAAGTAAAACTAAATGATGCATTAATACAGTAGAAAAGTATAAGACAAAATATGTAAATACTGGAAAAATACATTTAGAACTTATATAATGCCAGAATCGAGAATAATAGCAGGATTTAGAACTAAAAAAGAGATGCTACGAAAACTAAAATGAAAACCTAGGATCATATTAATTTCAAAAAATAGGAAAAACTTTTTGAACTAGGTTTTATGTTGAATATTACTACTATTTAGTATTTGCACTCAGAAAATAACACAGGAATGTTATACAGGTATGTAGTTCATTGTGGGTGATAATTTTTTAGAAATGAGTAATAATGAAACTTGTCCAATGATACAGAAAAATTGCTGTCATTCCTGTACAATAAAAATTTACTCAGTATGTATATGAAATCACTCAGTTACTACAAAATTACTAAAAATTTACTCAGTATGTATACTATCGTCAAAAAATGGCAATTAAAGGATGGATACATATGGAACTATAACAAATGTACGAAACAACTTCCTTAAGGAAACGCTCCATCTTTGAACAGGGAAATTTTGGGCGCCTTGTTGCTGCCCATGGATCAGGAAGTCAACATGCAAATCAACAATGGGCATCCAGTTGGTGCAGACAAATTTGAGTAGTGGAGCACTAAAGAAAGAAGAAAGTGATGAAGAAAAATCATTCATTGATGACTCTGCTTTTTATAATATTTTTGGTATATTTTATGCCAGTGCCCATTAATACAACTTTCCCCCATGTTTCGACTTATATGTACATGAACTATTTAGTGTCCATCCACTTTCTTAACCTTGTTATTGTTTATATCTATATATTTGCATATTTGTTTGATGGCACAGTAAGTACACAAAGGGCTTCGGGACCAAGTGTCTCTTATTGCAGATGTCAGTTAGGAGACAAACCATAGTGGGACTTTTCTACCCCATTCCTTCCAGTGGGTATACATTTTTCTCTGGGAGTCTATGAGCTCTGCTCTGTGAGGGCTCGTCAATTAGTATTACTGTCTGTTGTTGCCAGGTCTGAGCAAGAACTGTTGCACTAGATCCGAGGCCTAGTCAAGGAGCACTTCTAACTAGTTCTCAGACTAATTTTCTTTCTTTATCTCCAGGGAAGGACCTGCACAACAAGTGGTGGCTTTTAACTCCTCATAACTGAAGTTTGTAGTCAGACTAGAGGAGAAGAACATCCACCAAGTTTCTACAGAAAGTTAGCAGGATTTAAAATGCCAAATGGAAGGATACTGAGAGGTAATACTTTGAATAGATCACTACCAAAAGTGACGATTGCTGAAAACTTGGTGAACTTGGGAGAAGGAGATCAGCAATTGCAGACTGCATCTAACCCAGTTATCCCTGATCAGACCCCCATGAGGGTTCAACCAATGCAGCAATAAGCTATGCATTTTACACCTCAGGATGCAGGTGTACCTATTGTGCACCCACCTACGGTTGACTTAGATGTGCAGCAGGCAAATCCAGTGAATCCAAATTTAGATGCCATCAACCCTCCGCCACTAAATGTAAAAAGATTACTGCCAAAGTTCGATGTGGCAGGACCAAAAAAGAATACTGGGACACCAGAAATTCCACCAGATTTGAATGATTTGGATCTCTAAACTGAATGGCAACAGTTAGAGTGGATTCGATGAGACCAGGAGTGACTCTGAGAAGCCGAAAGAGCAAGAGGACTGTCCAATGAAGAAATGGGGACACCATTGCGAGAGCTCAAAGGAAAAGTTGAAGCCCTCTTTGATATAATCACAAATGTCACTGCAAAGGACAACTAAAGAGAATCTGACAACTGTCGACAGGAGCAAGACAGACAGGCTAGACCCTGTAATAGAGGTGCAGAAGGATAAAACCATCTTTTTGCTTAAACAAATGCAAGATTAGGACCTAGCAATAGGTCTGAAACCATAGAAGAGCTAAGACCAAATCTGGAGCCCAGAAGTTGGGGATATCTAGCTAGAGAAGCTCGATTCAAGGGAACTGATCGACCAGTAGACTGTCAGAATCAGACCAATCTATCTCAGCAGCATTCAACATTAACTGGAATAATCTATGATGGTAGAGGGAACATAGCTGACTTAATTAGCCTTGGGCCAGATCAGTTAACATTCTTTCTGTACCACCGAGACTCTACTCTCCCCAAAATACAGAGGTAGCAAGGGTAAGAACTTAGTAAGGTGTAAGTTGCCTACCAACTATAAGCTTGTTATATAAGTGGCACAGCTAATACAAAGCCTGTACTAACTTTTATGTGGAAGCTTAACTAGCTTGGTGTATTGATGGGTGTGAAACATTTTTTACACAGGTGTAAATCCAGATGCTAAAAAAGAGGCTCCAAAAAATTAATATATTTTTATTTTTTTCAGACTACAATGTCAAAAAAGTCGTCAGAATCTATGAGCTGGACTAGTGGTTATGAGGGACTTTTGGGTATTGGCCATCTTGTCCAAAGGAGTCAATTTTGATAGACATTGGCAAGGTGAGAATCATCCAAGTTTCATGCATACTCCATCTGTAGTTTGGACATTAAAAAATTGATCTAGAAAAGGTCAGTGACTTATTTAAAGGAAGAGAGAAGGACAATCTATTGGGCAAAGAATTTGCCCATTATAGTAGTTTTGCTCTGACCAATGACCAGATGCATGTTATGGATATGACAGTTGTGGAAAAGGAGTGAAATAGCATCCATGTGATCCTGAATTCTTCCATGCTGTTAGCTGAATACTCAGTACTGAAGGGCCTGGTCAGTATTTACAATGTGAGTGGAGCAGGTCAAGATGATAATGATAAGGATAAAATCATCATGCTTTAGGAATATCTTAGGAAGACCAAAGGTCTATACTTTGATTTAGACCATTTTGCTTAAATGATGGTAGGTCCTAATTTGGAAAAACAATTTTTTCAGCTAGGAATTTGGCCTGAAACCTTCTGGTTAAAATGGCTCTTCTCAGAATTTTACCTGATAGATGTGTAGCCCTATCAGTTTGATTTCACTTTAAAAGTGAATTGGGATAGGTTTACCAAGAAAAACCTGTTCATAGAAGAGCTTAGGTATGCAGCTTTAGACAAGTACTACTTGCTAGTGGTCATGCTTGTGGTGATTCATTATGGCATGGCTGATTATGTGTTAATGCAAATGCAGGATAGATTGGAGCCCAAGCAAGTTAACATACTCACATTAAAGTTATACCTCAAATATTTAGCTATTCCAGGAAACATAAACTGAGATATAGGACTAGGACTGCATGCAGAAAATATATAGCAAGAATAGGTCAATATGCTATATCACATGATCAGAACCAAGATGTACAATAGATGAGTGATCCAGCTCCAAGGTGATGGAATTGGATTCTATACTCCCATGACTGAGTGCAATCCTGTCAGACATCGCCAAGTCCTGTTACCTTGGGGATTTTATCCACTATTATCAAAAAACAGCAGGCCTGTCAAAGCTGACAGGTACAAAGATGAAAGTAATCCCAACATTTATGTTGATAAAACCTATTGGGAGTTAGATGGAAAGATCTCTTTGACACTATATAGGAACATGAAGCTATACTGGCAACAAACCGGGAAGCCTAACAAATAGCCAGCAATTATTTGCAATAATCATGACCCTGTCAGTATTTATGGCAAGGTGAAGACTTGTCACAGTAATTTCTTCACTCTCAATCTGAACCAGATTTCAAAGAGCCTCACGGAAGAAAATTTTCTGCAATTGGAAAAGGTATGTAATTACATGCCCCTAGCCTTTCACTTGGCCTGGCCACATTCCCAGGTGGAATGTGATTACAAAACTGGACAGTTACTCAGCTATAAGTTTCTGAACAGTTATAGTCCAGATGGCCAAGAAGTATTGAAACATATGTCTCGGAAAACAGGCAAGCACCTCGGTTATTATTCACAGCTCGTAGTAATGCTGCATCATCGGAACCAAAAATTCTTTAAAGGTAGGGGTATACACATGCCACTTTGGATTTGTGCTATTAAAATTTGCAGACCTAGAGGCCAATTTGGAAATCAATGACACCAAATCAATACTGAAGGATGGAGCTTATAAGGTAAATCCTTACTTTCATGTATTGTTCTACTATTTAGGCTTCGAGACTCTGATGCCTGACTTGTGGTACCCTATGTCCATTGGTCCAAGTGCTCATGATCATCTTTCAGCATACACACCTCATAATCCATTTCCTATCAAACCAGAGTTCATCGAAAAGAGTTCCAAACCCCTGCAATTGGTGTGTGACATGCCCAAATATAGTGAGTTGATCTCAAAAACAGCCATAAAACAGCCATTAAACAGCCTCCTACTTCCCATACAGCTTTGGCTAAAAAGCTAGTTCAGACTGAACCACAGCAGCCAGTGGCAGCCCTGGCAGCTGAAGTGAAAAAATCCTCACTAGCCCCTGTGGCTCAACTGCAAGCAGCTGTGGTTGTCGTAGTTGTTCCACCGCCTCAACCAGCAATGGTTCAACCAGTTCAAGTGGTTCTACCACAAACATCTGAGGAACCAGAACTGCTAGTTGCTAGTGTTATGCAGACCATAATTGCGGCTAGAGCTGTTATGGCTCAATAAGAGAAATAGCCTTTGCTGAGAATATGAGCTTCAGACTCTGTGTCCAGTTCTGAGGAGGAAGAAAGGGAGATTATAGAGCTTGTGAGCCAGAGAGAGAGAAAGATAAAACTTCCATAGACGCAAAATCCCAGCAGCAGGAAATGACGGAGGCTCATGTTCAAAGTCTTATTGATGAGGCAGCTCTAAAAATGTCACAAATAGATGTTAGGCAGAATAAAATGCAGGAAACATAGGAAGAAATTGCTGTTAAAGAAAAAGACTCAAAAACAGATGACCTGCAGGTGTAATGTGATGCTCTTCAGGCCAAAATACAGGAGCAAAAACGCCTGGCCTAGCAAGAATTATTGTACCAGCGGGCTATTCAGAAACATTTGCAGGATCAGATGCCGTTAGATGATGACTCAAATGCTGCAGTAGCTGCCACTGATTTGATGACTGGTGGGCTTCAAAATGCCGGAATCCCATGTGTTTATACACCTGATAAAGTGAAAGAGATGCAGGCTGAAGAAATGTCTGAGAAATATATTTGGCAGTTAGCTGATAATGAAGTAGAGCATTGAATATGCCTCAGCAAAGTGAGGTAATGCAGACTACAGGTGCAAGCGCAAGCCCAAGGAGCACTGGTTACAGGTTCAGAAACCAAAGCCTACAATACCACAGAAGAAACAACAGTCCTGATTGACTGGATGACACAGAAATTAAAATCAGAGATGAGTAAAAGTCAAATGACTTCCAGTATGGCTACTACATTTGCTAGCTCAACATCCCAGACACAAATGATATCAAAAACTGGTGGAGAGGTGAGCAAATCTGGCATTGTGACATCACTTCCATCGAGCTATACCACCAGCTATAGAAAATTCTATCAAGAGCAGGTGGAAAGTTCAAGAAGAGAAGCAGTTGAGTACGTGATCTGAGGTCAATTAGTGGAGACATTGATTCATTATTGGAATGGCGAAGGGAACACAGGTGATAGATTGGCTCCATCCCTTTTGAAAATTGAGAAATGGTCAATTATTCCACCTTTGACCACCAAGAAAGGCCGATAATTTATCGAATGATCAACAGGGCCACAGTCAAAATATATGGTGACTGCTGGCAACAAAGTACCATGGTACCCAAAGAAATTTAGGAATGAATCATTTTGGTCCTAATTCCCAGGCATGATGCTTTAGACATCTCGACAGCTGTCAGTTATGTGATCTTGGTGAATTCCTTCAGCTTCATTTTGCTCGGATAACACCAACAGCCATCAAAAGATGGTACACGCAAGTTGTGCTTGTTTGCAAACAGACAGCTTGTGGTTCAAGCTCAGGGAAACAGTAGACAAAATATATATTGCTGCTTTCAATCAATATATATATTTATGGGTTCACAGAGGTTAAACCAGAAGGGCATAAAGCATAAGGCACAAGGGGATGACCAAATACAGCCTGGAAAATTCCAGCCATTGGAGGTCATAGGTGAAGATAGGTTTAAAGTGCATAAGCTTCCATCCACACCTAAAAAAACTGCAGTGGCCAACCCAGAAATTATCTTCATTGACCAGCCAGTCATGCAGAGCTAGGGAACTACTGCTCAAATCAATTCCAGGTGTAACGTACCTGCTAATGCAGTACTGTAAATATATAGTGTACACTATGTGATAATCATTATTAAATATTATTTCATTTCGTAATTTATCGTCTCAAGGGTGTCTGGGATTCACACCCAAACATTCCTGTAAAATTATGTGAAGTACTTTATTTTGATCCTTCCACACCCCAGTAGCCGCTATTGACCCAATTAAGGCGCCCCAATTAATTTGCACAATGGCAGCTGGTCCCCTAGAACCTACACTAAAATACACATTCCACGGCTACCAAAATTCATCATAAAAATCGTAAACAACACCTGCACACAGTAAAAAGTAAAAGCCCCGCCATACAGTAGTCTCAAGTGCAACGGAAGCGATGGTCCCACAAAACATGGGTACACAGAGGAAATAGATACAGAGGCATGCACAAAAGCACAGAGGTGTGGCTAAGCCCACCGTAGGAAGCCAGCATAGGGAAGACATGAAAAGCATACAGTACTAGGAAAGCATTGGAAGGCGTGACCAAATTAGCGAGAATAACGAAGCAAGAAGCAGCGATTGGCGGAAGAAGATGGACAGAAGCAAGACCTCCCGCGACACCCAGGGAGTGGCCAATGAAGCCGTATTTAAAGAGAAGCAATGCATGATTTAGTTAGTTCTCGGAGAATTTTGTGATTTTAGTGTTATTTGCAAGCACCCCGTTTTTATTTGCAAGAGAGATTTCTTTTCGGAAGCAGTTAAGCCGAGTTTAGTTAATCGCATCAAGCATTGTGTTGTATATCGTCGACGAATCAAGCGATCGTCGATCCCATAATTGTGCTATCGTGTCGTGCCCCCGTATTTGCCCCTATTGCATTGTACGTCGCCTCGTCCGTTCGTTTTAGGATCAAGTAAAGTACCTCTAAAACTGGTCGTTACACAGGGAACTACTGCTCAAACGCCTGTATTGCTGACTGCACGAGTAAAACAATCTTATATTCAAAAAAACATTATTTGTGGACCTTTACTTGGAACATTGCTCAGATCTTTTTCTTCTTGTACATAATACTTACACTTTGTGCACAGAATTCATGAATAAACATGCTATTTCGGCTGAGAAAAATCTCTATTAGATTTTTGTATGGATGTTTAGAAATGTTATTACTTAACTGCTAACAACCTAGTGGAATGATTTATAAATCTGAAGTTTTTAATTAAAAAACAGTTAATTTATGGCCAATTACTGAGGGCGAATTGCTGATAGATAGTCATCATGCTTCCAGACTGCTGCGTTTCACTTGCGGACAGCTGCGTCTCATTCACCGAAGGCTGCGCTACGCTCGCAGACGGTTGCGCTTCTCATGCAGACGGCTGCGTCTCACCCGCAGACGGCAGCGTGTTGTTTGTGGATGGTTGCGTCTCGTCTGCGGACAGCTGCGTCTTACTCCCGGGTGGCTGTATCTTGCATGCCGATGGCTGCATCTCGCACGCTAGTGGCTGCGTCTCACTTGCGAGTGACTATCTCGGGCAGCTGCGTCTCACATATAGATGGCTGCATCCTACCTGCGGATCGCTGCGTCGCACTTGCGCACTGCTAGGTTTCATCCACGGACGCGTCTCGCTCGCCGACGGCTGCGTGTTGCTTGCGGTTGGCTGCGTCTCACCAGCGGACAGGGCCGTACTTATAGTTTTAGCGGTCCTGGGCGAACTCAGGTTTAGCCCTCATTTTTTCCAGTAATTAGTATACACCGCACCATTTATTTTTAGATAATAGATGATACTCTACTTTACACACTTAAGAAAATCTGAAAACGACGCATAATTCCATCATCACAACATTTTATTCACTAAAAGTAACACGTCTTCCAACTCTGTGAATGCTCGTTCATAATAAACGACATTACACAGCAAATAATTTATATATAAGGAAACGTCCGCATAATACCTTAATAAAACGCCAGGGACAAAGTGAACAGCGGTTTTTCCAAATAAAATTTCCAGGTTCCGTAGGACTTTTTTTCAGAATTTTTCAAGTTTTTTTCGAAGGAAAATTCAAATTGCTACATAAAATGGTAAAAATGAGTGTACCTGAGCAATCTGTTGATACTTTCAATCGCCGCCAACAAATTAGAAAACCAAAAAAGTCTGCTAGAAATCAACCATTTTTGATAAATTTGGTTGAAACAAAAAAAAATCTGTTTCGGACTAAAAAAGGCAAATAGAATTCAAACAGACAATCACGAATAAATAGAGGTTCTTTGACCAACAAGAACTTTTTTCGTTGCCCAATACTATCCAGAACCTGTAGACACCTATAACATGATAAAGCAGACATGATAATTAAAAATTCTATGAAATTGATTTTAAAATATTTTCACAAAATTTTTTTCGATTCTATGATGCGTGAGCTCAACATTTTTTTCCAAGATAAATTTTTTTCAGTATTTGGCAATTTAATTCCTGCTGCCACATTTTTTGTTTGAGTAATTCTTTTTCAACTGTTTAATGGCTTCTCTGTGTCGAGCCTTTACACAATTGTGGAATTTGTGTGTTCGGATGCACATTGTAAAGCTTCCAAATTTTTTCCCAAATAGGAAATATTTCTTAAAAACACGTTTCTACCCAAAAAAGCTTATATAGCTGATGTTTGTGTACAAGTTAGAATGATTAATACTTTTTGTATTAGCGTTTTGAGTAGTGCACTCATTATGTACACCTCAAGGAGGACTTTAGTACTTGATTTATTTCTACTCTACATGAATTTTATATATCTAAAACATAGTGCAATCTGAATCTAGTGGTTAAATGATCATCAAAATTTCAACTAAATCTGATGGTTGACAAAGTAGAAAAATATTTCTCAAAGCTTGTCACAAACTTACTGTATTATTGTTATCCTGAGAGAATGCTATTCCGAAACTAGATAACTTAAAAAGACGAAGAGCCCTAAATCATATTGTCATGTTATATAAAATATCTTTTTAAAAAACCTGATTTGAAGTTGGAAGACTTCTACGCCATCATGCAGTCGACCACCAGATCAGGAAACGACCTGAAACCAAAAGTGATACCGGAAAATTCTCTGTCATGAGCAGAACAGTCAACATTTGAAGCAACAACCCTCATAGTTTTCGTTAGTAATACCGTAATTATTCTAATAAACGGCGCGCCGTTTATTATTTTTTTGGGTCCATTTGGTGCGCCGTTTATTAGAGGGCGCCGTCTATTCGAGGGCGCCGTTTATTAAAATTTTGGGCTTCATCAGGCCAATCTTTTTTTTAATTCTTTCATGGAATCTCAACAATAATGTTTTATCATAAAACAAATACCATACCTCTCTACACCAAGGAAAGAAAAAGAAAACAAACAAAAAGGAAAAAAGAAAAAACAAAAGTAATGAGAGGAAAACAGAGGAAAAATAAAAACAGTCAATGAAATCAAAAGAAAAAGAATGGAAAATAACATCTTGGATTTACTTATTTTGAGGCGGCTAGCAACTGGACGATTTCCTCTTTTGTTGCTGCAAAAGTTTTTACCTTGAAATCCAAACTGGGCTTCTTTCTATTTTCTTGACTTGTAACGGATTCATCAAAGCATTTCATAGAAACTTTGCAAAAAATCAATAGAAAACATTGCAAACCACTGCAGTCAAAATGGACTTTTCAGAAGTGAAAAACGCTAGGATTTTTGTCGTCGACTGCACTTCTGAATTGGGCTTAGGGAATGAATAGAATGAATGGGCAATTTGCAGGACGTTCAATTCAGAAGTGAAAAAATCCTAGGATTTTTTGTCGCCGAGAATCGGCGACTGCACTTCTGAATTGGGCTTTATTCCTCTAATAAGCAGCGCATATCAAGTTTACATTAAAGATACTTATGATACGGCGTGCCGTTTATTAGAGGGCGCCGTTTATTCGAGGGCGCCTTTTATTCGAATAAATACGGTAATCGGGTATTTAAAGCTTCAGCAAAAAAATTGATTTTGGACAAATTCACTAGAATTTTTGGCCATGCACAGTAAAATATGAAATTCTGATATGAAATGTTATAGTATTTGTATGATTCATTCGTATACCGTCCATTATTGGCTTTTTTCATTTATTTTTCTAATGTTCTTTGTTCCTTTTTGTAATGCAGCCATAATTATAAAATTATTATTCTTATTTTTTAAACACATTTTTTCAATGCACTGTAATTAACATTGAAAATTTTCAAAACCAAGAAAAATAGAGTTTTCTGAAGTTCGTTTCAATTTCATCATGTACAAAGAAATTGTCATACGAAGCATCTCTCGTAGAAGTATTATGTTTTAGCTGTTCTTTGATCAGAACAGTAAATCTCATTACATTACTGGCTCTCAGTATCTGGACATTGTAACTAAAAGTAAGCTTCTCCCAAAATGTTTCTTAATATTTACTAATGATAACGTCATAAGGATCATTAAGGTGGCAAACATAATATCAGCAGAAAAGTTGAAATCCTAATTACTCTTCAAAAAACGTCAATTAATAACTAGAGACCAAATAGAACTACAGCTGCACTAAAAAATGTTAATTGGGTAATGATTCTAGACTTCCTCCTATGTGCACTTTACCCAAAGCCAAATAAATAATAATATTAATGCTTGAAACCGGTGCGAAGCGCAGGGAAAATTTTGAGTATTTGACCTTCAAAATGCAAATTTAGCTTATCATACAATAATTTGGGCTTGCAATAAAAACGACTACATCATAACAATCTAAACCGAAATTCCCCGACCTTTCCAGGTGTTTTCCAGGCTGCTGAACACCCTGCTAGGTGCAAAATAATTTTAAAAACTGGCACCAACACTATGTTTGTGGAAATTTTGTACTGTTTACATATAAAAACGGAAAATTTTATTAAGGACCTCTAAAAAAGACATTCTTCTAGAATACACTGAAAGATTTTGAACGGCCGTAAATCTTTAGCGGCCCGGGCGCCGCCCAGTTCTCCCCCCTAAGAACGGCCCTGCCTGCGGACAATGGAATGCCGCTTGCGGGCAGCTGCATCTCACTCGTGGGTGGTTCCATCTCGCTTGCAGATGGCTGTATCTCGCAAGCGTACGGCTGCATATAACTTGCGGATGGCTGCGTGTTGCTTGTAGACACTGCACCTATCACGCGGACGGCTGAATCTCGCTTGCGGGTATCTGCATCTCACCCGCGGACGGCTGCATCTCGTTTGCGGATGACTGCGTGTCACTTACAGACGGCTGCACAGTCCAAATAGGCGAAGCTCCGATGTTGGACTAGGCCTATGAACTACTACGCCACTTAAATGATTTTATTTCAGGTTAAAAACAGATACGGTAAGGTAGCACAATGGCTGAAATGACCCGGTGGTAGAAGTGACCCAATAGAGGAAGTGACCCAGTGGTGGAAATGACCCGGCAGCGAAAGTGACCCGGTATCAGAAGTGACCCAGTAGCTGAAGTGACCAGATGCTGAAATGACGAGGTGGTGGAAGTCACTTGGCTGTAATGACCTGGTGGCGGAAGTTACCCGGCTGCTAAAATGATACTGTGGCCCCGCCCTCACCAGCAGTCGTCCCATCTACTAGAACGCCCTAGTGGTCATGCATACATGCACGTGAGGGGGGAGGGGTTTCAGGGGGATGAAAAATAACGAAAGACAACGAGAAGAGAGAATAGAAAATCGCATTAAAATTAAAATGATGCTGTAGTTTAACAATTTTTCTAAACAAATCATACTTGATTCCAATGAAGTAACATTCAAACTTTCAAAAGTGCTGTCTAAGCAAATAATTTCACGTATCTGACTCATATGTAGTCTGTTTTTCTTGGAATGCTTCTAAATAAGGAAAGTGGAAAGCAAGTGAATTTTTCGAGTGAAAAATTTGTGCTCTATGTAAACGATTTTGACGACGATACTGATTTGTGTCACTTTTCTATTTGGGAGCATTTTATAAAAAACAGACTATAGGTTGAAGAATATGCTGCCTGGATGTTAGAAGACCTTTCTAAGACCTTTTTTTGTTAACAAGAACGAAAAAATTTCTACTCCACCCCATGTCCTGGCTGACCCCAAGCAGGATTTCTATGCTGTGCGTGTAGGGTCATGTGATCACGTAGTCGAGGACAACTTTTACCAGAATAAATTTGCTTATCCTTAAGTGACAATGTCTGACAAAATTCAGCTTCTCATGCAGAGAGTTGTGATAAATAAAAAATTAACCCTACCTGAAAATTACACATTTGGTGTAACTTGATGTGCTAAGAACGAAAATGATATTCATTTTGTATGAAAATCAAAACTCGCATGGCTACAGTACGACAAAAGTTGACAATTTTCGATTTTTTTTTATTTTTGACATGCATTGCTTTCAACTTTTGCAAGTTAGGCTCGTCAAACATCGTGTTCTGAAAATTTACCCAATATTAGACCAATGAATGGGCCATAGTTTACTGTAGGATTTATTAGTGTTGAATAACATTAAATTTTGAGAGCGAAAATTGTCATTTTTTCACAAAGAATCACGCTGTGTTGCGTTAAAGATCAGAAGCGCCAAAAAATTTCCCATAGAGTATATAGTTCACGACTTCTTCTACCTGCTGACAAAAAATTACGGGAATTCATGTACTGCTAGAGGGTCGCAGGACTTGGAGTATGAATACCATCTTATAATTGCATTTTCGGATAATTGCGACCTCGATTGTGGGAGAATCACAGCTTGATAAATTTCAAAAAAGAGACATTAAATCACGTTTTGTACGCTGAATATTGAGGTAATATTCATATTGCATAAAAAATATAATTCACATATAGCTACAGCACCCAAAAGATGAGAATTTCCGCATTTTTTGGCATTTTTCTGTCTATTTACGAGACTTAAGATGTATTGGCCTAGAAATGACCTAGCTTTATGGCTGAACATTTATTAGATGCCGAATACAATGCTCTATAATGTGGTGTAAAATTTTGTTCCCTATTTTGCATTTTACATTTTTCGGCAAGTGCTTGTTTCTTCCGGTTAAATCTACAAAAAAACTGCTTCTATCCTAGTTGATGAAGTTTGATTTGTAATTCTCCATCAACAAAAATTAGCTTTTCTTGAAATTTTATGTCTCAGATTAAAGGATAGTAAAGCATTTCGGAACAGCCATAAATAGAAGAGCAATGGGTTACAAGCTTTCAAAGCAAATAGGCTTCTAAGAAACTACATCGGGTCATATAGTGTTGGATCGTTCATATCTTCCGTTTCATATTTCTCACCTAAATCGTCTGCTTCAGTAGGATAGTAGTAGGTTTCTTTGTGTTCACGAAGGCGACTGAACTTTATTCGATGTCCAGAAACTTGCAACTTGTTGCACTGTTAGAAACTCCTCTTAGGAAAATTCAATTTTGGCACATAAGTCTGGTAGTCCTTTTAGCATCAGGCTTTTGTTTTAGATGAATTCCTCCATCAATTTTTTCTGCAGAAACTGCTTCTGCTTTGTTTGAATGTTATTTGACTTTCGAGCGCCTACGCCTCTTTTAAAATGCAGAATATTTGAGTCAACTTTGGATTAAGATTATACCTTTGACTCCATCGCCATTGCATTTTGAATAAAGCCTTTTGGGTTAGTGCATTTATAATGAAGCAGTCTGTTTAATGCTATTAATCCCTTATTCTCAAGAAGCATTACAAGATTTCTAAACTACTCTGGCACCATATTATAGGATACAGATGAGCATTCAAAAGTCAAAAGACATCTAAAAGGCTCACAGCAAAAGAAGTTTCTTCCAAGAAGGTTTGATGAAAACCTTTTTCTCAAAAAAGATCTTATTTTCTCTTCTATCTTTCTTATTTTATTTTAGTTTGACCCTGAAATGATATTCAGACTGATGTACAAAAAATAGACAGTTTCCAAAAATGAACTAACAATGCAACAAGTTGCAGGTTTCTGATCATTGGAAGCAAGTTGCCTTCATGAAGACCAACGAGCCTACTACTATCCTATTGAAGCAAACGATCTGCGAGAGGAAGATGAAGCAGAAGCTATCAAATATCCCAAGCTATAACCCGAATTTGAATATGAGAAGTTATTAACTCCAAATCGACTGCTTTAAGTCTCATGCTTTGTTTTTTCTTTTTGTCCACTCCTAAGGCTTTAAGATCATCTAATCAGAAACATAAAATTTCGAGAAAAGCCAACGTTTGCTGATCAAGAATTGGTAATCAAAATTTATCAACTAAAATAGTTCGCTGTTTTTTTGTAGATTCAACCCGATGAAGTTGCATCATTTTCCGTAGGCAACTACAAGACATTGTGTACTATCCACTGCATGAGGAAGTTTTCGGTTCTTTTGAACTTTAGCAGTAGAAACAGTCATAGCTGTGGAAATGATCAGTTTTTTAAACATTTTTGTCGTCTCATTTTCAACACTTCAAATTTTGCTGAAAAGTGTAAAATTCAAAACAGGGAACAGAATTTTACGCCACGTTATAGAGCATCGCATTCTGCATCTAATGAATGTTAAACCATAAAGCTATGGCCCTGTCTAGGCCAGCGAAAATTCCCAACTTTTGGGTACTGTAGCTATAGGATTTTTTATGCAATATGAGAATTACCCCAATATTCAGCACACAAAACGTGATCTAATGTCTCATTTTTTAAATTTATCAATTTTTGATTCTCCCACAATTGAGGTCACAATTATCAGAAAATGCAATTATAAGATGGTATTCATACTCCAAGTCCTGCGGCCCTCTAGCAGTACATGAATTTCGTAATTTTTTGTCAGCAGGCAGAAGAAATCGTAAACTATCTATTGTATAGGGAATTTTTTGGTGCTTCTGAGCTTTATTGCTAGATAACATGCTTTTGTGAAAAAATGACAATTTTTGCTATCAAAATTTGATGTTTCGAGCACCACTGTATTCTTAATACGTACGTTACACTAATAAATCCTACAGTAAATTATGGTCCATTCATGGTCTAATATTGGGTAAATTTTCAGAACACGATGTTTGAGGTACCTAAACTTGCAGAAGTTGAAAGAAATGTATGTCAAAAATCGAAAAAATCGAGTATCGTCAACTTTAGTTACTTTAGCTAAGCGAGTTTTGATTTTCAAACGAAATGAATATCATCTTCGTTCACCAAATATGTGATTCTCAGGTAGGGTTAATGTTTTACTTATCACAACTAAGTTGGATCCTCTCAGAAATCACATCTTAATCGTGGCCGTCAGAGTGACACCTGCAACTACTGAGCTCCGATAGTCCATCTACGACTCTATGCATGCAGACATGCGGGCATCATTGCTTAAAAAACCATACAGCAGCAAAACATTTTATGAAAAATGTTTTTTTTTAAATTTCGCGGAACAAAATTGTGGAATTTTGGGGACTTTGGGTCATGGTATAATTGGATTGAAGCCATATTTTCAAAAAAGAAAAAGCTGTCATCTGGGAGACACCGGATATATGTATGGGGTGTAATATCGAGCACGACATGCCAAACTCAATGTGGGGCAAACTGGAAGCCCAAAAAAAGGCCGTTTTTGCATGTTTTGGATCCCCACCAAGCACCATTTATTGATAAAGACCAAATGACCACATGCAACCCAAAATTTGTCTCTAGGCCCTAAAATATGAAAAAACTCAAAAGTTCTAACTTTTACCGCTTTGCCCTAGTGGGGTCATCATGATGCGAGTATCATTTAAGAAGTTACGTAACATGCGATGTTCTAACCGAAAATGCATAATTTACTGTAGCAATGTCAGTCTCAAAAAAAAAATTGGATTGGCACAAAAAATTTTGAGCATTTGTGCCCGTCATTGGCACAAAATTTTTGGTTGTTCAGCATTAAATTTTACTGATTTTTAGACGATTTAGGGGCCGAAAATGCAAAAAATTTTCGGCGCTTCGCGCCGAGTCAATGATGAATATAATATTATATCTACACTCGTATTTGACCCGAACGCGAGCGAGTTAACTTCGAACAGTGTATCAGCATCGTTGCAGCAAAGTTTATATATAGGCTGTCAATGAATGATGAATGGAAATAAATTCTGATTTTTTCGCTGTTGATTCAGTCACATTCGGATTTGAAACTGAAATCCTTACTTTTTGAACTTGATTCATTCAAATAGAAAATATGATATCGTTGGTAAATGGTTACATTGTTCCGACCAAAAATTTACACAATTTTCGGCTTTATTTTGATTATAGTCTTCATATTTTTCTTAAATATTAAAATAAGATAGATCCGTCCGTAGTCGAAAATTGAATCAATTTGAACTTCCTGAGCAATTCTCTAGAGTTAAGGTAAAGTGGGGTAACTTTGGTCAAAATCGAGTCAATTCGACTTCTCCAACATATAACTTGTTATACATGGGGAATTCGTAAAAATGTTTCATGGAACTCATATGTCAAAAATGTCCGACAAATCGATTAAACACATCATCTCGTAAGTAGCATGCAGATTTAACCTACCATTGATCGTTGAAAAGAGCTCACTTTTTGACCAATGCATACCTGTACTTGGGGGGGGGGGGTTGGGGGGACCCCCCCCCCAACTTGGCCAACCCTGCACCCAAAATCATTTCCCCCCAACCCCCCCCCCAGTTTGGAAAAAATTAAAAAAATTTTCAAAAAAGTGTATGTTTTTTGGCCTTTTTTGGGAAAAATTTCGACTTTTCCTACCCCCCCCCCCCCCAACTGGTCGGAGGTCTTACAGGTATGGACCAATGTTACCCATCATGGTGGTCAACTTTGGTCGCCATTATAATTTCTGTTCAAGTTACTTTTTCGACAAGTAAAATCGTTATATCTAACCACAGATAGAACGTAACAAAACAAATTTTGGATATGAGGTAACATAGCTATCGACCTTTATTGTCACAAAATTTCAGCTGAAAATGATGAATATCATTAACAGCAAAAAAGTTTTCGTAAATCTACTCCCAGCTGTCCCTATGGTGGCTAACTTTGGTCAATTGACCTAAAAAAGTGCCTGACGTGAAAAATATTGTGTTATTCAGATACAGCAAGTTAAGAGGTACATGAAAATATCAATATGAATGAAAATAAAAATATCAATCGTTCAAAATTTATTAACGAAAAAAAATTAACGTGTCGACCAATGTCACCCAACAATGGGTGGGTAACATTGGTCGACACACAAAAACATGAGGTACACTAAAACAATGATAAATGCGCGTTTTTAAGATCAAAATACATGAGATTAACCAAATTTAAAGGAAGATTAATTGTCATGAGTAACACAAACTTGACAAACAAAATCACCAGTGGGATCAAAATCATCGGCCAAACAGTTACCACGTAATACGTATCTATCCACCTATCAGATCTATCGCAGCATGCCCAGTCTTTTTTGTACTTTTTCTTGTAAATTCTCCATTGAATATGTCAAATGCGACACACATTAGTGCTTCTAGCTTTTTTCGCTTCTTTCAATTCTTTCAGTTGATCAAGAGTTGAGCACCCTTGAGAGACCCTTCCTCCAAAAATGTTGGGAATTACTGACCCCCAGCCCCAAAAAAATTGCCCAACCCCCCACCCCATACCTCGGGGCTCCCTTACATGTATGAAAGAGATATAACAAAAAAATCAGTAAATTAGTTTCCATCCATCTATTCTCTGTAACAGCATAGCGAAAAGAATCCAATCCACCTAAGCACCAATCGTCCCACAAATTCTTGCCATCATAGACTACTAGAAGTGGTACACTATCGCCAGCAGCATTACCACAGCCAATGACGGTAAACACTGATTTTCCTTCATCAGGTAGGATTCGATGAGGGTCTTGCATGCCTTTGACACACAAAACTTTACTGCGGCCAACATCCGTGCTCAATTCGGTCTCATCAACATTCCATATACATTCGGGTTTCAAATCCAACGCCAATTTTTTACGGTAGATTCAAATAAGTCAAACAAATTGTGTCAATGCTTTTGCCCGTACAGCCGGCAAATTTTGTGGAATTCTTTCAGATAATGCATTTCCATGACGTTTCAAGAATGACGTTACGTCCTACGGTCTTCTTTTCCTTGAACAGTTCCAGCTTGTTTTCATGTAGATAACTGTCGATTATTGTGATAAGGCAATCTTTTGTGAATGGCACGCCCACAACAGCGACAGATTTGACCAGTTTGACGAGTAATGATTCTTCAGCTGCTGTGAGGTACGTTTTACGACCAATCATTCCCGAATGCCTTGCATTTACTTTGTTTTGTAATGTTCCATGTGGAATATTGTAAACACGAGCTGCTGTTCGAATTTTTGACTCCTTTCGAACGGTCTCGATGGCCTTTTCGAGAACTTCTGTTAAGTAATTAGTCAGGTATTTGCGCGCATCAGGCTTTCTTTTGTAATGCCTGACCATATTGTGACGTACCTAATCCATGAAAATTATATACAGGATAAAATAATTCGTCTGAAAAAGAAGTAAGATCAAGTTACTATATAGAAAAATGTGTGGCACAAAAAATTCTAATTTGACCAAAGTTACCCGCCCTGACCAAAGTTTCCCGCCAACTGGCCAAAGTTTCCCGCTTTTGGACCGATTTTTTTGCTCGAAAATGGGTAGTTATTTTTTTATACAAAACAGAAGAGAGAAACTCTCTAAAGACACTTAGTTGTTAGTGAAAGTTTTGAGTGCAGCGGATCAGTGAAACCCAAATTTTTTTCAATTTGAAAATTTTCATTAAAAAAATGGCAACTTTGTCGACCCACAAATTTCTCAATTTTATTTGGATTTCAATTTCCTTTCACAGTAACATGCACTGATCACTTAGACTTTAGTGTGCCAAGTCGTATCTGCATATCTTACAGAGAAAAAATTCGGCGATGTTTCAAGTGAAATTGACCAAAGTTACCCCGTGGCCAAAGTTACCCCACTTTACCTTATTTGAATTTTCTCAGCATTCCATTCTCCGAGTCGTAGTGGGCTACTTGCACAGCTTTTTCTCAATTCCTACCTCACTGACATGGTCAGCTGTAAATACATTGGACAAAATTTTTACAAAAAATTGATGCGTTGAACGTTAACATTTTATCAAAATTTTGGCCTAAAACCTTTCCGCAGTTTTCAGTATGTTTCTTGTAGGAAAAATTTTTTTGTGCCATTGGCACAAATTTTTTTGGTCTCTTGTGCCAATTGGCACAAATATCCGTGCACAAAAAAAACGTTGGCGCCAGCACTGTTTTTTTTCCACAAACTTTTTTCCACAAATGTGGAAAGGGGTCAAATTTTTTTCCACATGTGGAAAAAAATTTTTTTCGTCTTAAAATCCTCGTTTTTTGGCTTAAAAATGCTCACAGACGCTTTGTCGCACTGTTTTTGAGCTTTTTCAAGCCTTCCGGTGTTTTTAGAGAAGTTAATTCATTAAAATTGAAGAAAAATTGAAATGTTCGCCTTTAAAGCCTAATCTACAAGCATTGTGGAACAAATTTTCTAACAAACTATCCAAGAGCATAATTGACTTTGAATTACATGAGAAATCGATGGTCAAGTCCTCTATGATGACAAGTGAAAGCCCAAAAAAGAAATTTTTTGGGTATATTGACATTCTGGGATGCTGGAAAATCAATTTTCCGTACATTTATTTCAAGAATTAAATTCCAAATTTGTGTTCAAAAGTCGAAATTTCTAGAATTTTACTTGAAAAATTTTAAAATCTGTAATTTATTTGTAAACTCTCATGAATTTGGTCGAAAATATATGAGTAAGAAGAGTATAAATTTCCGAAAGATATTTCCAGGAAGCTTTTGAATATATTTTACGTTAGCAAAGAAATAATCGCATCATAAAGTATAGAGACTTGACGTATTGATCTTTCTCAAAAGGATACATGAGATACTACGTTTAAGATGATGAAAACTATTATAGATTAAGTGATAAATGAAGGTAGACATGATAAAAGCCGCACCTGAGCTACTTAATGAATAATGATGATTATTGAAGTTATAACCGGCGCGAAGCGCCGAAAAATTTTGAGATTAGGACCTCCTAAAATGCACCAAAATGCATCTTTTCAATATGAAAACCCCAAATTTTTCTTCCACATTCGTGGAAAGACCTCAAAAATTTTTTCCACATTCCAGATTTTTTTTCCACATTATAGTGCAAATGTGGAAAAAAACAGTGGGCGCCAGTGTTTTTTTTTGCACGAGTTCTTTTGCACGGTGCAAAAAAATCACCAAAAAAGTTTTGCACGCCGAAAAATTTTTTTGTACTATAAACAGGGTTTTTTTGTACAACATGAGATGATACGTTTGGGATGATGAAAACTATTATACATTACATAATAGGTGAAGATATACATTCTGAAAGCCGCATCTGAGCTATTCAGAAAATTTTGAGATTATTACTTTCTAAAATGCACCAAGTTGATGTGTTGATCTTTCTCAAAAAATGTATGAAAGAAAAATGGGGATCTTCCTTCATTAAATATAATGATAATTGAAGATCACCAACTAGACATGAAATAATACTTTTAAGACGATGAAAGCTATTAAAAATTAGTGATAAGTGAAGGTAGACATGCTAAAAGTCGCGCCTGAGCTTGACAATAAATAATAATGATTATTAAAGTTATAACCGGCGCGAAGCGCCGGAAAATTTTGAGATTATTACTTTCTAAAATGCACCAAGTTGATGTGTTGATCTTTCTCAAAAAATGTATGAAAGAAAAATGGGGATCTTCCTTCATTAAATATAATGATAATTGAAGATCGCCAATTAGACATGAAATAATACGTTTAAGACGATGAAAACTATTAAAAATTAGTGATAAGTGAAGGTAGACATGCTAAAAGTCGCGCCTGAGCTTGACAATAAATAATAATGATTATTAAAGTTATAACCGGCGCGAAGCGCCGGAAAATTTTGAAATTTGGGTCTACTAAAATGCACCAAAATGTATCTTTTCTATATGAAAACACCAAATTTTTTTCCACATAAATATTTTTTTGCACGGTGCAAAAAAACTGAAAAAAAAAGTTTTGCACGAGCGGAAAAAATTTTGCACAGTGCAAAAAAAACACTTGGCGCACATGTTTTTTTTTTCAAAAACGAAGAGCTGCACTTTTTGGTGAACTTTAGAAAGTCAAAATGTCGAAATTTTCTGGCGCTTCGCGCCGGTCACGGATATAATAATCATTTGAGAAGAAATATGCTAACATAACAGCTACATTAAAAAATGCTATCGTCAACAACTATAAAGCAGATGAAGAAAAACTGTTAAAATCAGGAAATAACATCAATTGCTTTTTCCATTTCGTAAATAATAGACCCCAAAACATACCTGTAAGAGGTCCAACCAGTTGGGGGAGGGGGGTAAATCCGAAATTTGAGGGGAGGGGGTCGAAAAAAGTCGAAATTTTTCTCAAAAAAGGTCAGAAAACATACACTTTTTAGCAAATTTTTTTAATTTTTTTCCAAACTTGGGGGTAGGGGAGGTTGGGTATATGGTTGGCCAAGTTGGGGGGGGGGGGTCCCCCAAGTACAGGTATGCCCCAAAATCATAAATCTTTTTGTATTCTATTTTCTGGTGACTCAATTATAAATGACGACTTGTGGAACTTGTGGAAAGCAAATCTTAATTATTTAGTTCTGTTTTCACTGATGATAGTAATATAATACCTGAAATTTCTGATCCTCCATGAAATAAATGTAATTTGAAGATTACCTTTAGCCCTGACATGTTGAAAAAATTCTTAAGCATATTAAAAACATCCTCATTCACCATACTCGTATCCAGGATTTAAAAAAGGGGGAATTTTCAAATTTTTAAAGAATTTACAGGATAAAAAGAAAATCATTTTTGCAGTAAAGACGGCTTATTTTGAGTTAGTTTGTGTGCGCTTGGAATATTTGCTAAACAGGCTTTTTTTGGTTTGAAAACCAATAGCCAAATGGCTCCTAGGCCTAAATTTTTAGGGGCCAAATTAAAATTTTGGGAGCCAAAAATTTTTAATTGAAGATTATTGAAAAACGTGCTTGTAACACACTGTAGAACGTACTATATAATTAAATTATGTAGATATTCAATCAGTTGATACGAGTTTTAAAAAATCACTGTTCAAAATTGATTTCCACCCAGCGTTTTCAGTTAGAGGCATCTTTCCACACGTACAAACATCGGCCGAGAAATCTTTGTGCAAAGAAAATTTTTTATGCAAAAAACGCGATATTTCGTTTAATGTTGCACAAATCTTCATCCCAGATTGCACTTGAGTTCATTTCCTTCCGATTCAAAAGTATAGGGTTTTGAAATTGCAGCTTCTGTTCTCATTGTTCTGTTGCTTCCTATATCTTTCCGGCGCTATGCAACGATTTTTTTCAGATTTTGACACTCTAAATGCTGGAAAATCAATTTAAGGATAACTTATTGGATAAACATAGAAGGTTCGAAAACATGTATTATATCATTTTACAAACTAAAAAATATGTTCATACTTTCATAAGTTTGACAAGCTCAAATTAAACTTGAAATTTATGAAAATCACCTCCATTATAATCATGAATTCAAACTCGGCCCCATATTTAAAATAATAGTAACAAAAATAGAAAAAATTTAGATTGTGATCACCAGCATTCTTTTGCACCAAATGCACCAAAATTCATCTTTTCCATGTCGAACCCCCATGTTTCTCCCCTTTGTCGAAAATTTTTTTCCAGAAAGTTTGATTTGTGGAGAAACAGTGAATAGACTAATTTAAAAAATTAAATAATAAGATCTGGCGCGTAGCGCCGGAAAATTTTCGATGTTTTATGATTTAGAGCCTGTAAAACACTTACTTCAAATCTAAAATTGAATGAGAACAGCTACAATTCACTATAATATAAATGAATATGTCAAATTTTTAGGAGCCAAAATGGCTCCTAGACCTAAAATATTAGGAGCCATTTTCAAACTTTTAGGGGCCCAGGCTCCTAAAATGACTAAAAAAAGCCTGTTGCTAAATTCTATGTTTGACGAAAAGTATTTAAATATAAATTCAATTTGGAAATTGTGATGTACAAGTAAATTGTGATGTACAAGTACAATGATATTGCTCAAAATGTTATTCTAAAATTTATGATCTAAGTTTAATCTAACATTTATGATATCATTTTAATCGTATTCGGCGTGGATCTTGGAAAAAACCGAAAAACGTAAAAAATTGAGGTGGGTTTCCCCCTTCCCCCTTTAAATACAAGCCTGCTATCAACAGGTTTGGATTAAGGAGCACGGCACCGCCATATCCGTATTCAGAATTTTTGAAAAAGGGGGAAATTTTCCAAAAATTTTTCGAATTTACTGAATAAAAAGAATATCATTTTCGCAGCAAAGACGACTTGTTTTCAGTTAGTTTATGTGTGCTTGAATTAGTGGCTAAATTCTATGGTTGACGAAAAGTATGTAAATATAATACTTCAATTTGGGAATTGTGATGTATAAGTACAATGACATTGCTGAAAATTTTTTTCTAAAAAAAATTTAGGGGGGAGG
Source organism: Romanomermis culicivorax (assembly GCA_963922205.1). Classification (NCBI taxonomy): domain Eukaryota; kingdom Metazoa; phylum Nematoda; class Enoplea; order Mermithida; family Mermithidae; genus Romanomermis; species Romanomermis culicivorax. The sequence goes on from CAWUHX010000194.1 coordinate 422,031, forward strand.
AATTCCCCCCCTTTCCCCCTCTAAATACGGGCCTGTCATCCACTGGTCCTGATGGTTTAAGTTCCTTTTTTCTTTAAAAACTCAATTATTATGTTTCTGTGCCTTTATTCACAATCTTTGAGGTATCCTACAGAACTAGTAAGCTACCATCTGTATAAAAAGAAGCATTAGTCATATCTGATTTTATAAAAGGAAATCCTCATGTAGTTGATAATTATAGACCTATATCACTTTGCTGTATTCCTCGCAAAGTTATGGAATCTATCTTAAATAATTATATAATGGTATATTCATCTATAGAAAAAATAATAAAGCCTGAGCAATTGGGTTTTCTAAAGGAAAAGTCTTGTATGTACTACACAGCTGTTAAAATGTAAAAATCAATGGACTAAACTTCTGAATCTAAATAAATCTATTGTTTACATTGATTTTTGTAAAGCTTTTGATTCAGTATTTCATTCCAAATTATTATCAAAATAAAATAATATTGGTTTTAGTGGCTTCTTAATAAAATGGATATCTGATTTTCTGTCTAACAGAACTCAAAGAGTTAAAATTGAATCTAGTCGACAATAAATTGAATCTAATGGCAGCTGAATATTTCTTATTCTAAATGTTCTGTCCTTTATATAGGCCATAACAATCCAAAAAAAACAATATATATTAGGAAACGAAATTGTTACTGATTCTAACTCGGCTGTAAAAAGATCTTGGTGTTTACATTAGCAATGGTTAATCTTCTGGGTTACATTGTGAAAACATAGCCTCTAAAGCAACTAGGATTCCCATTTATTACGTAAAGGATTTTCGTCCAAAAATATTTGCCTGTTAGTCAAAGCATTTAAAACTTATGTTAGACCTATCCTTGAGTATTACTCTCCTGTTTAGAATTCTTATCAAATTTCTGATATTAATAAACTTAAAAAAGCTCAAAGCCATTTTACCAAACCAATTCTTTGGAATCTCGATCTAAAGTATGAAGATCGCTTGAAACGAACTTAATTTAGAACGTTTAGAAACAAGGCGAATACACATCGACTTATATGTTTAATGTAGTATAAAATTGTAAATAATCAAGCTTTACCATGTAGTGCTTTTTTCACGCATCCTCATTCTACGAATACTAGAGCTTTTAAACAAAATAATTTTGTTGTTGAAAAACGGAAATTATACTGTAGGTGTAACGATTTTTCAAACAGATGTGCCAGAATTTAGAATGATTAAAAATTTCCAAAAATTTAAGAATATTATAAAACAAGTGGACTTTGGCGATTTTCTAAAGAGGCGCAAGTAAGGGCTATAGCCTTTGCGCTACCTGAGTATGTCTTTTTACTAACCCGTTATTTATTTTTCCAGTTATCATTTATTTTTTCCATCAATTTATTTGTTTTGTATTTTTTCATCAACATACTCACATAAAATATTATTATATTATTGTTACTTTCTATAAGGCGCAACCGTTAGCATATCTATTCCCACTTAATAATTAACCCTCAACAGCTCCTATCAATTGAGTCACCTCGTCTCATTTTGTTAGTCAATGTTTTCCGCCGAATATTGAAATTTTTCATCAATCCTCTCAATTTTGTCACTCGCAGCTTGGAACTTTTCAGACGTTTCCAACGTGAACTTTTGCACTTTATAGATGAAGAAGACTGCAAATTTTTAATTTTTTCCTATATGCTGTACCACCTTACACGTTAAAAACTCACAAAAATTGGAAAATTGGATAGGCCATAAAGTGCATACAAGTGCCGGCAAGGCTTTAGTTTTTTGGATTTAAAAAAAACGGAAATTTTTTTGAAGATCATTGGATACAATGATTCCCAGATCTCTTATTACCTTTTCCTTCTTCGGAAGGACGTCTTTCTTTATTACATATATGCATTTTGCATTATTTTGGTCAATATATGCAAAACAAAACATTCTAAGGTTGATTGTATGCATTTTCCAAGCTCCTGTCCAATTAAATAACATTTCTAAACCACCTTGAAGGAAACAAAGGTTTTTGGATTAACCAAACATCTTTACATCATCTGCAAACATACACTGCTGTTTTCAAAGTGCATATCACAAAGATCATTTATAAATAAAAGAAGCAAGGTAGGTCCTAAGACAATGTCTTGAACAACACCACTTACAACATTGACACTGTCATACGAGCAGTCATTTAGCTTAACTCTCTGCGTTCTATTTGTCAAGAATGCCTTGATCCATTTTAAGCATAACACGTTTATACCATAGGATTCTAATTTTACCAATCATTTTTCATGACAAACTGGGTAATTAAAATTGATACACACAACATCAATAGGATTTCGTTCATCTAAGCTCTTTGTCCATTCATTCCTACAATACAGCAACTGAGATGCACATAACCTTGCTTTCCTAAACCCAAACTGGTTTTCGGCAGTGTTCATAACAGATTCCATTACTTTACAGGAAACACAAGAAAGACAAACTGGGTGATAGTTATTTATTGAGAAAGATCCTTTTTTTAAACAATTAGAATAACAATAGCTTGAGACCACGATGTTAGAACTGAACTAGTCCGTTAAGAAACTTCAAAAACTTTTGCTAATGGAAGTGCTGAGGCAACATGAAGTTTTTTCATAAAAAATGCTGAAATTCCATCAGGTTCTTTAGAAAAAGAAAGTTTTACATTTTTTAAAACTCCCGAAGTAACAGAGGTTTCAAACGTTATTTTTTTCAAACGTTTTAGTAACATTACGTCGACAATTTAGAATTATTTTATCGTCTACTGTAAAAAGTGTTCGAAAAAATTCATTAAATAAACTGCTTACATCAAAGTTGTTTTCAAATTCCTAATTTTCATGGATGAGAAGTGGTACTTTTGGTGGAGCAGACAGCTGATGATTCACAAACTTATAGAATTTATTCAAAGAATTTGCTGCCAGTAACTATTCCTCTTGTTTGCAGTAAAAATCATCAGTAGCTTTTCTCAAACATATTCTTGCTTCTAGGTAGTTTCTCTTATTAAGTATATCAAGATTTATTTTGTAGATCTTCCAAAACTATTTTTTACTTCTACTGTGTAATTTTTTGTGGTAGTGCGTTTAAATTTATTGCAATCATTAAAGGTTGATTCCCAATCAATATTGACTATGATATAGGACAAATGTTCATAACCCGCACTCTAGAAATCGAAATCAGGAACAGGTTAAACGGATGGCCTCTGAACATTGAGTCTGAATTCTAGAGTGGCATGATCACTTGTGGAGAAAAGTTCACGTACATGCACATTGGAGACTAATCCAGAGAAGTTGCAAAACAACAAAAAATTGTGTTCTCGTGTAGCTTCCTAACTAGTTGCTATGTTTTATTAGAGTATCATAAAATTTAGCAGTGAATGAGTCGTTTTGTCTATTGAGATTTTCATAATCTAATGTTGGAGAATTAAATCCCGTAACACAATACGATTGTGATTAATAACAGGAAAAATGATCTATATAACAGCTGAGGGTTTTGTTGGATGATCAAAATTTTCATTTGGTAGTCTATAACCGAGAATTAAGTTGGTTATATAATCCTTAGTATTTAAATCACAGACAAATAATTCATTTAGGGCAAGTTCATCGGGTAAACACAGAGTTCAGTTTTATAGTCATTTTTAAAACATGGCAACACTGCTTCGTTCTTTATTATGACGATCAGCTCTTAAAATAGAATAGTCATAATTGCACAAAACTAAAGAACCTGGAATTTCGTCATTTAACCATGTTTCTGTCACGAAAATAAATCAAAATCTGAGCCTAACAATAATTTGAACACGCACAACTTGTTAAAAAGATTACCGGCATTTAATAAAGCACATTTGAAAGTATAACTATTCTCAAGAGGTGTAGTTTCCTATATGCGATGAAACTGCGATCTTGGAACAAAATTTTCAACAGGAGCCTTAACTAAAGTTTATATGTTGATTAGTTTCGCCATTACCCAGCTTGGTTTTCAATTCCGCACGTAATTGTCGACCCTGTTCTCTATTGGGATCATACCTGTAAGACCTCCGACCAGTTGGGGGGGGGGGGGTAGGAAAAAGTCGAAATTTTTCCCAAAAAAGGCCAAAAAACATACACTTTTTTGAAAATTTTTTTTTTCCAAACTGGGGGGGGGGGTGGGGGGGAAATGATTTTGGGTATAGGGTTGGCCGAGTTGGATGGGGGGGTCCCCCCCCAACCCCCCCAAGTACAGGTATGATTGGGATATACCTTACACGCTAAAAACATGGAAAAATTCAGGGGTCGCTAAAGTGCATAAGTGCCGGGAATTTAACTCTTGACTACTGAAAAAATTTGTCCCAATTGGTACAAACGCTCAAAATTTTTTGTGCCATTCCAAATTTTTTGTGCCAAAAATCATGTTTTGGTACAAAAAACACTAGTCCACCGTTTTTTCTTTAAATGGATATTTTGACTAAAAAAATTAAATGTGGAGAAAAGTTTTTCATAGTTCTCAGTATGGAAAAACTTTTAGGGAGTTCAAGATCGAAAAGATGCGTTTTGGTGAACTTTACAAGGTCAAAATGTCACCGATTTTCCGGCGCTTTCTGTCGGTAGTATAATAGTTATTGTTTTCTATAAGGCCCGACCGTCAGCACAGGCTTTTCCTTATGCACAGGTCAGGTTGCAATGTGAAACTTTGAGAAAAAATTTAGTCGCACGGAATAATTTTTGGTTGTTCACTATAAATCAATAAATTCGCCCAATTTTATCAAAAAAAGGTCGAAAGCTACATTTTGACCAAGCTTTCTACTGTGATGAGAGTGATGTTAATCACACTTTTTCTGAGTGTGAACAAGTTAATCATTTCTAGAAAAATCTAGAGCAAAAAATAAAGATGACTTCGAATTAGGATGTTCACTTTTATAGAGTTTGTATAATATTTCGCTATCAAGTTGAAAAAATCATTTTTGAATCAAATGCGAAACCTAATCATAATGCTAGCAAAGAGCTATATGTTTACCAAAAAAAGAACATTGAAAGAGAGTCTGGAATAAAAATGTTCTTAATTTTCTAAGATATGAAATTAACATAATCAAAAATACAGAAAAATTGCAAAATGTGTCTCTTGATTTAAAAAAATTATATTCCTATGAATAATTTTTCTTGCCTCCTTCAGATAACTTGAATACAGGCGTAACGATAAAAAATAGCTCCCTCCTCAAAAAGCAGTTTTCTACCAAAGTAACCTTGAAACCTCCTCATTCACATATTTGTTAGGTTAGTGTTTGACATTTGAATTTCAGTCAATATAGACCGCATAACAAAATGCATTTTGACTTTCGTGACGAGCTATACCTTAGTTCGCTAATAATATTTAGCTGATACACTTTTCCGTTCATTTTGTATTGTATTAACATAATTAACTTCACCTGTCGTAATAAATAATATTATCTTTACATCCTTATTTGACTTGGTATTAGTGTACAAGATTGTAAACAATAATTTACCAGTTTTAACTTTTTACCTCATAATCCCTTGTTTTTTAACAATGGTTTCGAACTGTATTTGCCGAAGCTCAAATTAGACATCAGGAAGTACGACTTCAGCATGAGGGTAATTCCCGTGTGGGCTTCATCGGATGACAATATTGTTATGTCTTCAAATGCTGACTTCTATGAAACCACTCGAAAATATTGATTTTAGAGATTTCCTTATGGTGTAGGCAAGCGTGCTACGGATGCTAGAGTGCTACATTCCTATACGTTTCCTAACGTGTGTTTTTTCCGCACTTATTTTTTCAAAAATAAACTGTTCGATTTATGATTTGGCTAAACAGGAGCGGCTATTTAGTCACTGTCAAGGGTCCGTGCTTATTTGTGCACTTTAGCGACCCCTAGATTCAGTTTCAAATGTGTAAGGTATATACAGCACGGAAGTGTAGGCTACGCACGTTCCCAATAAGTCTTTCCGATCTTTATGACAGAAAAAGTTATTTTAAGCCGGTTTACAAACTTTTTAGCGCAAAATGTGAATATCCAATCAAATCCAATGAGTTTATACAAAAAGGTTTGATTTTGTATTTATTTCTTCAGATTTTATTTTATAGTCATTTGACGTGTTAGTCGACATCCGCCTTGTCTTTAATATGTGGCCCAACAACCAAAACAACGAAATAGTCACGAAGAATAACTCTTCCAATACTGTTGCCGTTCGCGTTACGACTATGGATGCTGAACTCGAATTTAACCTTGATGTAAGTATCGACTAGCGAGGATTTAGGATGATATTTCGTTGTAGTTTTCCGATTTTAGATTGCTTCCTCTTTTTTATCATTGGCAACTAACTAGTCTGATTTTTTTAAAGAAAAATTTCCAAAATAAATTAGCGTTCATCTTTACCTAACAATTTTTCCTCAAGCGCAATAATCGTGGTCGAGATTTATTCGACCTTGTTTGCCGGACTATCGGACTCCGGGAAGTTTGGTACTTTGGGTTGCAATTCATGTCCGCAAAAGGCAATTACGAATGGCTAGATATCAATCGAAAGGTTATTTTTATCCGGATATTTCGATAACTCAAAATATATTTCTCACCAGAAGCATTCCTTAACTGGTCCGTAGCAGAGAATATTCAAAGTTGCTTTCAATTTTCCCTCATGTTTCCCACTAAAAGATTAGTTTCAACGTTCTTTTCCAGGTTCTGAAACAAAACGCCAAAAAGCATGAAAATGGTTATCATTTTTACTTGCTCGTCAAATTTTTCCCCGAAGATGTTTCAGAAGAATTGATCCAAGATTTAACGCAACGTTTATTTTTTTTGCAAGTCAAACAATCGATTTTGAACATGGATATTTACTGCCCTCCAGAAGCAACAGTTCTTTTGGCATCTTACGCTGTGCAGGCGAAGGTAATTTATAACGCTCTGAAATCAATTTTTTATCTAATTCAAGGCAGGAATTGCACAAGTCAAAGCCAACAATCTGTAGATATAAGTTTTCAGACGTTTGAAACACATATTAACAAAACTTCCTTTTAAAGGAAATCATAAATTATTTTCATTGAGATTTTTGACATTTATGTCTGTGATGTAATCCTGTAACAGAATGCACAACTTAATTCTCCTTGAAGAATCCTGTTTTCTCAGTCTTGGTCTTTTTTTTGTTTTTATTCTGGCTGTGTCATGACATCAAAGCTGTGCACATAAATTTAAACCTAAAATTTTTTTAGCAATATGTATCTAGATTATTTATATTTATTCAAGAGAAACTTTATAGGTAGCTCAAAATTCCTAAATTACTTGGCATTCCTCTCGTGCCAAAAAATGTTTACCGTTATTAACAGAAGTTTCAAAGATCAGATTTCCAGGTATAGATTAAACTTAAATGTTGCTTGGATGTGGAATACCTCTTCACTGAATGAGTCTTTTTTTCAAAATCGACTGCTCTGCGGTGTTTTTTCCGTACGGTGCGGATTTTTTAATGCGATTTTATTATGAAAACCGGCGCAAAACGAAAATTTTTCCTCTAGAATTCCATGAATTCCGTAAGGTGTGGATCGACTGGTACGGAAAAACCCCTGCTGTCCTGTATCTTATTTTTGCCAGAATCAGGTACGCTTCGAACTTTTTTCAAAACGTTAGATAGAGTAATAACAGCCCTGATATACGTAATCCTTACAATTGCGTATCGTGGATTCGGAAAGCTTTGGGCCGGAGAATACATTTTAACTGCCCAAACAATCTTTTGATTCAAGGCATGATCTGTATTCAGTCCGCCTGCACGTTGAAAATTTTTCCAGAATCAAATATCTTTTCAGCTTGATAGTTCATTGGCCATACGTTGAACTTGATTTAACAATTAGTTAGATGCGTGAATGCATAATGAACTTCGTTTTTAATAAGAACTTTGACATCGTCCTCCCATATTCGGCGGTAATTTTATCTTTACTATCTGTCTTATTTAGTTCGGGGATTTCGACGAAAGCACGTACAAAGAAGGGTTTTTGATGCGAGAAGAAGAAGTTCTGCCTCAACGAGTGGTCAGTCAGTATCAAATGACTACAGAGATGTGGGAAGATAGAATTAAACACTGGTGGATGAATAATAAAGGTCTGAGCCGGTAATAAGCAGGGAACTTCGATTAAATCTGTTACTGCTTGATTTACGTTGCTGAATTCTTTATACAGCGAAGAAGCTGAAATGGAGTACTTAAGAACCGCAGAAGAACTTTACATGTACGGAATAACATATTTTCCTATTAAAGTAACAATCAGAGTCCTTCGTATAATTTATTTTTTATTTTTTATTCTTTGGTAGAATAAGAAAGATTCCGATTTATGGTTGGGCGTAAGCGCTTTAGGCGTAAGCACACACGAAAAGAACAATAAATTGACGCCAATGTCGTCATTTTCTTGGACAGAAATAAACAATATTTTCTTCAAAGATAAAAAAGTGAGTACAATAAATGACGATTCCTACCCAAATTCACTGCAAAAATTACGCTCCGATTTTCAAAAGCTATTTCTAATAAACAAATTTTTTGGTCGAATATTTCGTAGTTTCATCCCCTCTGTTAAATTTGAATTAGAAATAGGAAATTTTACCCTACTTACGATTATTTTCACCTAATAAGTTTTGGTTCCAACTGTTTCAGTTTACGATACGAACGTATGACAAGAACGCCAGTGCCGAACTTGCATTCTACTCACAAAATCTCTCGACAAACAAAGTTGTAAGTTTCTGAAAAATTACATTTCCATCACCTCAAGGTACCTAAAGCTTGTACCGTTTTTCTTATTTGTAAATTTTACATTATAAAAAATTTCAAAAAAAGCGTTCAATTCTGTAATTTTAGTAGATCAAGGATTAGGATATCGGGCTCATCATGAATTTATTCAACAATTTTTTTATGACAGTATGCTAGCTTACAGATTGCTGGCTTTTAGATTTTAGATTTATGTGTCGGGAATCACAATTTATATCTTCGTCGTAGGCAGCCAGAATCATTGGAAGTTCAACAAATGAAAGCGCAAGCCAAAGAAGACCGTTTAAGGCGCCAAGTACGCTCAAAGAACTCTACTACCTCAATACCGTCAAAAATTTTCATACTACTTAAAAAATGAATACATTTTTGTTAGGCCGATCGGCATAAATTGGAAAAAGAACAAAGCATGCGCATACAGCTCGAACGCGAAAAGGAAAAATTGTTGACCGAAGTTATTCAATTGAAGGAACAATTGGCGGCTTCCCAAGAAGCTTTGGTAGGTAAAATTTCCCACCCCACAGTATTATTCCTGAACACAGTCAATGTTATACATAATATATATCAGCAAACTCTTTTATTAACATCTGGGTTTTTTGTTTTTCAAATGTAGCCGTTTTTCGTAAATTTAGAGAAAATGTGAGGAAACTGCCGATTTATTAGCCCAAAAAGCAGAATTATCTGCCGAAGAAGCTTTAGCCTTGAGTCGGAGAACTTCCGAAGCGGAGGTTGAAAACCAAAGGATGCGTATAGCGGCTTTGAAGTCTGAAGAAGATAAAGTCGTTATGGAATACAAAGCTCGCGAAGCTGAATTAATGGCCGCAAGAGTCATTGAAGAATCGGAAAAAAGGTGGGAATGCTAGCTAGAAGAAATTTATCTGAAATTATCGCCATATTTTCATCCCTAAATTATGAATTTTAAGGAAGAAAGAATCCGATAGGCTCAAAGAGGAACTCATTCGTGCCAGACAAGCTGAAAAAATAGCCAAAGAAAAACTATTCGAAGTTTCACAAAACAGAGTAAGTTTTTTGTAACTTGAAGTAGAATTATCTTTGTTGCATGCTTCCCACATTGATAATTTTTTTAGAAACTTCTTCCATTTCGTAGATTTTGACAGTAGATTTTGAAAATTATGTTGAAATTATAAAAGGAAATTAAAGGAGAAAGGCTCTGTGCTCTATAGTACTTCACACTTTGAAAATCTTATTACCCGGTTCTCAGGGTATCAGAGTATCCGGAAACAATATGCAAGTACCTAGAAATGTCAGTGAATGATTTTCTACCTGTGAAATTTTTCATGCTCCTTTGGTCCTGGTGTATAAATATTGTGTTCAGTACGAAAGTATCGTACAAGTGAATAGCCGAACACAACAATAATTTTTATGGGTCATATAAACGGCCCTTAACACGTTGAGTGGCTTGCTCCATGCAAAAGAAAAAGAAAGACAATGCGTTCATTCGCTGTAATTGCATAGTGTACAAACAAATAATAGTTAAAAGCCTTTTACCTATACAATATCTTGTTAGAGACTCGGGTACATCGATTAATTTCAGCTGTACAATAGAGTAAACAAGAAAAATAGTGCTTTTGTACTGTTCCCGGAAGCTCGTAGGCCGACATAATCGCTGAGCGACTCAGCTCTTTATTTGTTCCTTCAACGACTCAATGGAAAACCTCTGTGTGTTAGAAATGTATCTGGTATCCGGATCCGAAACAAGACGCGAAATTACCCGATCATTTTGTTGGAACTGGACCCGATGTTCTTAAAATTTTGGACCCGGACCTGGACCCGATATTTTCAACATAAGCTATACGATACTAGCAATGTATCCAGTACCCGGACCCGAAACAAAACCGGAAATTGCCCGACCATTTGGTTGCACCCGAACCCGATATTCTCAAAATTTTGGACCTGGACCCGGACCTGAAATTTTCAAATTATGCTACCCGATACATCTCCACTGTGTATTCAGCTGCTGCGCGAACATAATAAAAAAATTATAGCTTTTGTAATCATGAAAAATCCGTCTATTGAGACATCAGCTTCAGAAATTTTATGTGAAGTTCCAGAGAAAATTTCATATGCTATGGTTTCAGGTCATCCTTATCTCAGCACTTGTATCATCTTGTAGTTGATGAATATAGATTAGAAATATAATCTATGGATCTTAAGAATCTACTCTTCAATGACTGGAGAATAGAATCTTACAGTAAACTTGGAATCATTCAACTGTTTCTGCGAACAAAAATTTTAGAATACCTATTATATTTCACTTTGTTCGACACATATTTTCTTCTTATATCAGCCAACATTCCATAATTTTTACTCTCGTCATATCAACGGGTACGAAATGGCCGTCGCTGATAACCAACCTTACGGTTTTTGCCCTAACGCATATATTCCCGCTGTATACGGAAACTCGTCATTAAATTTTGACCAACATCATCAGCAAATGTCGAATAACGGTCTGGCATATTCAACAGCACCCTTTAATGATGTAGATATTAGATATTTATCCGATGAAATTGAGAAAGAGAGGTAATTTTGTGGTGATTACCCGTCAATCATAAATATTTTTTTCCTCATTTCAAGACAGGAATATAACCAAAAAAGTAAGCATATGCAAGAACAACTCAGCGAATTGAAATGTGAAATCGATGGTTTGAAATTCGAGGATCGACAAACGCAATTGGATCGTATTTATAGTGAAGCCTTGCAGCAGGGCGATAACAAATATGCGACTCTGAAAAGGGTAATGTTGTCGAAGGTAGAAAATTCGGTTTTCAAATGAATAAGCTGAATTTTTGCGCTTTTTTGATCATGTATTTTCATTCGACTCCCCCTTTTTAGAGTGGAGCAGGTTCTGCCAAAGCAAGAATAGCCTTATTCGATGGTCTATGATATTGATCGTCATGAACTCTGGAATCTTTAGGTTATTAAATGTTTGGTGTATTTTCGATAGAGATTTCAGCCATAAATTCGGTTTCACCCCTATTCAGCGGAAAACACAACGGCAAAACTCAAAATCGCGAAACTCAATGCAGTGATTCTCAAAACGGCGAAGTCTTGGAACAGATTCTCAAAAATATCGAATTTTTAAAAAAGTTATCTTTAGAATGAAAAATTGAGATTAGGCGGGGTAAACGTTTTGGCGCATGGCCTATTTGGCCCTCCATTTCTATCTGGTGGATGCTGGTTGTCGCACATTTTGGTACCAATCGCCAGATTTCTGACATGGCTCTATAGCATTTTATTCTGGTTTGTTTATTAACATATCTACATGCATGTTTTTTGTTTCTTTTTTCCTTTATTGATTTATTCCCTTTTATATTCTTATTTTGAGCCACTTTTTGTTCTTTTTTTTTAATTTTTTCAGGTTGTGTACTTTTGTTCTATTTTTTACCTACTTTTTATTACATTATTTTACTTTTGGTTCCTTAGTTTTTTGTTCTGCCTTAACTGCTTGATTATTTTATTCATTTCATTTTGTTTTATTTACTTACTTAATTTAATTTTTTTACTATTAAGCTCTATTCAAAACAATTTTAATCAGGTATCCATATGATAATTTTACGTGCACGATAAGAAACAATATTCAAAATGCAATCGGCTGGCTCAAAGTGTAAGCAATGTCTCTCAAAAATTCATTCAACTGTTGATATGCCCGTAACTCGTACGAAACTCTCAGAACGTTTTGCAAAAATGTTTATTTTTTATTTTTGTGATTTTCGAATGGTCTGTTCGATGCATACCAACCGCGACTGCAGTACATAAGCAGGCGAAACTTGATGGCCAAACGCAACTAAAAATAGACTATCTCCACTAGCAAAAACGATTTGCATATCTACTATAAAAATGATATGTTCGTTTACTCTAAGGCATAGAACTTTTTACTATTCGCCGTATTGAAATTCGCTATTTTGAGAATCGTTGTTTTGAGACTTTGCTGTAATGAAAATCGCTGTTTTGAGACTTCGCTGCTTTGAGAAACGCTGTTTGGAATATCGCTATTTTGAGTTTTGCTGTATTGGGCACACGCCATAAATTCTACTCAATGTAATATTTTCCTCGTTCGAGTAACAAGCGGGAATTTTTAGGGAGATTGTAACATATGTTGCTAATTCTTATGTTATGACATGTTTTTTGCTTTTACATAAGTGCCTCGATTCAAATCAAGTTACTTATAAAGAATATGTCTTCCGAAAGCAGTACGTAAGATTCCTGTAGAGAAAATTAAATTATCCTAAAACCGACTATGCCTTGAGGTTTGTCTGCTTCACATTTATGTATGCAAGTACAAACTTTTATACGTTATGTTTATCTCATATCTGATTTACTATGTCTGCTCAGCCGGAGGGTTAGTCGAAATTTTCCTGATTGAGTTCAACTCGGCCGAAGTCGAACTATTATACCTTCATGCCGCCACCAGGGAAAGCAGATACATTGAGGAAGAAAATTCTACCTCCTAAAGATTCTACTGCAAAGGCGGAAATGATTCAAAGCGAGGAGATTCTATCATTATCTTTCGTAAAGGTAAGTACTACTGCGGCACTGCGCAGTGGCATTTTTTTTGAGCACGGACATTTGTGCCATTCACTGTTTTTTTTCCCCAAATCTTGCTTTTTGGGGAAAAAAAATTCGGAAAGGGGAAAAAAATTTTGGGCTCTTTCCTTATTTGGGGAAGAAAATTTTGGGGATCGGATACAGAAAAGATGCATTTTGGTGCATTTTAGAAGGTCATAATCTCAAAATTTTCCGGCGCTTCGCGCCGATTATAACTTTAATAATCATTATTATGCATTACTTAGCTCAGGCGCGGCTTTTAGCACGTCTACCTTCATTTATCATATAATCTATGATAGTTTTCATCATCTTGAACGTATCATCTCATGTTTTCATTGGTCATCTTCAATATTTTATCATGATATTTAATGAAGATTCACATTTTTCCCTTTTGAGAAAGATCAATACGTCAAGTCTCTAAGCTTTTTAATGCGATTATTTCTTTTCTAACGTAAAATCAATTCAAACGCTTCATGGAAATATCTTTCGGAAATTTATACTCTGCTTACTCATATATTTTCGACCAAGTATGAGAGTATACAAATAAATTATACTGGTTTTAAAATTTTTCAAGTAAAGTTCTAGAAATTACGACTTTTGAACACAAAATTCAAATCTAATTCTTGAAATAAATGTTCGGAAAATTGATTTTCCAGCGTCGCAGAATATCAATACCCAAAAAATTTTTCCGGCGCTTGGCGCCGGAAAGATTAACATTCATTTTGGGTTCTCACTTGTCATCATAGAGAACTTAACGATCGATTACTCATGTAATTCTCAAAGTCATTATGCTTTTGGATAGTTTGCTTGAAAATTTGTTCCAATGCTTGTACATTAAATTTTGAACTCGAAAATTTCAATTTTTTCCTCAATTTTAATGAATTAACGGGTCTAAAAACACCAGGAGGCTTGAAAAAGCTCAAAAACACCTAAATAAAGCGTCTGTGAGCATTTTTAAGCGAAAAAACGACTCCGCGAAAATAGGGAAAAAAATTTTGACCCCTTTCCCCATTTGGGGAAAAGGCCCAATGGAAAAAAAGTGGTGCCATTTGGCACAAGAGGCCAGAAAAATTTATGCCAATGGCACACAAGATTTTTTTCTACTAGAAAAATACTGAAAACTGCGGAAATGTTTTATGCCAAAAATTTGATTAAAAGTTAACGTTTAAAACGCATTAATTTTTTGGAAAAATCGTGCTCACCTATTTGTCAGCTAAACCATGTCAGTCAGATATGAAAAAACTGTGCAAGAAAATAGTTCCCGACGACTCTAAAAGAAATGGAATGCTGACAAAATTTAAATAACTCCAGAATTGTTCAGGAAGTTCAATTTAATTCAGTTTTTTCGACTAGGAATATGAATTAATTATCAATATATTATATACAGGGCCGTGCACAGGGGGGCGGCCGGTCCCCCCTCCATTGAGGCAGTATGCACACAGTGTATCGCGTAAAATCAACGTTTTGTGGGCTATTTAGTGAAAAAAATTCAGTCCGCCTCCCCCACATGAAAAAATCCTGCGCACGGCCCTGATTATATGTATATATATACCTGTACTTGAGGGGAGGGGTTGGGGGCGAGCCCCCCCAACTTGGCCAAACCTGTACCCAAAATCATTTACCCCTCCCCCCAACCCCCCAGTTTGGGAAAAATTGAAAAAATTTGTAAAAAAGTGTATGTTTTTTGGCCTTTTTTGGAAAAAATTTCGACTTTTTCTACCTCCCCCCCAAAATTTCGGATTTACCCCCCCCCCCAACTGGTCGGAGGTCTTACAGGTATGTATATATATATATAAGGTAAAGTGGGGCGACTTTGATCAGAGTATGGCATTTGATAACTATTTGAGATCAGCAGGTCATTTTAGCTGTGTAGACTACCTCACAACAGGGTAGACAACCTCACAACAGTGGTTGTCTACACAGCAAAAATGACCTGCTGATCTCAAATAGTTATCAAATGCCTTACTCTGATCAAAGTCGCCCCTGATCAAAGTCACTCCACTTTACCTCATATATATTTAACAACAATGTAAAAACTAGGGAAAATAAAGTCGAAAATTGTGTAAATTTTCGGTCGAAATATTGTACCATTACAAACGATATCAATTTTTCTATTTGAATCAATCAAACACAAAAAGTAAGAATTTTAGTTTTGAATCCGAATCTGACTGAACTAACAGAGAATATTCATAAGTACTCCTTATTCAGCAGTTATTGACAGCCTATAAAGTTTTCTGCAACTATACTAATACACTGTTTGAAGAGAAATCATTCGCGTTCGGATCAAACATAGGAATAGGAAATATTATTGACTCGGCGCGAGACGCCGAAATTTTTTTGCATTTTCAGCCCCTAAAACGTCTAAAAATCTAGGAAATTTAATGTTTGACCAGCCGAAAATTTTGTGTCAATTGGCACAAACGCTCAAAATTTTTTGTGCCATTCCAAATTTTTTTGTGACAAAAACTATGTTTTGGCACAAAAAAAAACACTGAAGTACTGTTTTTACGCCACTGTTTTTTCTTGCCAAATCGGTCTTTTTGGCGAAAAATGTTTGTATATGCGAAGAAAATTCGGGATCTTCCGCCGAATAGCGAAGAGAATTTTGGAATTTTTCAGTCGGAAAGGTGCATTCTGGACCTGGTGCATTACCGTAAGCATGTCTACTTTACTTACTAGCACTGCTAGCAGTGTTTTGTTGTGCACGGACGGACCTTTGAGCCAATCAGCACAAAAAGCCAAAAAAAGTTGTGCCAATGACACAAACTCCTAACTTCGAACATATACCTGGAAGAGGTCCGACCAGTTAGGGGAGGGTCGAAAATTTTCCCAAAAAAGGCACTTTTTCCTCAATTTTTTCAAGTTTGAGGGTTTGGGTATAGGGTTGGCCAAGTTTGGGGGGTCCTCCCCAACCCCCCAATTACAGGTATGACTTCGAACACATTTGGCTTTGACTTGATTCAGTGACTTTTAAAATAAAGAAAATGGGATCAATTTTTTTGCAACAGACAGAAAAAATACTCTATAGTGTAACTAACACTAAGTATTACTTATAGCTTTTAATTATCAACATATTATGGATAAAGGTATTATCCTGTGTTGTTTTTTGGCGAATTCAACGGAAAGGTAGATTTTTCTCGGTTATTTTCCGAAAATTTTTTTGCGATGTTTACAAAAATTTTGACACTTGTGTGATTAAGACATTTTTAGTCCAGGTCGAAATTCTTGGTGGTTGGAGAATTAAAATTCTTGGTCGCTTTCCTAGTTTTTTATTTTGCCCGACTGAAAATTCATCGAACTTTACTGAAGAGTTAAACCTTCTGTCTAGGAAATAAAAAGTGAAAAGATTCATTTTCTAGCGTTTCAGAATATCCAAATCCATAACAGTTTTCGGCACTACGCGCCGAACAAGTTAATTCATAAATACAAACTTACAAGAAGTAATGGAAAATTTCAATTATCAGCGAAATATCGACTTTTTACTAGTAAACAAAGAGATGAGTAGTTCAATTTATAGAAGCTGCTGACGTTAAGTAGCAGAAGGAAGTACATATGCTGACGGCCGCGCCTGAGAGAAAAAATTTGGAAAATCTCATTTATCGGAAAAATAATTACTTGTAACTAATAAAAAAAGAGATGAGGTAATTCAGTTGGTTGAAACTGATGGAGATTAATTAGTTAGTGGAAGTAAATATGCTAATGGTCATGCGTGATAGAAAACAATGACTGCTATAGTCATTGACCGGCGCGAAGCGCCGGAAAATTTTGAGCTTTTTCTCAGTGATAGCGAAATCGACATATGACAAAGCTCCAAGGGAGCGGTCGCCCCCCACCCCCTAAATACTGCCTTGCTACGACGTACAATGCAAGTCACTTATTTATTGGCCAATTGGCCAATTTTATACTTTACTCCAAAATTAGTTAGTATTTTCTTAAATTTGTTAGTTGGTGATTGCTGACTCCATGATTGGTTTGTTGGCTTTTTTCAAATCGATTGGTTTTTTTCCAGATAGGTTGGCTGACTGACTGACTCCCTGGTTAGTTGGCTGACTCCATGGTTGGTCTTATTGGCTGTCTGTCAAGTTCAACTCCCAAATTTTTTGGTTCTACCCAAGATGTGTTTTATTTGGTTGATTTCTTGATTGATTGGTTGACTGTTTCCTAAACTTGTTGGTTGCCTCACAGATAAAGTTGGTTAGTTGTCTGACTCCCAGATTGATTGATTGTTTGCTTGCCAGATCAGTTGGTTAATTGTTTCCTATATTAGTTGGTTGCCTCCCAGATCAGTCGGTTGGTCGCTTCCCAGACCAGTTGGTTGGTTGACTCACAGATCAGTTGATTGGTTGTTTCCCAAATTGGTTGGTTGCTTCCCAGATTAGTTGGTTGGTTGACTCACAGATCGGTTGATTAGTTGTTTCCCAAATCGGTTGGTTGATTCCCAGATCGGTTCGTTGCTTCCCAGATCAGTTGGTTGGTTGTTTCCCGAATCGGTTGGTTGCTTCCCAGATTAGTTGGTTGGTTGACTCACAGATCGGTTGACTAGTTGTTTCTCTAATCGGTTGTTTGCTTCCGAGATTAGTTGGATGATCGCTTTCCAGATCAGTCGGTTGGTCGCTTCCCAGATCAGTTGGTTAGTTGTTCCTCAGATTGGTTGGTTGCTACCCGAATCAGTTGGTTAGTTGACTCACAAATCGATTGGTTTTTCTCCAGATCATTTGGTTGATTGTTTCTACAATCGGTTGGTTGCTTTACAGATCAGTTGTTTAGTTGGTTGATTCGTTGGCTGACTCTATTTCTTTGCGTCTGCTGCCCTTTTTTCTTTCTTTCTCTTTTTTCTTTCTCTGCTCTCTTTTTTCCTCTTTCCCTTTCTCTTCTCTCTATCTCTCTCTCTCTCTGCTCTATAAAGTGTTGAATTTCTGGAGCCACCGACAACGGCCAAAGTAGCTACCGAACCCAAAAACGTAGATACCCTGTGGCTCAAGTAGCCCGGCATTGCCCAGGTATGATCGGGTGTGACAAAATTTTCAAAATCAGACGGCTGCAATAAACTGTGTAATAATATAAAACGTTTATCAGCCTCCTTGTTAGATTATGCCAAAAGTTTGATAGAAAATAATAAAGCTACATTCACCGCACTAATTCCGTGGCTACCCTATTTTTATTTCACCACGTGAGGGAGACAAGGAAAGATAATCAAGAAAACGGTTTAAGATTCAAACCGAAATGACATGCTGCGGAAATTTAAATATTTACACAGAATTGACCAGGGAGTTCATATTTTTCTTTAATTTTCGGTTACGAATTTTATTCATAACTGTAATTGGGGGGAACCCTCGCCCAACTTGGTCGAACCCTATACCCAAATGTCGGACCCCCAATTTGGTCGGGATCCTGATATCTGGGTGATTGACAATTGGGTGAATGACCATTGGGTGACCTGTACAAGAAAAGCACTGGCTAGAAATGAAGCTTGGAACAGTCACTTTTCTGAACACGTATCAACCGATTCAATTTAATTACATTCCATAGTGTTTTACAAGCATATTTTTCGAGTAAAATATGTTCTTCTATCAGTTTCACCAAAAATCAGTCCTCATAGTCAATAATAAGTGACCGTCAAATACCGCTGTTTTCCTTCGTGTCTGCAATGAACATTTCAGTTTAATTAAAAAGAATTTTCTACAGGAATTTTTCGGAAGTGAAGATCAAGAGGCCAGGAATTCCGATCCGAATGTTGATCGAGACGCTTTTTTGGCTTTGTCGAAAGTAGTATTTAACAACTGCTTCAAAATCGTCGAATCGAAGTTGAATAATGCCGATCAGTCTGAGCTCGAAAATATGAAACATGAACTCTTTGAGCAAACCATTCTGAATTTGATTTCAATGAAGCGAATGAATCGTTTGGCTCAGTTGAGAAACAAAATGAGGCGCGATACAGTTGTTGAAGATCGTCTAAAGGTCGACGAACTTTATTTACAGTTGCAAAACTTATTATATGAAGTTTCACACATTGAACAAGAAGTAGCTAGATGTACGGACTTCAAGTAAGTTCTTGTAGTTGATAGAAAAGTTTTTTCTGAAAGATTTCGGGAACTATTTGGATGTCTTGGTTCGTTTTCAACAAATCTATCAACTTTTTAAGATCAGCTGATGAAAATATTGAGCTCGTGTCGGTAAATCAGTTCTACGAAGAAGCTGACCCCGAAATTTCCCGACCAGTAAGCATAGATGTATGTAATAGCGCCCTAATGCTTGGGGGTAGGCCATTTTTGTGGGGAATGTGTCAGCAGATTCAATTCATCTAAGGGAGAAGGTGTCCGATTAAAATGATCCGAAGAACCAAATTTTTATTCATAAAATGGCACTTTATTGCACAAAGCATTAAAAAATTTACCTTTTTTTTATCAAAGTCCGCCGTTTTCAGCCTAAAAATTGACTTTTTGTAGGTTTTGGTTTGATAATGGTGGGGCATATCAGACACCTACAATGATTTTTTTAGTTCACGTATCCTGTCGACCAGGGCTTATGGGAACCACAATGTGTGATGACTCTTCGTTATTGACGTTCTCATACCATTTCATACTCTCAGTTACATGTATGCCAGTAAGTGTGTGTTATTTCTCTGATGAGTTCTTCAGTTTTGAAACTTTTCCCAGAAAATTACGAAAAACGATAAACATTTACAAGCCTTGGCTAGACTACAATGGGAATTGAAATGCCGCCAAACGTAAAAAAACGTGTGATAAAATTGAAATAATATGTTATTTTTTCATTATTTTTTAGGCTAGCTTCCGAAATTGACAAAGTTAGGCAAGAAAAAGACGATATCGAAAAAGAGATCGAGGCGAAACAGGCGCTACTAGATAGTTTACAACCAAAGTTGGAGGGTTTATTAGAAGTAAAGTACAATTGGCTGCACATAATTGTTTTTCGGAAAAAAATGATCAATTACAGGCTTCAAAACCTGTTCAAGAGCTGTTTGGTGTAAATTATGAGCAAGGACTGTTACAAACCAAGTCAGCGAATTATCTACCTGCGCCTTTATTCTACGCTTATGTCCAAATATCTGCTTACAAAGATATGTTTGGTATGCTTGGTATTTATTTCATTTATATTTATGTCGTCTAAAATGTTGCATTGATTTTGATTTAGATCCATCTTTAACTATTACTATTGACGGTGATTTAGATAAAGCCCTTCAGTTCGGCACTGATAATAAATCAAGTGAGGTTTTCGACGTATTGCTTAATTACGCGCACTGAAGTTTTTATAAAACGTGGCCCATCCGTAATGTGCACCCCCTCCCACTTTAGAAATAGAAAATTCGAATCAAATTCTTTTCTGCAATTCTACGCTGTGATGAGCAATTAATTTCCTATGGGAACAGTGCAACTTTGACTGTGTAACTTGTCTCATGAGCGTGCTTATACATTTCTGAAGGGTGTTGTAGAAAGAATTGCGTGACCAAATAACACCCTTCTACTTTTTCTCTACTATACAGCTGATTCGATTATTTTCTTACATGACGTCTTAACGTAGAGAGATATAGAAGCGCGTCAAAAATTGCTGCCAAAAAAATTAAAAAATCGATCATTGAAAAAATTCTTCGGTTTAAAAAAATAGCATCAAATTAAACGCTACGTGAAGATAGGTTTCATCTGGTAACCTTCCAATTAAGGTGTAAAAGATTTTGCCAAAATCGATGCACTGAATTTCCTGAGGTAATTTTCTACATTACTCTGTATTAATTTATGTTATTCTTCAGATAAAGTGGAATCGAGCGATGAGGAAATGGTTGACGAATCCATAGATAACGAGATAGATAGAAGAAAGAAATCTCGTAAAATGAATAGGCGATTGACCATAACTGACGCTGAAGAAGAAAAGGTTCCAGACATAAATTCTACACCTCATCCCCTTTATCTGCATGTAAAGATAAATTGCAGAGGTGAGATCAGAGCTCGGAACGCTTTCTCAAGAATTATAAATTTTTATATTACGCCTTTTCATTTACACGTAATGTTAGATCAAGCTGTGTTGTCGTTGTTTGTTTCTTGCATACCGAACCTGGGGATCGTAACCGTCAAAACCAAATTAGAACTCAAGGCCGACGTACAGAGAGCATTAGCGACTGCAAGGTGACTGTTTGCTGATTTAACCTAGCGTATTTTACGTTGGTTTCAATTCACATTTTAATTTTGAGCGAGTTGTTAGAGGATGATGTTATTTTGACGAATTTGCTAGACAATGACGACAGTGGTGATAAGTGCCCAAATTCAGTGTCGAGGATGCGCTTAAAACAAGCCAAGTAAAAATATCCCATGTTCGATCTTGCGATTTCTTATTTCCTCATATCAGAAACTGGCATGCATTTCAGCATGCTCATGTATCTTTTTCATAATTGTGATAAGTAACTTTATTTCTTTAGCTGTCAGTACGTGAAAATTGTAATTTCTTAAATTCTTAGTGATGTTCTCAGAACTTGCTTCAATTATATTTTCTAGGTAAATTCACAAGATGATAATATCAAATTTTAAATTATAATTGATTTGATCCAATGGATTAACCCGGATTTTTTTCTGTGGATTTTTTATTTTTACAGTTTTTCTTTGTTCGTGCAATTATGTTCGAAGCTTTCACATGATATGTATATTAATCGTGAAATCATTCTCTATCTCACGAAGGGTTCCCAATCATATGGAGGAACCCCATCCTCCTAGTCGAAAAAATACTGAAAAATGAAATTCGTTTGGTAGAAGTGGTCATTTAAAGATGTAAACTTTCTCGATGCTTCGCGTCATAAATACTTAATTTATTATATTTGTTTAGACAAAAATTACTATCGTTTGAACTATTTTTGGGACCTTTTGGGTAAAAAATCTGTTTTCCCTTTGAATGCCCTCTTCCTAAAATTTTGGGCCATCGATGACCCTACCCATAAATAAAGTGGTCTGATCCCTGCGCAGACTTCCGAGCTCCCTTGATATATGAACGGAATGAGTTGATTGTCACGCATATTTCTGTAGACAGAATTATTTGCTCAATTTCGACTTAGTCGGCCGCCCTTACAAGTGGGCGCAGGTCATATGCGGGATTCAGTTCGTAAACAATGTCAGAACCTTAAACCGCGAATCAGTCGATGATCAGGCGATTGATACGGATGCGGAAAAATCTGATTTCGAAGGTAAAGGCGATGATGCGAACGATGCCAGTTGCCTCCAAACCACACTCAAAGCTATTAAACGAAGAATCCTGGCGCGGTTAGCTCTACAAGAACAAATTTCTAGTTTAGGTTGGATTCTTATAATGAGTAAATGACATTAAGTAGCATGTTAGTTGTTTCAGAAAATTCAAACTGCCATCATACACCCAAAGATGTGGATTATTGGTTTAGCGGTAAAGAAGTATCAAATTTTGTCTCATGGGATCCGTTAACATATGAATCCTTTTCGGCAAGTTTTTATTGTCATCATTTTATTCTAGTATGATAGTCACCGAAGAATATTAAATTTCTTTCAATTTTCTTTAGAGAGAATATTCGCTGCGAAGATTGTCAAAAACGCATAATATTAGCGAAAACGGATGGTTTTTCTGCGCTAAATTTGGAAATGCTCAAAGTTAGGTTTCCTTCCTCAATGTTGAACTGTAATTTCATTTATATATTGATTTTGAGGCATGCTAAGTGCTTTCATCTACGTTCATTGCGATTATCCCGCTTTATCGCCACTTATTTTATTAAAATTAGAAAAAGCAAACAACGAATCGTCACACGATAACTTACTACGAGTACGCTCTGCCCTTTTGAGTGATTGAACGGTGAGTGATTAATTTTTTTCCAATTTTAGCACTTGGAAAGAGCAGTTAATGTTGAATGTCCGTTGAAAATTCCGAAAAACGTAAGAAATCAAATTCTGTGCGTCCAAATTCGATATTTATTGAATCGTTTGGATGTTGTTCGTGAACTCTTGACAATAGAAGCCGCTGATAAAAGTGTCAAAAGAGAACATTTATACAAGAAATTGGCTCGGTAAAATTATAAATTCAAGTGAATGGTTACCGCGTTTGTAATTTATAATCTTTTTCTTCCAAATTTTTAGAGGCAGAGACAGGCAACCACCTTTAAGTTTTAATTCGCTGGAAAACTGTTGGAATTTCGAGCTGAAGTGATGCTGATTTCTGCAAATTTCCTACTTTAAATAAATGTTTGTATAAATCTTATTCTTTTGCAATTCATTCCACAAAATGGACTTGTTTCACTTTGACCTTGAGCAGAGAAAACTTCGGTTTCAAGAATCTGGAAAACACAAAAAATCATGATTTTCAGTTTCAGGTTCAAAGACCACCAATTGCGTGTCATTGAGCCATGAACCAGCGCGTTTCGTGGCGATTGCCGTTGAAATATCTATGTCGCAAGTACATGTGAAAATATAATCTCCCTAAATTAAAAAAATGCTTCTTTTACAGTTTTTCCTCGACCAGCATGTTACTCACAAACGAAAAACCGCCTAAAGAAAAAGGTTGGTTTGCGCGTTTGTTGGGTATCCAACAGATTGAGCCGCTGTCGGCCGCTCATTCTTCCATGCTAGCCGAAACGAATTTGGTTTACGAATTGATCAGTAATCATAGTTTGATGGAAATACTGTTTGTTTACAGAATTGAGACTTTTTATTGGGTAAAAATTATTAACAGTGTTTCATATTGATTTACATGTGTAAATTTTATGGCATGAACGGAACTTTCTATTATTACTCTGGTGTCTTCATCATTAACCTTCTAGATTACTTTTATATTTAGGTCACGATGTTGAGCCAGCTAATCGCAGTGCTTATCTACGACAATAGTGAGTAATGATAATTTTTTATCGGAAAAGCTAATTTTTACGTAATACCTTGCTTATCCGTTGTGAACTTTGCGCTGCTTTCGCTAGGGTTTAGCTAACTGCGAAAACGTTGGAACTTGTATCTTAGTGTTCAATATTTTTCTGTGTATGCTTTATCTGAACAATAGTTTGACGGTATTTCCGCGTTTAAAGTACGTGAATATTGGATTCTAACAATCTTTTTGTTTAACGATGCTCTTAGTGCAAGGATGAAATTTATATTTGTGATGAGAATCACAAAGTCCAACCTCTAAATTTCTCCGGCTCTATTCCCTATTCGTTAATTTCCGCATAACTTTTCTAATTCCTCTGCTTTGAGTCTTAGAGATTTTATTTTGTCTTTTTTTTTCTTATGCTCGAACAGGCAAAAGCGAATCTGATAAATTGTATTAAAATAGATTTAGATTTTTTATTCGAAACCTTTTTTTGTAAATTTTTTTAGAAAGAATTCTGCACTATCTCGTTATTGCCCATTTCGCTTTGAATCAGCTAGCTTTTCACTTTTCAGCGAGCAATACGTTAACAGTATAGAACAGAAAAAATTGCCCACGGAATTAGTTGGCAGTTGGACTGTAAATTTCGGAAATCAGGACGAAATAAGCTAGCATTTTTTATATGTTACTGTTGAAGATGGCTTCAACGATTATTGAATCTTTTCGTTCTTCAGTTCACTTATGGCGACATAAAAGCGGTTATAACGGTACTGATAAATTGCTTGAAGCCTTGGACAATGATCCTGTACGTGAGTTAATTTTTTTCTATTTCTTTTTTTATTCTTGTGTTTCTTCAGGATTTAAAGCTAATGTACCAAGAACAGACGGAGTTGTGCAGAAGGAGAGAAAGTTTCCTAATGTTGGCTTTCACCTATTGGGGTGATCCTAAGCCGAGGCCACCGAAGCATATTTACGAAATGAGATCTTACAATTTGAAGGTTACGTTTTTATAAGTATGCGTGTAACGGAGCCTCGAGGTCTGAGGGGATTGGGCGACTTTTTTTTAGGGAGATCTTACAATTTGAAGGTTACGTTTTTAGCCGGATTACCTAAAATTTTAGGGGAGGTATCTCTGAGGGAATCGATGTTTTCACCGAGAAAGTTCGAAAAATAATCAAAAAAATGGTAATTTTCGTTTAAAAGACCGTAAAAATGTATGTTTGGTGCGAAGCGCCGCGAATACTGGCGTTTTTGACTATTTTTGGTTCAAAAACGGACATTTTCATCAAAAAATTGACATTTTCCAGGGGGTCTCTATGACTATCATATTGCTAGCCATAGGATTGGAAATTTTTTTTGGGGAGGCCGCCCAGTGGCTGGCCATATGACCGATGATTTCTGGGGAGGGTGGTTCTCTTGGCACTTCTCCTCCCCCCCACGAATTACATGTATAGGTTTATAAGTAGTGAGGGAACGTTATCTTCGCTCTTATTTTTAGGCTGGTACAATGATCGAATGGGGCAATAATTGGTAATTTTGTTTAATAGCTTTCTATTTATTTTTTGAAAATTTCTGATGTTAGGGCCAAGGGAATAACTCATAGACGAGATTATAATCAAGATGTCGCTGGCTTCTTCACCCAGGTTGGGCCTTTATACAAAGTTATTCATTTTTGGGGTAAATTTTAGCAGTTTTGAATTCTTTTAAATTTTTAGCAGACTTGAGTTTTTAGCATACGAAAATTTGGCCGCTCGCAAAAAAATACGTGAAGATACATGGAGTAAACCCGGTTGGGATCAAACTGTCGCATATACAGGTGACATTCTATTTCCCAAAACTCGGCTTTTATAATTATACGAAAAACGTTTTTCAATCGGGCTGTTTTCCGACATTTTCAATTTCAGTACCCTTAATCAAAACCATGCAGTCTAAAATAATGGTACCGACGAAATTTTCACCGCTGCAGTGAAGTATTGCTTATGGCTTGTCGCATTTATGTAGTGATTTTGTAACTTGTACATTTATACTTATTCCTAGAATGAAGAACTTTATTTTATTGCATTTTCTTTCGTATTTCCATTGAATTTTCTCTTGTATTTCGAAATATACTCGGTTTTGGCAATAAGTTTCAAATTTTTCAAGATGTACAACTTTCCCGTTATTATATTGATGTCCGGGAAACGAAAATCTGGTAAAGATTTCGTGGCCGAGAAACTGTGCAGGGAGCTATCGGGCAGAAACATCAAAGTCAGCAAAATCCATTTGAGCGAGCCGTTGAAGCGACAATACGCGGCTTTGCATAATTTAGACGCAGAAAACCTGTTGACGTCTGGCGAATACAAAGAGAATTATAGGAGGTAGGGTTATCATGTTGACTTTTGGAACGCCTATATTACAATCTATTTTTCTGGAAATGCTCTGTAGAAAGAAAGTACGGGGTGTCCAAAAACTTCGGTACATAGGGTACAGCAGTAGTATTAGAGTCATAGCATAAATTGGTTGACACCAATAGATATAGCGTTAATTTCTGTATCGAAAATGTGTTTTTATAAATTTTCGTCATGTTCAAGGTTGTACATTCTGATTTGAGAAAAGAGGCTGATAAAATTATGATGGTTTCTTGGCACATTGAATGGAAACTTGCAACGTTTATCAATCGGTCTTGGACTGCCAAACGCTTGAAGATTTCAACCCGCTGCGTCACAATGAACTGTAAGGAGTCAGTTGATCAATGTGTAATCGATAGGTTCGCTGCTGGGCGTCCACTTGAGATTTTTTCAAGATTAAGCGACATCATTTATGATTTTTTCGAAAATTTGCTCTTCTCAGTGCTTTTACATTTTGTTGCTGTTTGCAAAGCTAATAGTGGCCACGCATATTTTTAGTGGGCTGTTCCATACAGAATTAAATGATCTTTCAATTGATGTATTACATGTTATTGAAAAGTATATCGGTTTCTCTGTACCCCCTGCATGGAAGCTACTGGACCCCCTGTATAGTACAATTTTATATTTTACGATTTTCTGCTGAACCATATTTCACATAGGATCGAAAGTTTGTGGAACCCTCAATTGACCTTCAATAGTTTTTTTAAAAATACTTTATCCTCGAAACTTTGTGTGAACGATTTCGATGATAATGCTAATTTTTGTCCGATTTACATGCATTTTATTAAAAATCAGATTTAATTTCTACACTCTAAATTAAATTTTTGGAGGTTTCAACTACATTAATGTGTACAGCTCATTTTTATGATTTTTTCGACTTCAATCTAATTTTTCTCGTTAGGTTAACACCAAGATTTTGTTGAAATTTTAGATGTAACAACGGAAATGCTGTTACAGGTATCGCATATGTTACAGGCTACAGGTATGAAATATTTTCGAAAATTTTAGCAATAATCTATTGCAATTGTCGAATAGACAAACATATTGAGTTGAACAAAAAACAGTTCGATGTGAAAGAAAGCTCAAAAATTTAGAAAAATTGCGCTTTTCAACATCGCAGGCTAAGATCGGGGCAGTTTCAGTTATTAAAGTCTTATCAATTCTGAAATATTCATACATCAAGACGTTTTTGAAATTATATAGAAAAAAACTTTGCTCAGTGGTTACTGCAGCTACAAAATGGAAAGTGAAGCAAATAGGCTTCGAAAGATATGGAAAACCGCATGCTGTTGCTGTAATGAACGTTTTTCGGATTGATATATTTTTCATCATTCTACATATTTTCGATTTTTTCTATCACATACATTTTTCCTATTGATTCTGAAGTACTCGAATTTTGAAATTCATTGAGTTCCGAATTTACTGAATTTTCGTCAGCGATGTGCTCAATGATTGGAAAATTGTACTATATTGTTTAGAGTCTTATTTTCACAATATTCAAACTATTTGATGCGGTCAAATTGAATCCAATCGCGCATTTTTTGTTAATACCAAGTTTCCATAATCATCTTTTTCAGAGAAATGGTAATTTGGGGTGAAAATATTCGCCGCCGTGATCCTTCCTATTTTTGCCGCGCTGCCGTCGATCAGTGTTGTGATTGGGTAATTTCCGATGTGAAAATCGTTTGCGATTGTCGACGACCTAGCGATATAGCTTATTTCGAATCGAATTTTAGTTCGAAAAATCATCGCGTTCTTAAGTTACGAATAGAATCCGATAAGAAAACGCGGACATCGCGCGGTTGGACGTTTACTCCCGAGATCGACGATTCAGCGACCGAAATTTCTCTAGACAACGGTGTTTCGTGGGATTTTATATTGAATAATAATAATTCGAACGAAGATTTCGGACTAGAATATGCAAATTTTCTGGAAATTGTCCTATCGCGAAACAAGTATGTATACTCAATCAGTTTTTAATCCTTCTTCAGTTTAGGCTTTTTTTTTAGTCATTTTAGGAGCCTGGGCTCCTAAAAATTCGAAAATGGCTCCTAAAATTTTACTTCAAGGAGCCAATTTGGCTCCAAAAAATTCAACTGAAGTTTAACCGAATTTTAGTTATTTTAGTTATTTTAGTTATTTAATTATATTATATATCAAACAACTTTACATGAATGCGTTTCTATTTTGAAGATCTCATAAACAAAAAACGATTTACTACTATTTTTAACTGTTTTTTCCGAGATAATTTTGTGTTTCAATGTAACAAACGCTGGCGTTAAGCGTGGTTTTTCTCTGGTGAACAGACTAAAGACGAAAACTCGGTTGCAAACAACAGTAAGGTCTTACTCGATCAAGAAATCAAATAGCAAAATTAGATTTTTCATCGATCATCAAATCAGGCTGAACATTTGAACGTCTTGATGCGTTTGCAGAAATGCCACAGCAATTATAATAATTTTGATTTCGGAAGTGCTTACAAAATAAGGGCTAAAGAAACGCGATATAAAACTGGTGATTTTGCTAAGAAACGTAATGAATAAACGTGTCGTGCTTTGACTGAAAATAAACTTTTTTGATGAGTTCCGTTTTAAAAGCAAATTCAAAAAATTTGCCCTATCTGTGATACAAGTAAATTTGGATTAAATACAATCAAACTATACGAATTATATAATTATATAATTATATTATATTAATTTTTATCAATCAAGTGTGCATTGATTGTTTATGGCCCCTAAAAATGTCTGTTTGGCTCCTAAAAATTTGAGTCTAGGAGCCATTTGGCCTGTAAATTTTTGACGAAAAAAAAGCCTGCTTCAGTTTTCGGAAGCTGAGTAATTTCAACGTTTTAGGCGTGGGATTCGTGGCACTTATGTTAGATTACAGATTATTGTAGTAGCAGGACTCGCGCAAATGTTAGCTTACTACTGGATCTGAGTGAGACGAGAAACCTACATTTTTTTAATTATGTAGAGAAACGAGCATGAGTTTGAAGATTCTAAAACAGAACGATTCCAGAAGTGTAGGATTAACTCGAACGACTCGAAAACAGGATGTTCACTGTAGTAGAAGCTTTTGTGTCGAAAATCTGACGCAAGTCTTTGCAACGCGCACAATCGCACGAATCCCTCTGCATGGTGTTACGCAAAAAAGAGCTTAACGAATTCTTCTATCCAATGAAATATATATTCCATCTGTGGACTAAGCATGTTACTACAAATAAACTTGGTTCAAAACGTGTAGGTAGGTATGAGAATGAGCTGGAAGTTTTTATGTGGGAGAAAAAAAGCAGAAGATGAAAAGTAATGATAAGAAGGAAGAGAAGAAGTATGACCAAAACAGTGAGAATATATAAGCTGATGTAAATACTGCAGGATGTTTTGTGAATTGTTTGAACTGATTATTGATTGTTTGAAGTTATCCGTTTTTTAAATTTTTTGAGTGCTTTTTGTTGTTAGGTTTTAAAAGGGCATAAATTAAATATAATGCTTTGCGATATAGCTCATGAAGTGCAGAATTCAATGCTCTACAAGATGAAAT
This sequence comes from Romanomermis culicivorax, assembly GCA_963922205.1. NCBI lineage: Eukaryota > Metazoa > Nematoda > Enoplea > Mermithida > Mermithidae > Romanomermis > Romanomermis culicivorax. The sequence continues at coordinate 452,056 of CAWUHX010000194.1, forward strand.
GTGACAATTTTACGTAGGGTCCACCCATATGTCTACAGGGATAGGGTCATTCTTTATGGGATACCCCGTAGACCCGTAACTAGAGGGGGAATTCCCCACCTGAAATGAAATCGAACAAATATTTTTAGTCTGTCTGATAATGCAGCTTCAACCGAAAAGACGCATTGTGGTTAACTTTAGAAGGCCAAAATCTCAAAATTTTCCGGCGTTATAATCATATAGTCATGGGGGAGAAAAACCAGACGAATATGTAGGAAGAAACCAGGCAATAAAAGTAGAATTATCGGAAATTGACGCTTAGAGCATGTTGAGTATTTGCTAAGAACGTCTTATCCCAAGTTTGAAAGAATAAGAAGCATTTGGTAAGTTTTAACAGCACTCTGAAAATTGAGTGAAATTTCGAAAAACCTCAACCATTTTCACGCATTTTTAAGGCATTTTTGGCGTCACGCAATTGACCGTGTTTTGAAGTTGTGCAATCTCTGACATGTTCCACATATAAACACCCCTAAGGCCTCTTCACAAAAAAAAATTTTTAGTTGTTGATGGCATACTGTAGCCTACTGTAGGTTTTCAAATCCGGGGGGGGGGGGGTAAAAAACCAGTATGGGGTAATAAAAAACCAATCATTTTTGTTAAATTTAATTTAAAATTTTGAGTTTTTGGAGCTCTGTTATGCATACATGGACAAACTATTTCGGTTCATCTGGTACCAGCCAGCCAAAAAACTTGGTTGGTTCCCGAATCGTTTTGGTGGTTGCCATGCCAAACAAGGGTAGGGGACCAGATGCATAGTACATTTATCTTGTAGAAAATGTACAGAATGCAATCAAAGTTGATTTTCAAGCTTAATCCAAAGTCTACACATTTTTTAGAACATACCAGTGTATCCAGCAAACCTGAAAAATTATGCCTGGAAAATTCGAAAAATTCTATTCTGAGAACTTGAAAAAGTACGTTTTTGTGTATTTTAGAAAGTCAAAATGTCAAAATTTTCCGACGAATAGCGCCGGTGTTCATTTATAAAATTCGGCTCAAGCGCAACATTTAGAAGTCAAGTACCTGCTATAACTCAATTAGCTTTCAATTCGATTCTTATGTTGATCTGATTAGTGTATTTTGTCACTGTGGGTGTTACGAATTGTGATAGTTATAGGCAGATTAATATGGAAAAAATCATTGTGATGAAAATTTTGCAGTGTGCTTTGTATGGACTATTTAGCATTGTATGATTGAATAACATTCTTGTTGAAAAAACTGGAAAATTCTGGAAAAATTACCCGGAAAGGTCTGGGAATTTCACTTTGAAATTTGCTGGATATCTTGACATAGGGACCAAATACATATCAGTCAAACTGAAGAACCAAGCTCGGTTTTATAGTCACTTAACGCTTTTAGTTTAGTCAAAAAAATATTGAGGCATCCGACATAGTCCCAACTTATTTCATACATTTCTAGCATGCTGGGCGGATGACGAATAAACCAGGCCCACATTTGGTATCGTAGACCGGAGTTGGATAGAGTTGAACCCCACACATGTGACAGAGCTCCAAGGTCTAAATGGATCAATCGACCTTTGTATGGCTGGATCATCGATAGGCCAAAGTTTTGGGGGTCATTGAAAAAATCGAAATAAGCAATTGTCTAAAAAACAAAAGACTGTCCAAAATACTCTCCTTGGTGCATTTTTTCGAGTTTCTCTCAAGTTACAATAGAAGAATTGTTCAATGGTATGCTCGTATATGCTACGTGCCTAGAAAATTTAGAATTTCTAGCCTTTGAAATGCACTGAAAAGTTTCTTTTATAAATTTTAAAAGTTTTCAGCGTGTCAATCTTGAGCTGTAAATAAAAGATATTTTAGGAAATTAACTGGCGTACTTGGATGACTTTGTGAAAGATTGTTCTGTCCAACGATGTAGTAATGTATAATTTTGCTTCATGGACACGTGCTAGAAAATTTGAGATCTCAACGTAATAAAATGCACGAAAAGCCTTTTCCGCTTCAAAAATATGCTTGATACATAACCATATGCGGCGCCAAAACTTTGGGGTTTCAACCTTCTAACAGGCACCAAAATGTATTCCTTTCATCTCAGTGCACTTTTATCTACAGTCAATAATCAGCCCGTAAAGAGGGGGCGATTTCTGGTGGGGTTCTTATGACACTGCACCTGTAATTCCGTGTATGTGTTTTTTTCTATACAAGACAAACATTATTGTCTCCGTACAAACATTTTTTTGGTATCTTTTTACAAAATACATAAAATTTTGTCCGCACTGCATGGTCAGGAAACTCTTCCCCAGGCTCTAAAATACAAAAAATACCGCAAAATTTCCGGGCTCTATTAGTTTAATCCTCCAGATTAGTCTATCCACTGTTTTACCTAAATCGTGCTTTTTGAAGAAAAATCTTCGGAAAAATGTTGGGATTTGACATAAAAATGTGAATTTTGGCGCATGTTAAAAGTCTGAAATCTCAATTTTTCCAGATTTTTGTAACTGTTTCAAACATGGAGTGGAATTTGAATTCAAAAGCATCATAGAAGTAATTTTCAGGAAAAATTTCAAACTTAATGAAAGAAAAGCATGAGTATATTTTTTAGTTTGTAAAACGAAAAATAATAAACAGAAAATTTGAACCTTATGTTTCTCTGATAAGTTATTGGGAAATTGATTTTCCAACATAAAGCTGTATTCTTCAATACCACGCACTTTTGGACTATATAAATCATGAACTTGAGTGTTATCTGGGAGAAGATTTGTGCAAAAATACACGCAAAATCCTGGTTTTTTAGTCAACAAAAAATTTACTTCGCAAAAAAATTTTTGGCTGTTTTTTTTGCATGTCAAAGATACTCGCACAAATAAAACACTGGAGTTCAATCAATTTTCCAATTACAAATAAGATAAAAACTAGCCTCTGATCAAGCCTCGCACATGAAACGCTTGAGGAATCGATGGGAATCAAGAATCAATGGTCCACCAATTGAGAATTTCGATTCAAAAAATATGCTGCCCAATTGCCCGGTTTGCGAAGTGACCAGCAAAAGCCAAATCATCAGATAAAGTCGAGAAAGCTTATGTAGCAGGCAACAGATTATTCTAAAATATTCATTTATCCACTAGTGGAGGATCTTAACTATATGTCATTTCAATTTATATTTACATATTGAAAAGAAAATTCATGCCTATTATTATATTCATCTGCTTGAACAAACAATCATATCATCATTAAGTCATGAATAAATGCTTCACTGGATTCTATTGCTGGTCAGTGATCACGGTAGTTAATTCCTTGATCGATTGGTTAAATTTCATAGATGTTTGATTTATTCCTTTTTTGGTTGGTTGCTTGATTCTTTAGTTGATCAGTTAGTTAGCTGAGATTGATTTCTTGATTAGTTGGTTCACTGACATTGTGATTTGATTGGTTCCTTGATCGGTTCATTGATTCTCTGGTAGATTGATTGATATACCGTAAACCGGGATGACTTGAGCCACTTTTCACGAAAAAGTTTTGAACTTTTCTCCATATCTTTACAAATACAAGTCCAATTTTCATGAAACATGATCAGTTTTGTAGAGCAATGATCAGTTATTCATAATAAAGCAGCGTAGTGGGTCAGATTTGACTCACTGCGCTGATTTTTTAAAAATCGGTGGGTGGCTCAAGTCGCCCCCGGTTGGGGTGACTTGAGCCACGTAATAAAAAATAATGGTAAAAATGTATTTTGGACCAATTAACCCACTTGGGTGAGATGAGCCACTGAGCATGTTTTAAAAAACTTTATTCCTAAGTCACTTCAGTATAAACGCGCAAATAGAAAGAAAAATGGCAATTATGGCATATTATGTAACGTGATCAAGATCATAAAATCGAAAATTGGGCAAAAATCAATGAAACTGACAAATATTGACCCGTATTACGTCTTGATTAGTCAATTTTTCTGTTCGAATCAAACACCAAAAATGAAAATTTTGGTTTTCAACCACCATACCTGATACCTGTAAGAGGTCCGACCAGTTGGGGGTGGGTAAACCCAAAATTTTGGGGAGGATGGTCGAAAAACCCCCCAAAAAATCGAAAAAATTTCGAAATTTTTCCCAAAAAAGCCACTTTTTTCCTGATTTTTTCCAATTTTTCCGAGTTTGGGGTGGCGGGGGGTTGGGTATAGGGTTGACCAAGTTGAGGGTGGGGGTCCCCCCCTCAACCTCCCCCTCCCAATTACAGGTATCTCAATCACACTGAATGAACAGTGGAAGTTTAATAAGACACTTGATAAGAAAATTCATAAAAAATATTTGTCGAAAAACGCATTTTTAAAAAGTGGCTCAAGTCGCCCCAAAAAGTCACCAAACACCGGGGTGAGATGAGCCACCTCTTTTTTGCGAAACCTGGGCTTCGCTTTGCAAAAAGCAGTAATTAAAAAAATGCGCGAGCCTTTCAGCTTTAACTTAAAAAAAGAATCATCTCGCGTCAAAAAAAATTCACTGAGATACAGTCTTTATTATAGCACCTTACTTTTTTCCGATTGATGATGCCTCGCTTCAAAATTGAACAGAACCACAACGTGGCAAAATTATAAAATAAACTATAATACGTCCGAAACAGCAAAGACAGATGTATATTATGGACGTAGTTAGTGTGCCTAATGACGATTCGTTATGTTGAAATTATCGATTGAATCTTTTTCCTGGCCAAGTGGCTCAAGTCGCCCCGGTGGCTCAAGTAACCTCAGTTTACGGTACTGATTGTTTTCACTCACTCCCTGACTGATTGGTTGACTAAATGATTCACTCTAATTTTTGTTGATTCCCTGGTTGGTCGGTTTACTGATTCTCTGGTTGGTTGGTAGTTTCCCTAATTGGTTGGCTAACTCATTGATTTCCTGATTGGTTGTTTGATTGATTCATTGATTTCGGGTTGGTTGAATGATTCCCTGATTGGCTGCTTGGTTGTTTCCCTGTTTGGTTGGTTGGCTCATCAGTTCCCTGGTTGATTGTTTCCTTGATTCGTTCATTGATTCACTGATTGGTTGGTTGCTTTACCGATTCCTCGATTTTTTGGTTGGTTGATTACCTGATTGATTATTTGTTTCTCTGATTGGTTGGTTGGTTTATTGATCCCCTCGTTGGTTGTTTTTCTGATTGGTTGGCTAGTTCATTGATTCTCTGGTTGGCTGGTTAATTTCCTGATTGGTTGGTTGATTCTCTGACTGGTTGGTTGATTCATTGATTTCGAATTGGTTGCATGATTCTCTGATTGGTTGCTTGGTTGTTTCCCTGATTGGTTGGCTGGTTCATTGATTCCCTGGTTGGATAGTTGATTTTCTGATTGGTTGGTTGTTTTCCTGATTGGTTGGTTGGTTGGTTGATCCATTGATTTCCGGGTTGGTTGAATGATTGAACAGCTGGTTGTATTCCTGATTGGTTTTTTGGTTGATTCCCTGATTGGTTGGTTGGTTGCTTCACTGATTTCCTGATTGTTAGGTTGGTTGACTCCCTGATTGGTTGATTGGTTCATTGATATCCTGGTTGGCTAGTCGATTTCCTGATTGGTTTGATTGATTCCCTGATTAGTTGGTTTTGTTGGGTGGTTAATTCCCTGATTGATTGGTTGGTTGCTGCACTGATTTTCTGATTGTTTGGTAGGTTGTTTGCCTGGTTTTTTGATTGGTTGCTTCATTGATTTCTCGGTTGATTGGTTAATTCCCTGATAGTTTTTTTGATTGTTTTCCTGATTGGTTCATAGACTGATTAATGGTTCACTCATTCTCTGACTGATTGGTTAGTTAATTGATTCCCTGGTTGCTTGGTTCATCTCTAAATTCGCAATGTCGTTTTATCTCAGTTAAAATCCGTTCACACACAAAACATGATGTGGTGCTGAGAATCAAGTCATCTGGTACCGAGATCGCCTCATCTGGTACCGAGTTGCATCCAGTTGAACCCATTGTCCAGGTATGCTGTCATGTGTATTTTGATGTTTTTTGCATCTTTCGCTGTGTGCTCATTTGGCAAAAGATAAAGCAAATAAAAAATTGTGGAGTAAAAAAACCAGGTGTGGGGGAAAACCAACATAAAAAACCTATGTCGGAAAAAAACCAATGTGATAATTTCATGCTGAATCTAGTTTTTTAAACAAATAGTTCAAAAGTCATAATGTGACTATATTTAATCGAAACTAATCATAGGGCGCAGCTTGGAATCCAAAAATCGTTTGTTTTTTCTCAACATTGGTTTTTTTCTGCCACATTTCGGAAAACCTGGTTTTTTCAGACTTTCACCTTATCATTTCTGGCTCCGCCAAAACTTGATCAATAATTTTTTGATTTGTTTGCTATATGCCTCTATACGACTTACGAGAAATGTGACACAGTTTCTCCCCACATCTATTATGGTTATGTATAAATTCGAGAAAAACAGTTTTTTGGTTTTTTCCCCAATGACTGACTATACATGTACGTGGGGAGGGGTTTGACCCACAGTAGATTTTGATTTGCTGACCCCTAGCAGATTTTACCACGCCAGCAATGATTGAGAAGATGACGAATGAAAATGAGAAAAAGAGAGGAAAAAGTTGTCATAAAAATTAAAATGATGCTCTTGTTTAACAATTTTTCTATACCAAGCATACTTGATTCCAAAGAAGCAACATAAAAACTTTCAAAAGTTCTGTCTGAGCAAATAATTTCACTTATCTGACTAATATAGGTCGAAGAATATGCTGCTTGGAATGTTAGAAGACTTTCTGAGACCTTTCTTTTCATTATCAAGAACGAAAAAAAATTTTCTATTCCACCCCCTGTCGTGGCTGACCCCCAGTAGAATTTCAATGCTGTGCATGTATGGTTATAATAGTAATTGTTTTCTACCAGGCACAGCTGTTAGCATATCTGCTTCCACTTACTAATTAGCCTCCAACAGTTTCTATGAATTGAATTACTCTATCTCTTTTTTATTCGTTGAGTCAGTATTTTGCCAAAAATTGAGATTTTTGATGAATCCTCTAAAGGTTTGCTCTAGCTAGCTCGGAATATTTCAAACGTTTTCAACGTGAACTTTTGCACTTATAAACGATGAAGATTCTTATAAACGATGAACATTCTAGACTGCAACTTAGGAGCTTCTGTTCAGGAATGTCTGTTGCAATGATTCATTTTCCAGGGTTTTAGAATATAAAAATTCGAAAAAGTTTATATTCCAAAACAATTAGAATCAAAATAACAATCTATAAGATGATTTTCATGTTGCGAAGATTCATTTTCCAGTGTCTTAGAGTGTAAAAATCCGAAAATTTTTTCCGACGCTATGCGCCAGAAAAAGAAATACATGAAATTCGATATTCATAATCAGAATCACAGAAACGTTCATAGCAGATGAATTCTTAATAAATCTTTCATTAATATGCTTTAAGCTGTTGTAGAACATTGAACCAATATGTTGTTCATCAGCTCAATGCGATTTCCTGATTAGAATTTTCTCATTTTTTACCGATTTTTTCAGGTTACGGACTTCTTAAACATCAGAATGTTTGGGTATGCTCCTAAAATGAAGAAAAAAACATTCGTGACCACATTATAAACGTTTTTAGAAATGCGGAATATTTTTGGAAAATGAGGAAAAAATTTTGGGTATGGTTCTCATGTGGAAAAAATCATCGAGGAAAAAATGGTGTGCAGGTTTATCGTCAGAATATAATGATAGGTGATGGAAGTATATCGTTTCGTTTACTTTGAATAGATGATTTTATCTTCATAGTTTAATAGAAATTAAAAAATAACTTTCGATCATGAGTAGTCTATCGTCTGTTTTTCAAAAGCAAGTTCTATTTTATATTTTCAGCATTTTCTGCCAAGCCGTACGTCATATAGAAGTGAAATTTTGTGTCGACATTCAACTAACACTTGGAAATTTTTTGATTGAAAAACAGTATTTTCAAGTCACCTAATATTTGTGTCATTTTTCAGTATATTAGCATTTTATAAAAAGCAGACTATAAATTATCTATTTAACTGTCCATTTTCATAGATTTCTCGAGCTTAAGGTAGCTAAAAGTCGATTTGTTCTAGAGTTTCGCTCCAGACCCTATTAGGAGGCTTTTGGGGACGCCATTCTGAACCTCTCAGCATGACATTCAGTAGCAACGCGAGTTTACCAGGTTGAGTATCGTCTATGTTAAACATTTTTGGAATCCCCCTGAAATTACTCCTGGTTACGTGCCTGATGGTCATGAAAATTATTGAAACTACAGTAATATCTTAATTCCCACATAATTTTTCATTTGAAGGGCAGGCGTCATCTTAGATAACTTACTATACTGTAGTCTGTACAGCGAACAAGTTTGGTCGCTTTTTTCAACTTTCATTTGGCAAACTACAAACTAGTTTTCTGCTTCTTTACTACTATTCGTTGTTGTTCAATCGAAAGTTTTATTTCATCCATATTTGATGCGCATTCATTCGATCATTCATGTAATTCTCATAAATTCGTGCATTCTGTCCATCGGATACAAATTTCCATCTTGGAACATATTCAATGTCAGACATGATAATATTAGAAATCCCAGATCATTGACTGTTGCGATTAAAGATATATCTTCAGGTAGAATGCTCTTTCTTATCTACGACTACATTATTTAATGTGTACATTGATGTTGAAGTTGATGCTTTTTCGATATAGACTCTGATACTTTTAAAGTCGAGCAGCACGTTCAAAAAGTTTACCAAAATATGGTACTTCAATGAAATGAGATGAGGTGAGATAATAAAAGACTCCATTTTCAGTGAAAAACGACTCGAAAACAGCGAAAAATAGATTACTCCATATCAGAGATGTATCGGACCCAAAGTTTTAAGAATATCGGGTCCGGGACCAAAATTTTAGGAATATTGGATCCTGGTCCAAAATTTCAAGAATATCAGTTCCAGGTCCGATTTCGGGTCCCAAATTTTGAGAATATCGGGTCTGGGTGCAGCAAAATAGTTGGGTAATTTCGGGTCTCATTTTGGGCCCGGGTCTGTTATATTTTTCCACATGCTATTCTGTGTGCCTTTATTCAGAAACGATTTCTGAGAGATTTGACCTACTGTTCCATTGTATCTGAAAATGAGATATTTTGAGTGGTTTTATTTGCTGAGTATTGTGACAGCATATATTCGGCGCTAAAGTCAAAATTCGCATACCCATATTACTCCAAAAGTTGAAAGTTTTACATTTTTGGCATTTCTCAGTCTCTTTGAGAGTTTGGAAGTATAAATCTTCAAATGTTCATTATATGCAGAAAGTATGAAAGAAATTTTGTGACATCTTACTCTCTTAGGGCCGAATCGCTGAAGGTGGAGAAAGTAAAATAGGAGAAAATTTGGAGTATTCAAGGAGCAAATTTGGAGCAGTCGAGGAGTAAATTCAGAGAGAAACCTTTTTTTTGCATCGCAGAAGGTGAAGAAAGTAAAGTAGGAGCAAACTCGGAGAAAGTTTGGAGCAAACTAGGAGAAGAAGACAAGAAAATTTTTCTGGATATTACTTCTGCTAGGAGCAGAAGTAAATTCGGAGAGAGGCATACTTTTGCCCTGTGAGAAATAGTGGCGATGGAATTAGTGGATTTCTTTGACCATTTGATAACATTGACAATCTCAAGAGACATGAAGAAGAAGCTATTATACCAGGAATGAATCCAATTCAAAGAAGAAATGCTTTCGCGAACTTTATGACGACAAACAATTCTACGCCTGATATCGAATTCAGAAAGCTGCCACTCCTCTGATTTTCCACCAGGCTGTCTTTTTTGCTTGGAGTCAGTTCTTTTGTTTTCCAAAATGGAAGCGTGTGGAGCCAGACACTCAACCAAGAAATACAGCCCTTCAGAAGTGAACTTTGTATTCCGTTTCCTATTCTCCATATCTGAAAAGCGATGGTCACAGTGAAAAAAAATCAATGATCAAAGCCAGACAATCAATGACGAGGCGAGAAATATCTACCTTTCATATGCACTGCTCACTGTGAGCGTTGTGAAAGATGTTTTGGAAAAACTGACATGTAAAAATGTCTGTACTTGCTCCAAGTTTTCAGTCACTAATAAGTAACTGGAAACTCTAACTCTTGCAATCGAAGGGCACTCAGGCCTCAGGGTCTCCCCAGATGCATCCTAAAGGTTTACACAAATAACGAGAACTCACTATAACAATATCCAGGAATGCCGGAACTGTCCCTGGTAATGGTTCCTGAATGCGCGAGTAATAAAAAATAATAATAATAATAATAATAAAATATTATTATTCAATATGTAAATCGGGGGGGGGGTGTCGACGTTCCGCTTTACTAGGCCTAAAATGAACAAAATATAAAGAATATGGACACAACTCACCCACAACCCAGCAAAGTACAAGAATAATCAACTTCCTGTCTTTTTGGTCGAATTGTGACTTTGCCGATTCACCAATTTTGCATAGATGTGGGATTACTGCTACCGTAAGTACATCCCCAACATCCCTCGGGCCTTGAAACTGACCAATGGGAGGTGAAGAAGGAAACTGTGAGCAGGACTTTTACCTTTTAGGGTGTGACCTACTACTGGATCCCAACTCCATAACAGATTATGATCTGACCCTGAAGGGTGTACAGGTCATAATCGTCATGACCTGACCCTGAAGGGTGTATGGGTCATGACAACCTCCAACATCAAGTCTTTTACTAGGTTACCCAGGTCTGTCCACTGAGATGCTGCGGCATGATTGATCACTGATTGAGCATCTGACGGATCGACGACTCTGCGCCGGCTTGACTTTCCCTGGCTCGGCCAGCATGCCTTGAGGCTCCTAGGTCCCTTCCTCCACAATTGATCATCTTGTCCCATTTAGTGATGTGGAGTGTCTTTGGTAGCAGCATGCCAATCCCTGCAGTAACTGGCTACTGTCATCCGCTTCTCACCCATTTGGTTGGCCATTTTTTCGCATGAAAAATTAAAATACTATTTGATGAACAAGTATTTACAAAACTAGTAGGGCGAAAATATTGAGAAAAAATTTAAAATATGCGGCACAAAATGACAAGAAAATAAAATCTACAAGGCACAAAAATAAGGACAAGAAAAATTTATCAGGCACAAAATGACGAGATTGGAATACAAAGAAAAAACAATAACAAATGCAAAAAATAAGTGAAATAATTTTAAACCAAAAATGTGGACTCAAGTGATGAGCTTGGCTGGAAAACGAGATTTTGAAAGCAACAACACAACCAAAAGTTTCAATAATATTTTTGTATTTCATAATGTTTTTGTGTTTTTGTATTTTTTAAAATAAATGAAATATGAGTCAAGAACAGAGGATTTTAGACCAAAATCTTTGCAGCTAAAAATTTACTGTTGCTGCCCGCCGCCTTGCTGCTGGCTTTGTTGATGACCTCTGCGACCTCAGAATGCACCACACGGGTGTTGTCCTCAGTATATACCTCGGCCACCAACATAACCAGCTCTACCCCTGTTTGGATTGTTGAAATGAAACTGGCCTGGTTAGGCACCCCTTCCCCGTCCTCCACGAGCTCTCCTAGCACCCTGTGGATGCTGTATAGGTTGCTGTTGTTTCCGAACAGTTCTGGAGGCTTGCCCAGTGCCAACACTGGGGCCAGCCGAGACCTGGTTGGTTACACCAACCATGGCTCCTTGACCACCAGCTTGACTGCTTGCGAGTCCGGGTGCCCGAAAGGTCTGTCCTGCATCATTCTGAACTTTGCTAAATTTGGCAGTAGTCAGAGGACTTGGGCTACCTGACCTTTTGACATCCATCTCCACCAATTGCTGACTGTAACTATACATCACCAAGTGATAGACAGTCTTAAAAACATCCGAAGCAATGGCACTCCAATATTCCCGTAACAGCATGATGTTTGCGAACACTTTGGCTGAGACTGATCATTTACCAATCTGCTCAGCCATAAGCGGTGCATAGTCAAGCATAAGGAATATTATCAAACACAAATATCTGAGCGCTGTAAATATGACACTCGCTCGATATTCTGTGAGCCATTCAAGAACAATTTCATGAATGATCCTATCCCATAGTGGCCCTGGAATATTTCGCGAGTCCTATAAAAATCCTCCTTGGACATCAAACTGTGGCTGATACAGTTTGTATATAGTCCTGACCACTTTATTGACCATCAGCCAAATCTCTGGATCTTCAAACTGCTCATGGCAGAAATAATTAGCCAATTCTGCTGTAGCAAAAGAAATTGGACCTCTGGCTCTACTTTTATCCTTGCTAACTTTCCAAAAATCCAACAATACATCCCGGAATAATTCCACCGTCATTTCTGGTGTTTGTTGACTTGTGTCAACAGTAACCCGAGTTAACGGCTTTATTTTCCCAGGTGTAAAGATTTGAACATTTTGTCCTGCAACCTGTGGCTTGTTAGGAGCTCCCTGCACCTTAGACTGAGGCCATCCAGAAACAGAGGTGTCGGTAGCCTGCGACAGAAATTGTGTGGACTGACTCTTAGCTGTAGATAAAATATCTGTAGAGGTAGTCTGCGACATAGGAGTAGTTGAAGATACGGTAGTCACAGATACTGTTGCTGAAGCTGGAGCAGAAGTTTTGGCAGTTTTTGGCTGTGTAACCTTTGCAGGCTGCACAATTGCCTTTTCTACCTTTTTCTTCTCCTGACGGGCTTTTGTTTTTCGTTTCTTTTTCAAGTTAACAAAAACTTGCCTATCATTTAATCCTTTTTCTTTCATATTTTTTATAGCCTCAGCAGTATACTATCCGGGAACACCTTCTACATTCCAGGTCAAGGCATAACTTGAATTTCCTTTTTCTTCCTCAGCCAGCCGGGCCGCTAACTCTTGTGGTGTTTCCAAAACAGTATGGATAAGTGTCCCAGCTGTCTGATCTTCCTCCTTCTTTTTCGCACCTTCGGTGTTCATGTATTGACTTTGTCATACACGTTCTGCTCATCCTGGGCAATCAGAATTTCTTCCAACTGAGCCTGACTTTCTACGCTAGACAAGTACTGACTTGCATCCATAGTAGATGCTTGTATCACTTGCGGCATAGGTAAGCCCGGCGGCGGTGGCAACATTTCTGTCTGCAGTTGCATCACAACTTGTGGTTGTGATTGCAGCTCCGTGACAGAAGATGCCGTCAACGCTGATTCAGCTACCTCCGGGTCCGCAATCGAAATATACAATAATGCGTCTCCGTCATCGACCTGTTTGCAGCTTTCCTCTCCCAGGAGCACACAATCTACCTCTTCCTCACTCTCCAACTCCGTAACATCCTCATCCACTTGCCCTGACCGAACTGTAGGTTCATCATCAGGGTCAAGTATATCAGATTTCATCCTGAAATCAGATTGTTTGGTTTCATTACCATATGTATAGGTAACCATAGGTAATTCCATCAGCAAAGGGCTCCGGTGAATACATTTTTCAGGAAATTCATATGTATACATCGGCTAGTCAGCTGGTATGCATCTAATTTGATTCAATTGCAGAGTAGGCATGTCTGGTGCCAGGCCATATCGCAGCGAAGGGGTTTTGGCTCCGAATTCCGCATAGTAGAACCTTGTGTAGAAAAAGCAGTTGGCCCAATAATCCCTATTATGGGTTATATTGTCCTTTGCTTTTTCTGTTGAAATTGGAGAGCCTATTTTGTCACGGAAGCTTAACCTAATAGGCATAAAACCAAACCTATTTTGCCAGCTCGTAACCCATTGGTCTTTTACAGCACATTCAGGTTCCATTGGCAGCAAGGATGCTACTATGCTAAAATTCTGTAAAACTGTATCATCAGTCTTCCATGCCATCTTTTTAATCAATTCTGCATCCTCCTTGGAGTAGGATTTGAGGAAATTATAATTCAATAATTCCCTCAGTATGTAATCGTACTCGGCACAGCTATGAGGCCAGAAAACAAAGAATGGTAGAGGAATTAAGTTGTATGCCTTCTCCAACGCAGAAAACTTTGTTGAGTCCATAACATGCTCATAATTCCTCAAGTCCACCATCCAATGGTCTCTGTCGTACTTAGCCATACCGGTGTCGATTTCCACTGGTTCGTAGCAGTTCATTCCAAGTTGAAATGATTGCAGCTGCTTCGACCAGTCCTGTCAAGGAGTTTTATTCATGGCAAGACCTGCTGTGATATACCATATGACATCTACTGGATCCGTTAATTTGAAAAATGAAACCCCTTGCAACATTTCTGTATGCAGTTGGTTAATCACCTCCTTTGTCCTATTGACCTGTTGATCCATTGTATCTATGTCCTCCGGATCACTTAAATCCTCCCACTGATTTAATTTCTTTCTGCTATGGCCAGCTTTTAGCACCTTGGGATAAACCTCAGACAGTAAAGTGTGGTCCGTAGCTTTAGCAGGATTTTTAATATCCGCAGGACACGAATATGCTGGCAAGTCAGCCTGAAATTGTGTAGCCCACCTGGCCATTACCTCTTGCCACATCATGTGGTATACCTTGAATAACTGCCTTTTTAGGATGTCTTTCTCTTCTACAAAGTTTGGATCCTCGAACCCCGTTAGGTCTTGAGAATAGACTGTATAAAAGCAGAAAGCCAAGGTTTTCACTTGGGCCAGCGACAAAATATCATGGGGTATGTTGCTGTAACGCCACTCAATTCGCCACAGAACCTGTAGTGAAAGAACCCCAAGAATACAGCAATTGAGTAATAGGCATCCAAGCCAGCATACACAATTTCAGTATCCTGAATCTTGGAAGCCAAGAACTTTTCTCAAACTTTTTTGTCACAGAAGTCGCATTGATATTTGCCGACATCAGCCAAGTAATATTCCGTGAAAAGCCCTTTTAGTCCAAGGTTTTCAGGACACAAACCTAAATCATGAGTGTGATTGGCCATGGGCATCGTCATCATTCTGACCCAAATCTCACAATCCCAGTATTTTCCAAATCCTTGGAGTATACAGGCTTGTATGATTTTTGTCTTATCATGAGCTGAGGCCCCTGACCCCGATCCATAGACATTTAAAATCATGACTACATCGTCCACAACTTTGAAACCGACCAAGAAACAATCCATCAATGAAAGGAATGAAATCAAGAGATCCCATTCCTGCGGCTTCAATGTTATAAGGTCGATAACATAGCTGGAACCATCTATATGCACGAATGACACTAGCCTAGCGAACTCTTTCCCTTCCGGGTTCTGAATCTCTACCTTATAAGGTATGACACATACCTCGGCCTTCTTGACCTTTTCCATGTGGAATCCGACAAGGCCTAACCCCCGAAACTGGCTTGTGGCCAATTGTTTCAGGATTGGCTCGACATTGCATCCGTGGACCTGTTCCAGTTCCATTGGTCGTTGCAGCCCATATCCCATAGCACCGGTGAACCATTGTTCAATTTCGCCAATGCAGACCAGACATTTGATGTTGTAGTCTAAAAATCAAAAATAATTTGCCCCTTGACCATTTAAAAATCAAGCATTAGGCCACCACCACCAATTAAATAATCGAAATTGACCGGCACTGAATTAGGAAAAAGATTTAGTGTGGGGAAAAATAAATTAGTTAGAAAGGTTAGGTGTCAAAGTCATAAAGTAAGCAGGCCCGGTGGTTAATGCAAATGCTACACCAATTTTTCAGGAACCTCACATTTGCACCACCTCTCGCTTCTCAACATCAGCCACCATCAATTTACCACTTACCATAGCAATAAGTTCATGCCTCGGTACCAAAATTAAATAGTGAATAAATAACCAATTAAGGTTTTAATTAATCAAGAAATAAACTTAGTAAACCAGGGGCTTTAATAAATGCTTCAGAATCGGATACAAGGTAAAAACCATTAGATTTTGGCTTTTTAGGGCCATGAATCCATTAGATTTTTTCTTTTCACCTATCCCAACGTTTTGGAAACTTTTCTTCGAACTCATTTTCCCCTTGGTTGGCCCATTCAGAAAATTGAGCGTGAAGAAATGACACCTAAATGGGCAAATTCGTCCCACTTACCAAGAAATAATTAAATAAAACTCACCGTCGGTCAAAAAATATCGATTATTTTGGCGGCCTTGCGGTTGGCCCGCCTTCAAGTGATTGGCGTGCGTGCAATAATTTCGCACGAATGGGGCGATGCCTAATTTTGACATCAAAAATACAATTAAATTTTTTGAAAATCATTCTGCATTGTATTTTCTAAAGTAAACAAAATGTTAAAGAACATTTATCGTTACTTCAATATCAATACAATATATGAAATTACCAAAAATATTTTTTTGGGTCCTTGGGCTGGACAAAAATTTTTTGTTAGGAAAAATTTGTGGGACAGGGAGAACTATGAAAACAACTTTTGAAAATGAGAATGAAATTTAGTCTTAAACCTCCCCAAAATGTAAACCAAACATTTTAGCATCAGGTGTACAAATTAACAATATTATTCTGAAAATTTGACCCTTCGCTACACAAATTTAAAAAAGGTATTAAACGAATATAAATCGGTTAAATAACACAAAAAATAAAAATTTTATTCACATAAAATACACATATACGGCATTTTCCGCTAAAAATTTTTGAACACAGAAATAACGACCGGATGATCTTCAGTCTCCGCGAGATTTCCAGTTACAGTAACTGAAGTATCCCGGAAGACCTGTGACTTTTCGTGTCGAGACCATCTGGTACCTTCGTATTGAAAGTGTTTTAACCTACTTGTGAATAGGACCTGCTTTTTAAGCGGGTTATTCCAATGTGCTATTGTGAGCACATTTTCTTTCAATCTTTTATCATTGATGATGATATATGGTCCCTGCCAAAGTAACCCCTGTTTTTTCTGTCTGTCTACTTTCAACAGAACCCAACCTTGGTTTTTAAAACCAGAAGTCTTCATTTTGTTATTGAAATATTTCTTGCTGTCCTTAGCGGCTTTTTGTATGTTTTCGGCCATACTTTCGTACAAGTTTGTAAGATGGGTAGCCAAAACATACTTATAAGCCTCTTAGTCATTAGGCATGACTATTCTAAGGGCAGCAGTGAAATTGATACCAAAATTAACTTCATGCCCCTGCAGCAGTGAAAATGGCGAACATTTCGTTGCTGCGTGGGGTGTGGCATTATATGCAAATACTACTGGGCTGGGGTACCTTGGCCATTTATTGCTATCCTCAATTGTAACCTTTCACAGCTGCTTCATTAGAGTTTGGTTAAATCTCTCAACCATACCATTACCCTGTGGGTGGTATGCTGTTGTGAAAATTTTTCTGCTCTCTAACAGTTTACAGACTGCTTTCATAAGATCTGAATTAAATCCATATCCATTATCACTAAGAAGCTTTCTTGGGGTACCGTGCCTAAATATCACATGCTCTAAGAATGCATCCACTATGGTTTCAGCCATCTGATCAGGAATCAATATAGCTTCAACCCATTTAGTGAAATAATCCTGACAGACAATGACATATGGGCGAAGTTCCCTCAAAGGAGCGATCCCTACTATGTCCACAGACACAATATCCAAGGGACTCTCCAGTATAATGGGTATCAATGGGGATATGGAGCTTTTACCGGGAGTAGCCACTTGGCAGACAGGGCAAAACTTCAACCAATTTCTGACATCTTTTTCAATGCCAGGCCACCAGAACCACTGTTTGACAACACTCAGAGTTCTTTTGAACCCTTGGTGTGTCATTATAACGGCTCCGTGATATTGGTAAAGAATGCTGTCTCTGAGGGAATTCAGGACCACAATCTGATCATAGCGACGTCCCTTAGTTTCCCTATAAAGAACTCCACTATCCTCATAGAATCAATGATGATACTTTGTAGTGCTTTTGACCCCTAATCTTTCCCAAATAGGGGTAAGATAAGTGTCTTCTTTTTGCAATTGAGCTATAACTTTTAAATTAATTGGATAGTTGACCTTATCCTCATCATCATTTCCATCCTTTTCTCCTTCTTTCACCTCTTCAAATTCTTTTTCTCTATTTGGGAGAAGCCAAGCAATATTTTCAGGATCAATCGGTACAGATGTACCTGGTTCTTGATTTGCTGAACTCTGATCCTGAATTTTTGCTTGTCTTCTAGTTGTAACTGCATCAACTACCGTAAGCTTCTACACTTCATTTCTGATCTGCAATATATCTTTGGTAGTTGGTGCAATATTCTCCTTTTCTACCATCAATTCCTGGATATCCATCAATTCCTTGGTCTGCTCAGGGACAATTTTTTGTCTCTACTTTCAACTTCTTCGTCCCTTATGCTCTGAAATTGTTGTACCAATTCTTGGCTTTCAATTTCATTGATTTGAGTTTCCAAATTACAAAATAGAATTTTGAAGACATATTTCCACTTTGGTGAGTTCTTGTCCTTAGCATCTTCGGGTTCATCCTTCCTTGTGAGGAAATCAGTCATTGCATTCTGTCTACCGGGCACATACTCCTGGAATACCATCTTTTCAATTTATCATCGGTTTGAGTATTGACCTTCATTAATAAAAGAGGTTTATGATCAGTTTTGATCAATACTTTTTGTCCAAACAAATAGTGCCGGTAAACTTTAAGACCATAGACAACTGCTAGGCATTCTTGCTCTGTAGGACACCACTTCCTCTCATCTTCCTTAAGGATTCGGCTGCTATAGGCTATTACCCATTGGTCATATTTAGTCTCCTGATAAAGTACTGCTCCCAGTGCGGTTCCACTGGCATCTGTTTGGAGAACCAACTCCGCAGTTCCATCCAAAACAGGATACGGTAGAAATGGCACTGAGGTGAGTGCTTTTTTCAGTTCTTCAAACACTCCACAATGTTCCTCTGTAGCTCGGAACTTCTTCTTTCCCGTAGCGGTAAGCTTATACAAGGGTTCAGCCAGATTTGCAAGGTTTGGGATAAATTTCTTAGACCATTGCAGTATCCCCAAAAATTGTTGCATACCCTTCACACTATTGGGAAATTCGAATTCTGTAATAGCCTTCACTTTTTTCGGATCTAGTGAGATTCCATTTTCATCCAGTATGTGTCCAAGAAAATGAACACTTTTTGGAAGAAGTTCGCACTTCTCTGGTTTAAGTGTCAGCTTTGCTTTCTGAAGAGCTTGCAAGACCAACTCTAAATTCTCCAAATGTTCCTCAAAAGTCTTGGAGAATACAATGATGTCATCAATGTAGACCAAACAGATTTTCCAGACTAGACCATGCAAAACTCTCTCCATCATTCTTTGAAACTCTGCAGGTGCATTTTTAAGTCGGAAAGACATGACTTTAAACTGATATAAGCCTTCCTAACATATAAATGCAGTCTTCTCCTTGCTACTTTCCTCAAGTGGGACCTGCCAATATCCAGACTTTAGATCCAAGGTGGTATAAAATTTGGCATTACCTAGACAATCCAAATAATAATCCATTCTATGTATAGGATACCTATTGTCTTTAGTAACTTCATTTATACCTCTGAAGTCCACAACTGGTCTCGTGGTGCCATCCTTTTTCCCGACTAGGAAAAGTGGAGCAGCCCACGGTGACTGGCTGGGTTCAATAACCCCTTTATCTTACATGTCTTGGACTTGCGCTCTAATCCCTGATCTTTGGTTAATGGGAGCTCTGTAATAATCTTTTGCCACTAGCATTGCATTACCAGTATCAATTTCGCACATAAAATACGGTGTTGTAGTTAAGGGATCATTGGGTAAGCTGAAAACATCTCTGTATTTAGACAAATTTGCTACAGCTTTTTCCTTTAATTCCTCATCAATATCAGCATTGGAGGTCATTTCATATAGCACTTCCCTAAATGCCAATGCATCATGCACGGACATTCTGGGAGTGGCATTAAAATTATCTTCAACACTAAACATCCCACAACTTGTACTTTGTACTTCTGATACTCCTGAATTTTCTTGTAATATTGAGTCACAGTAGCCTACAACCTGATTAGGTTGCAATGGGCATCCGGAACCCGTATTATTCGAAATCATCAGAACAAAGTCTTCCCTATTACCATCAACCAGTGTGCTATCGATTCTAAATTTCTTTTCATCTTTATTTCCATCTATGACCAAACAATTCAGATCTGTTTTAGAAGATCATTCCCATAATCTTGCCTTAATAAGCACATCAGTTTTGTGTAGTATGTATACTTTGGTACATGATACCACTGGAACCACTATACCTAATTGGCATATCCTGGGGTATTGATCCTCTTCAGGAATTGAATGTACTATAAGTGCTTCCCCTATATGATCAATAGCTTGTATTTGACTCGCATAACCTTTAGGTACAACACTTATAGCTTTCTCAACTCTATTAAGCTTCATGATACCTTTACCAAAATCAATCATCGCTTCAACATCCAGATGTGCTAAAAAATCTGTTCCAATTATAAGATTTTCCTCAGCAGTCGGAATGATTATGGCCTTCACCAAGTCCAAATTCACAATGCATTTTAAATTGAATGTAACCATGTACATGTACTACTGCACCATCAGCAACAGTGACTTTTAGTATCTCTGGGTACCCGGTATATTCTTCATCAAAAGCTTCCTTAAAAAACCATAATGACATCACTGAACAGTGAGCACCAGTATCCACTAAAGCCTTGGTGTTAGTATTACATACAGTGACGTTTATGTGAAATGAGAGAGTTCAGGGAAACTTAGAAAACCTTAATCGTTCCTCCCGATTAGGAATTATCCCATGCTTGAATGACTTTGTAACCTTTGAATAATCCTCTTTCATCATGGGACACTTCAATACTCCAGGCCATTTCATCTCACTAACACCTTGACCCGTAGTGGCAATGCTATTAACACTTCCAGCAGATCCCAACTCTGTCTGACTCGACGTGGATAGTTGACTACTGGAAACTGCTTGAACACTTGGGCTAGGGTTACTGATTTGAACCTGACCTTGAGGGGGAGCTGTGATCATCAGCTGTTGGCTAGGCGCTGGCAGTTGTGGTGCCATATAGAGTTGCTCATTCCGCAATCTATTCTGGTAATCAATGAATTGTTGATAAGTATCATAATCCACATTATCACCATTATAACCTATGGCATGATCTCCTCTACTGCTCACTAACATATCCTCCTCTAAAGCCTCCAAACTGTTGCCTAAAACCTCTGTTTCCACCATATCGATTATCCCAATTACGTCCTTGTGCATTAATCCATTGAAGGGTTTTACATTCAGATGTGTCATGAGAGTTATTTCTATGGTATCCAAAATATGGTTTCATGAACTCTTTTCCACCAGGTTTTTGGGGTTTGCCCTCATTAACTTTGGCAGAAATTTCATTCAATTTAGCATCAGTCTTTTGGCTTATCTCCTGATAACATTGAGCCAACTTAGCAATCTCCTGTGATAACTTTGCTAGAACAGAATCACTGCTAGGTTCCTCAGGCTCTTTTCCCTTTTGGGGAGTAGTAGCCATTTGAGTCCCCTGTGAGTTATTCTCTTCTACAGAAGTATGGGAATCCTTCTTTTCTGACACTAGGATCAGGGCTTGCTTCTCTCTTCTTGCTTGCTGTCACATAGCTTTATTTTGAAACTGCCTTTGTGGGGCATTGCCAAATTTATTTCTACTGACATAAGCCACTTCAGCTTGCCCTTCACCCATGGTCACTTCATTTATCACAATTGGAGATTCTGCAGTTCCTCTCTTTTTATAAGCAGCTGTATTCCGCTTATCTATCTTGTGCACATCCTGTGCCAGATCATGCCATGTTTCATACTTCTCCCTTTGATCCAGCAGTTCCATTTGGTACTCCTGAGATGCTCTATAGAAAAAGGTATCAATTATGAAGCGATCTCTGAACTATTCAGTCTTATTAGGATATAATCTGTCTACTAGCACACTAATTCTCTTGAGGAATATCACTGGAGGTTCATCAAACTCCTGCTTTATGTTCATGAGCTCCCTAGTTTGCATACGGACATTTGAATCTGGAGCTTGCACTTTGAGCAACTTTCTTCGGGCTTTTTCGCAACTCTTGAACCTTTTGGCAGTAGCTTTCGGTACACCCTTAGAAAGTGCTCATAAGCAGCCAGCTTCATTTTATCGGTAGTCTCCAATGTGATCTCTGCTTCTAGATCATTTAGGAAGCTGACAACTTGTGTCTCAGTCATGTTATCCAGGAGTAGCTTTGGCTTTACAGCCTTCACTATATCTGACACAGTAGGCTCCAATCCATCCACTAAGGAGTCATCAGAATCTGATGAATTTCCTCATGTGGACTTATTGGATCGTTTGTGCTTGGAGGTAGTATGTTTGCTTTCCCGATGACTGCCTGCTGCTTCCTCATCAGCCTTTTGGAAAAATTGAGCAACTATATCACTTGCTTGTTCTTAAACAGCAAGTGGTTCAGTTACCCGTTTTTCCGTAGAAGCCTTTGATTTCACAGCAGGTTTGACAGTGAACTTTCCCTCTAACTCATCTGCTTCCATCTGCCGTAACCTTTGGTCATTGGCAATACAGGTTGCAGATGTCATTGGCAAAGTTCTACTTATACCCTGAGTTTGCAATGGTCTATCTGTAGTTCTACTCACCCGGATATCCTTTTCCTTTTGATCCAGGACTAATCTTTCCAAAAGTCCTTGGACTCCGATCATTGAATTAGCCATTTTGTCGATTTTGACATTTAGCCGTCAAATTTCATCGTCCTTTTGACTCATCTCGAATCATAAATCATCCAACAGATCATGATGATAATCGTCCCAAATTGCATCAAAATTTTCATTGATGTACTCTCGATAGTACGTGTCAAATAGCTGTCAAGGTCATCAAAAACGTTCCTCTTTGAATTGATCAATAAATAGATCAATTTGATCCTTGGCCAATTTTGGCCTTCTATTGATAGGCGCCATTATTTGAGCATCTCTATCATCAGCAGTTAATAGTTCCTTTGCCACGGCCATATTATTAATATTATTATTACTGGCCGTTATAGGCGCTGCAGAATTGCGCGCGTTTACTGGGTCCACTTTTACCTCACCCCTCTGGCTTATGTCACTTGAGTTGGAGCCCTTCTGTTTGCTCGTTGTATTAGATACTACAGGCAGTGGGAAAGATTTATCCAACTCATCATGCCTTATACCAGGCGGGGTCCTCGGTGAATTTGTACCAGAGGCTAAATCCTCAGCATTTCTGGATATCTTGAGTCCTAGATCTTTGTACAAACCTTTAGGTTTTGTAACACCTCGGGTGACTCTGTGCTCTTCCGTATTGCAAGTGTCAGAAGCCACCACTTGTTATGTTTACTTCTCTGCTTATGTCAAAGGACGTCAGCAATATAACTCAAGTACTATTGGCTCATATCCAACTGACTACTGTAGGTCACTGAAAGGAGCTTCCTATTAGCAGTCAACTAAACACAGTGCAACAGTCCTTGAGCAGAAATAAACACAACCTTCAGTCACTAATAAGTAACTGGAAACTCTAACTCTTGCAATCAAAGGGCACTCAGGGTCTCCCCAGATGCCTCCTGAAGGTTTACACAAATAACGAGAACTGACAATAACAATATCCAGGAATGCCGGAACTGTCCCTGGTAATGGTTCCCATGTAAACAGGCTCCCACCTCTGCTGAATGCAGGAGTAATAAAAAATAATAATAATGATAATAATGATAATAAAATATTATTATTCAATATGTAAATCAGGGGGGGCTGTCGACGTTCCGTTTTACTAGGTGTAAAATGAACAGAATATAAAGAATACAGACGCGACTCGCCCACAACCCAGCAAAGTACAAGAATAATCAACTTCCTGTCTTTTTGGTCGAATTGTGACTTTGCCGATTCACCAATTTTGCATAGATGTGGGATTACTGCTACCGTAAGTACATCCCCAACAGATTCAGCCCTAAGTCTCAAAAATGAAGTTGAAGTAACCTGAAAGAGTCATTTGAAGCTTTTTTTGGCACTTTCCTATAAGATGCCATGGTATTTTACCTCTATTTCTGTAGCCCTACCCAGGACATTGTATTAAAATTTAAATCAGGCTTGTGTACCCTTTGGGACCTGTAAATCTCTGCACATCTTGAAAATTGATACAAAAATGCCGTTTGATGCCACTAAATATGCCATCAACGGGATGCAGAAAACATTAAAAATGTTTATTGTGATAACTGTGTTTTCCTGTGAAGAAACGTCAGAATGGCCCGATTTCTCAACTTTAATAAAAAAATTGAAAAAGTTTTTTGACTTCATTTGAAGCATGTTGTTTGGCAAATATCAAAGCTAGATGAATCAAAATTTATCTAGCTTTTGAAGCCACATTTTTTTCTTATTCATTATATAGGTGATGGAAAATCCTGTTTTCTCAGAACCTTATTGGTTGGGAATTCATTCGGATTCAAAAAAATATTTTTGAATGGCAGTGCAATGTGTGCCAATCCCAACAACTCAAAAAACGACACACAAATTGTATTGAGCTTTTAACATACCATGTGGGACACAGGGCAAGGGGGGGCGGACTGAATAGCCCCAGAAAATGTCGATCTTACGCGGATATACTGTGTGCATACTGCCTCAATGGAGGGGCGCGGCCGCCCCCCGCCTGCCGCCCTCCCCCCCTTGTGCACGGCCCTGGTGGGACATTAGTCCCTACAAAAATGATGAAAACATTCTGCAGTATCCTATGGGAACGTGTCCGGAAAGAGGTCCAAATGAGTTTTTTGGCTTTTTTCCGCCTACTTTTGGACACATTAAAAAGCGTAAAACGTGAAAAGTACATTTTAAAAAAAATTCAAATGCAGTATGTAGAACCACACAATATGCCCTACTTTTGGGTATGATTTCTTTTCCACTTATCATATTCGAACTTCTCACAACTGCGTCTTAAAATGGATGTGAGAGAAACAACATCATATTGAAATCGCATGGTTTGATTGAGACACAATAAACCGATTCGAGCTATACTAATCTCTCGTGAAATATTAGTGAGTAAGCATCTCTACAATTTAAATTTTGCTCCCTTAAGTTTATAAAAATAAAATAATTAATTATAAATAAAAATCAAGATTGAAAAGGCGACGACTACAAGGAAAACGGCCGAAAAACTATTTATGAAATATAACTTGGGTGCTGTAGATTTTAAATCTAAGTCAGTCTCAAGATGATCTAAGCAGTAAAGTGTTGATTTGTTATTTTTTATATTTCATTAGTTAATTGATCTTTTCTTTAACATGGGTATTTTTTGCCTTCAGCTGAATGACTATGTTAAACATCAGACCCGAATCAGAATTGTGACAATTTCTTCGGGTCCGGCTCCAACAAAATGGTCGGGTAATTTTGGGTCTCATTTCGGGTCCGGGTGCCCGATACATCTCTACTCCATATTATTTCAACTGAAAAAATGGCAAATATTTGAATTCCTATTTTCATATTCCATTTCTTACTGTTGCCTACTTGTAAGCATATGCAAACGTTTTCGATGTTTCAACAGCTGAAGTACACCTTTGAAATAACGTTCATTTTAAGCTAACGACTCCCAAATTCCTTGGAATCATAGCCTAATAGGTCGATGCCGCGAATTTTCCATCAAAGATTCAGCCGGCGCCTGCGGTTATAAATTGAATTCTGATTACGAGCAATTCGCCGTTTTACATAAGAAGTATTTCGCCGTCAAGAATTTGAAAAATAATACGAAAACTTTTTCCATTTGTTCGCAAGACGCTTGCGTTCGAATTTCCAAAAAGAATCACGTCCGAATCGCCGATATTTGTGTCGGTTGTCGTGAGATAGATGTGGATTTGTCGACGGCGGCTTTCCGAAAAATGTGGGGTTCAGTGGCGAAAGTCCAAGAAAGAGTAGAGTGGTCTTTGATAAAATGTTCGAGCAAAGCTAAAGGCTTGGCGTGAAAATTCTGTGATGTTCTGTCAATATCTGTATAACTTCGTTGTATTTTATTAATACTAAAAACTGAAAACTGAGTGCCGTTTTTCAACTACACTGTAATTCTTCTGTTTATGAACGTAAGGAATACAAAAGTTTGGGGGCCGTACCTAATTTTTATTAAAATGCTCGGAACTGTCAGAATTGGTGAGACTGCCTTGAAACTTGAGGTGTTTCTGCTCTTTCAGTTCAAACAAAAAACTTTTTTCTGGTAATTTTTAGATGAAATTTCCAAGTTTACATGATCAAGCCACAAAAAACCATATTTATTTTATGCTAAATATATTTGTTTGCAATATTTATGCGGAAAAAATTATTTCTTTGTTTCACGGCTTAAACATCCCAAAGAAGAAAATTGTGTGCGGTCAGCCAGTGTTCTGCCCGAAGTCACGACTCGCAGCAAAATATATGCTTCTGTCTATTTTGGTGAGTTTTTCAATTTTTTTTGCAGAAATATATGAGTTGATTGTGATTTTGTCAGCCTGTATAGTATGATAATTTCTTGAGTAAAAAGTTCTACAGAGGTGAGACTTTTCGGCGCAATTTTGTCACGTACTATAGTCTATTCTTTATAGTATGCTTCCAAAATGAAAAAATGATGCAAACATACAGTGACTTGACAACGTTTCTACATGAACCTTTTACTGCAGAATTATTTATCAAAAAAACTTGTAATGGCAAGTTGAGTGTTTTCACAAATTTTCAGTTTGTCACATTAAGTAGACTAGGAGCCATGTCACATTGAATGAAATAGGTGATCAGTCTCATTGATGGGAAAACCCATACCATATCCTGTGAGAAATACGGCCATGACACTGTAGGTGACATGCTGTGACCCCATTGGGTGGCTCCGTGAGGCTATCTACTTTGGGAACCTAACCCAGCTGGTAATACCACAGGAGAACCTATGGTGTACCTCGGCCTTGTCCTAGGCTTCAGCTGTAGAATAATGGACAATGCGGCCGGGTCAGGGGTGGCAATCCCTAGTCCTCATCCACTGAGAATGAGGGACTGTGCCATTCGTAGAATGGCTTACTGTAGGGGATCTGATTGTCAACCTAAATCCCTAATTGGCCCTGACCTTAAGGGTTCAAGGGCTTTCTCAACTGAAGGTACACTCAAGGGAAAACTGGCTTAAGGAGGATTCCCACAAATATACCCTCAACAATAATAACCCCTGAGAAGACTCACTAAATCCTCTTCTCAAAGTACTCAGCACTGGGTGATGGGTTCAAGGGTCAAACGTGGGTCCTACGGACGGCGGGGAAGCAGGGTCAATAATCCCAAAGCCATTCGGCATGGAGGGTAGGCAAATGCGAGTTGGTGGGTGACAATATTGAAGCATTCCTTGGGGAGGCGACGGGGGTTCTCGATCAACAGGCGACGGGGTAAACTCCTAGTATTGGGTTACGGTAACTGGCAATGCAAAGGAGACCGAAGGCAAATATGTAAATTTATTAAAAAGGCGGCGGACACAGGCAAAATATGCAAATTTATAATAAATGATGTTGACGAACGTGGAGTTGTAAGCTAAAAATGCAGAAGACGGTTTAGGCCTAAAAATGAGTGCAAAATTAAAGAAACAAGCTCTTTTAAAGGGCCCGGTAATCTACAGCATGCCTTGGGCGGAGCTAAGACACACCCAAGCTAACTTCTACAGCTGAAATTGCTGCAGAAGATGCCTATGGTCACATAGACATTTTCCAGTTTACTACGTTAAGCATTGGGGTGAGTTTCACTCTCCATGCTAAACATATGAACGTCATCTAGTGAGAATTTCCAACTAGGCGTTTCATGTTGCGAAACGTCACTAGTTTTTACTGATAAGAGGTGCACGTTGTGCTCCAATTGAGCTTTGAGAGCTTATCTTTAATGGAAATTCTGACTAGTGGGTGACATACCATAGTCTAAGTGCGCGACGGAAAAATAATAAATCATAACAGAAATAAAGTGCGAATATGAGACAGAAACGAAAGACAAAAAGAACACACAGAAATTGCATGTAAAATATAAAAACAATACACAAAATTAACATAAGTTACTGTAAACAAAAATGTGGCAAAAAACATAATGGAAAAGACATGATGTGAATCACATGACGTTGGGCGAAATTCATCGGCACCTGACACAGCGGTCCTTCGAAAAAGGGTGTCCTCGTCCTTGTGTTGTTGAGGTTTATGTGGCATGTTTGTGGAGGTCAATCGTCCAAATGAAGGTGATGGCCGGCGGTGAATGGTCCAATGGTTTTAAGGCGCGTTCCGACTCATAGAGTTGTGTCAATGATGCATGTAGTTCTGACGTCAATTGATCAGTGTGGTCCTCGATGCGTGGAGTTGCTGTCACCAATTAATCTGTGTGGTGATGCATGGAGTTGCCATTTGTCGACTGATTTGTGAGATCTGTAAGGAGACTAAAAGAAAAATTTCAGGGGCGAGATGTAGGCTATCACATGGATGCGCCTGTGATATGGAGCAATACCCTAGTTTAGATGCATTGATCGCTGCTCATTCTCTTCTTTAGACTGCTGATCCAGCATGGAGCAGGAGTGGGTATTCTGTGAGGGGCATGGCAGTCCTTCGAAAAAGGACAACCTCATCCGTAAGTTGACTAATAAAGGGAAGACCTACTTGATTACAGGTTGGAGACCTCTGCATCAAGATGTGGGTCAACGAGATCTTGTGTAAAATCTCAGCTTGTTGATGGAATCAACAAGGGTGCCCTCTCGACTATCTAAGAAGTGGAAGGTATCTCCTCTACTTCAGTAGGCTGATCAGGT
Source organism: Romanomermis culicivorax (assembly GCA_963922205.1). Lineage (NCBI taxonomy): Eukaryota > Metazoa > Nematoda > Enoplea > Mermithida > Mermithidae > Romanomermis > Romanomermis culicivorax. The sequence goes on from CAWUHX010000194.1 coordinate 480,690, forward strand.
GACACGTCGCGTCTAAGCTGATTGACATGCACAGTATCTTCTTGATCTGTCTCAAGCCAAATGGTGACATTGGGAAATGCCACATTTGTTACAAAGTATGGCCCATCGTAAATGGGCAGCAATTTAGGTGTAAAGCCACATTTGTCAGTGGTGCCCAGTTTGAGCACCTGATCCTCAACTTTGTATGAAACATCTCGTGCCATGCGATCATAAGACCGAGCATAAGCCCCCTGTGATCTATCAATCCGACTCTGGATCAAGGTCAAGGCATTTGTAAAATGCAATTTAACCTCCATATCATATGTGGAAATATCAATGATATGGGCCAGAGGGTTGAATGAGAGCGCCGCATCAACAGGTAGCATGCGCGTGCCACCATACATGAGTTCATAGGGGGAATATCCTGTGGACTCATTCATGCTAATGTTGACGGCGAACACAGAATACAGCAGGTGTTCATCCTAATCAGTATGACCTTGGTGGACATACATATGTAGCCCTGTGGCTAGCATCTGATTAGCTCTCTCTACTTCTCTGTTTGCCATCAGGTGATAAGCAGTGGAGTGGATTTTCTTAGTCGAACAAATGGCAGTGATTTCAGTCATCAGTTTGGATGTGAAATCAGTGCCATGATCAGACTGAAGAATCTGCGGTGCCCCATGCCTGCAGAAAATTTGTGTAACAAACAGGCGTGCTATGGTTTGCGCAGTAATATCCAGAGTAGCGAAAGCTTCAACCCATTTGGTGAAGTAGTCGATAAAGACTACAATAAAATGGTTGCCAGCCTCACTAGTAGTCATGGGTCCCATACAGTCGACACCTACTCAATGAAACGGCCCCCTTATGGTGATCGGTTTCAGAGCTGCTGGGGTCTTTTGTCTCGCGGGTTTATTCCTTTGGCAAAGATCACACTGCTGACAAAAGGACTTGACATCCGCACTGAGGGAAGGCCAGTCGTACCTACGGGCTATAAGCCTCGCGGTACATTTAGCACCAAAGTGTCCAGCGAGAAAGTCATTATGGTGTGCCTCAATAATGGTAGTAACCATGGATCGCCGAATGACAATCTTCTTGGACTCGCCTGTCCTTTTCTGAAGGATGTTATCCAACACGTGGTAGCCATTAACATCATTCAGATCACCATAGGGTTTTAGTGATCTAAGAATGGAGGCTAGTTCCAGATCCTCAAATTGAGCTGCGAGAAGGTCAGGGTGCTGCGCATCCTGTGATATCTCAGCATAAGACTCTGACCTCACCAGGTGCTGTGCACCATCGGTGATCCTTTGAGATGACCTCGCCAGGTGCTGAGCACCATCGCCAGGTGCTGAGCACCATCGCCAGGTGCTGAGCACCATTACCATTAGACTGACCTTTTTGCGGCCGACTTGTCAGTTTGAATTCAGCGAGCACGAGGCCCCACTGAGCTATCCGGGCTGAAGGGTTAGGTTTCTCCAACACAGCCTTAACAACAGTATGATCAGTCTGAACGACCAACTCATGTTGAAAGAGGTAAGGTCGAAACTGCTTGACAAAATGGACAACAGCGAGAGTCTCTAACTCTGTAATAGTGAAGTTCTTCTCGGCTGCCATTAACCCTCTACTGGCATACGGGACAGGATGGTCATATCCATCATTGTCTAACTGGCTCAGAACTGCTCCTATCCCCAAAATACTTGCACGGGTTTGAAGTATGAAGGATTTCCTAAAGTCTAGATGGCGCAGAATAGGAGGGTTCGTCAACAGCCTTCGGAGTTCATCGAATGCCACTTGCTGAGGTTTTGACCACAGGAAGGTAACTTCCTTCTGTAAGAGCTTGGTCAGCAGCTCACTGAGCCTGGCGCAACCAGGAATGGAATGCCTATAATAAGAGACAAGACCAAGAAAAGACTTGATGTCTTTGGCATTTTGAGGAATGGGTAGATCCTGGATAGCAGCCAATTTGACTTTATCCGCTTCTAGGCCATTCCGTGAAATACAGTAGCCTAGATATTCTACCTCAGAGTGCGAAAACTTTCACTTGCTCAGTCTGAGCTTCATTCCACCCCGATGGAGATGCCTAAACACATTTGTCAGTCGCTCAAGCATCTGGGTGTGAGAGTTCCCGAACACCAAGATGTCAACGAGATAGGTCAATGCTGTAGGCCACTGCAATCCCGTGAGAAGCAGGTCCATGAGACGTTGGAACCTCCCAGGGGCGTTGCAGAGACCAAAAGGCAGATAGTTGAACTCGTGGAGTCCCATAGGCGTATTAAACACTATTTTCTCTTTGTCTGCCTCAGCAATAGGTATAGACCAGTAAGCCTTAGCCTGACCAAGGGTAGTAAAGTATTTCATACCCTTGAGTGTGCCGAGAATGTCATCAATCCGTGGGAGAGGATAGACATCTTTTTTCGTGACCTTGTTAAGACCACGAAAATCAACACACATCCGGTGTGACCCATTTTTCTTGCGCACCAGGATGGTATTCGTAGCCCAGGGGGAAGTACTAGGCTGGATAATACCTTTTTCCTGGAGCACTCTGACTTCCTGTATAATGAGGTCCTTTTCCTTGGGCGCGGTGCAGTAAGGGAAACAGCAGACTGGGTGAGTTTCACCCATGCTGATCTCATGGTGCACGAAGTCAGTGGAACCTGTGTCCTTCTCATCAATAGCATAGAGGTCAGTGAATGCTACCAGTAGGTCAAGTAATGCTGTCTTGTCCTGTGAGTAAATATCGGAGGATATCACAGCATTCGCTTCGACCCACTTCTGGTCAAGAATGGTATCAGACTTAACCCCCAATCCCAGTTAGGAATCAGTGTGCCTTTGCACATGACCGATGGTTGTGTGAGGGTAGAGAACCACTGAGTGTGTACTAGGGTTAACTACCTGTAAGGGTATGCGACCGTTAGTCACAGTACTCACAGTACCACCAAAATATACGCTGCGTTGTTGTCCCAGGAAGGGCTTAGGGAAGAAAGCTACCTCGGGCACATTCGCATGTAATGAAGGTACAGATGCAGTAAATTGCGTCAGTGAGTGAGGTTCAAGGACAATCAACTCTTGAGAGGGCAGTGCACCAGGCGCAGAGGGAGGGTTGTGAATGAGGCCCTCACACAGAACCTCAAGTTCCTTGAACTGAAGAAACGATTTCTCCCAGTTCAAGCTGACACAATTGAACGGTCAGAGGAAGTTTGTCCCCAAGACTAGTTCAGCTGAACAATTCTCTTGAATTTGGACCTGAATCCATTCAGAGACATCAGCCACTGTCACAGTGACATAGGCGGCGCCTAGCAGCAGAATCGGAGACCCATTGGCTGCTATGGGGCGAGCCCTAGTCTCTGTGAGCACCAAGTTGGGTAACTGGACTGCCAACTTATGATCCAGGAGCGAGAAAACTGCTCCTGTATCAATCAGAGCTTTGGCTTCCACCCAATTGTTCAGGAGAACTCTGATATGAGGGGTCCTCATCTCAGTGGGGTAGAAGGCTGACACTATATGACCTGGATCAGGTGCAGTATCACCAAAACTCCACTCTGGCGTATCGGTCCACCTGGGTATCGGCAAACTGGTGCATCGGAGTAACCCCACCAGAGCATAACCAACAAAAGAATCTGGATTAGTCTGAGGAGTGGGATGAACCTGTACAGTAGGTACATGATCTGATTGCTCTCCTGAGCTCTGAGTAGCGCCTAGTGATTCAATTTCTGTATCAGAGAGTGGTGGCACCTTGAACACAGGTGATGCAGGTGCATCTGAATCACTAGTTTCGCGGAACTGGCCCTTCTCTAGTGTAACTGGAGAGTTTCCAGACGGGGGTCGAGGGCAAGATGCTGACCTGGCCATTGACGCTGACCTGGCCATTAGATGACGACTAGCCTGTCTAGAAGAGGTCTGGCTACCTCTGGTCGACCGATGTGATGAGGTGATGGAGGAAGCCCGCGAGGGTGGCTGAGAAATGGACGAAGTCCTTGATGTTGATTGAGACCCGGACCTATGGGAGGCTCTTGATGGTGAATGTGTGTTCTCCCACCAGGGTTCAACCTGATCAATCTCAGCTGTTGTCAGTAGAAGTGGCAGTTCTACTGCATTCAACTGAGAGACATGTTGTTGGTAGTGAAACGTGATATTCTTCAATTGTTTTAGAAAATCCAACCCAAGAATCAGATCTACTGGCGCCCAAAAAGGAGATGTAGTTTTACACACATGGAGATGTACATCCACTCTTGTGTGTGGCTGACAGGTTCCAGGCAACATGATCTCATACGGTCCCAATAGAAGCGTATGAACAGCTTTCCCATTGATACTCATCAATGGGTTAAAGTCGTAATGTTGCTGGAAGGCCATCGCCCCCTTCGGACTTTCTTTAATCAAGGCCTTGTAAAGACGCTGACTAATGATAGTACATGGACAACCAGTGTCAAGGAATGCTGGAGTTTCCTTGGCATCGACCAGCATGACAAAACAAGGAGTAATCCTGTCTAACTGAGATGGTACATTGTTCTGCATGTAATGAAAACCAACCCAAGGTTGAACTTTGCAGAAAAGACTCAATGGAGAGTATCGGCTAGCAAACTGAACCAGTCTTTTCCCCAGGGGATAGCTGAGATAATAGGATAACCTAACGTAGATGAGATATCCCGCACCAGCCAGCACTGCCAGGGTAATGAGTGTATTAAAGATCAGCTGCACTGGTCTGCTCAGGATGGATTGTAATCCCTTCATAAGATTGTGCTGCTGACCAGTAATCATATGGTTTGCTGCCAGACCAACACCTTCCAGAGAGGCCTTGATGTCAGTCCCTACCCCTGCAACTGCCTGATAGAGAAAATCTGGTTGTAGGGATAAGCCAGTGGTAAAATTTACCAACCGGTTTAAGACTGCTTCAATTTCTCAGTCTTGTAAACATATTGCTTAAAGAAAGCAAAACTCGAGGGTATCATCCCCAACTGATCATGAAAGAGTGCAGGAGCATCAAAGTGAGTGACGTTGAAGCGCTGTTTCCAGAAAAGTTCAAGTGGAATGTGGCTCACATGGACCATGCCAGACTCAGTAAACCAGCCCGAGCGATTTTGGAAAATCCCTGTAAAGTGATGGTCACACAGCACTTTTGGGCTAAATTTAATGAGATCTGGGCCACTGGGGGTGGCAGAGTAAATGGTACCACCAACCTGTACAGGTAGATGCCTGTAACAGGTGTCTCCCACCTGGTACAGGTGGTAGACATAAGTGGCGTTGACCTTTTGACACGGCCATATCGTCAGTGCTTCACCCATGAATTCCGCCGTCAGGTCATTCCTTTGCAGAAATGCTTGGGCCCCCAGGGTAGGGTCAAAGCGACGCAACTGCCAAGTCAGATCAAGGTAGCGTTGAGCATGAGAGCAAAGCTCAAGCCACATGAACCGAAAATTGTTAATTTCTGACTCTTTGATCTGCTGAGCCAGGTATTTCAGTTTGGCATTGACGGGGTCAGGACATGAGTCCTTTGACCAATCCGAATAACTTTTGGGTCATATTAAATCTTCCGTGGATGTGTAGAAGACCCTGATCCTTCCGCACTGTGTTTAACTGGAGGTCAGGACACAACCGGAAGACGCGAGAGTTTCCCGGGATCTTCAGGGCAACTTGCCAATCATCGATGATGATATGGTTTCGTGATACAGACGCAGTGTAATTGCCCTGAGGAGGATAATGACACTGTGCTGTAAAGTTTGTTGCAGGTCAAACAATTACCCCATCTAGAGTAGTGCATTGACCTGCAGTAGGACTGCATCCACCTACATCTCCTAAGGTACTTAGAGCTGTAGTGCCATCCCACGGAGGCACCTGTCCCTCCTCGATGAAGAGGTTAGTCACCGTCTTGCAGATCTCACTGCAGCACCATGAGTACATCATGTCCAGCATTTGGTTAGTACTATAAAAGCCAGGGCATATTTCCACAAGCTTTTGTAAACCAAACACCTTCGTGCGATGTGCTAGCCTACAAGCCGCAGGTGCTAGATGCTGAGTGGTAATAACATCTGCAGTAATGCCCCCAGATCCAAAGAAACCAGTGTTGGTACACACCTTACGGCTACGCAAAGTGCACTTCCACGTTAAAGTAGTGATTGGATCAGAACTAGGAACATACACTGTAACATTTATGCATCGTGGACTCCATGAAGATTTTGGTGGCTTGCATTCAACTTTTTGAGGTAGCTCAAGTGGATGACCACTTCTTGAAAGGCCACAAAATTGGTACTGAGTAGCATGTAATGCAGAGCTCATTCCTTAGAACAGTAGTGTCATGAAGGCCCAATTTATTATGTACAAGCTATTTACAAATGGTGCTCGTAAATATACACCAATATGTACAGTGTCGGCCTGTTGGGCGGTTTCATTCTTTGAGGTTGTCGTCGGATGATATCGGCTCCTTGCTTTGGAAGTCAATGACCAGGCCCCCGCACGGGTGGACTTTGCAAAGAACGCCAATCTTCGGGGACTGCAGGGCAGTAGCCATCGGAAAAGGAGACGCCTCGATGATGCTGATGTCGTCATTGATGGCGTGCAATGTCTCCCCAAAGGCATTGGCAACTGTGGGTGGCGGTTTCGCAGCGGCCACTGGTTGCTGCTGGGCAATCGCCGCCAGCGTCTAGGCTCCTGTCATCCTTGTTGACGGTAATGCGGCAACAACTGCTGTGGGCTGCAGGTTGGGACTCGCCTCTTCCACAGCGCGGCTGACAGCGTCCACTGCCAGCAATGACATTTCACCGTCCAACAGAATCTTGTCTACTGGAGTGGCGCAAATAGTTCTGTCAGCGATAAACTCGAGCGCTCGTCAAGCGATGGCGGCAGTAAGTGCCTCAACCTCGAATGGCTCGTTGAGTAGCACCCAAGGGAGGTGCGGATACTTCTTGGCCAAATCCGTTGACCAAATGGCCTGCATCCGGTCCATGATGGATGAGGAATCTGTAAATTAGAGATCATTAAAGCTGGTGACTTATAAGGATATCTGATTTTCAGACCTGAAATGTCAGAAAAAGAAGGCAGTGTACCTAGCAGATTCATTGATTCCATTTGACTGACGACCTCCAGTGGGGAGTCTGTAGGAATGCTGGGCGGCGGTCCTTGGGCGGCAAAACGGGCCGGAGGCGCCAGTGTACCTTCCGTCAGTCGATATGAGGGGACCACGCTGACGTCGCCAGTCATTTTCGGCATCATTGATGGGTTTACGTTGACCAGCGTCCCATATTTTGGCAGCGACGGGGGCAAGGCAGGCGACGGTGCCAGTGCGGAAATCACTGCGGCAGCTAAAAATCCAATACTGATTACACAGACAGGATAACAGGGTTGTCAAGGATCAGCCAGGTGTTCAGCAAGAACTTCATCATCCAGATCAAACAGATCTGGATGAGGAAGACCGTAGTGGCCCCTAGGGCATTATTTTGCCGCCGGGGTGGCCGATATTGGTTTCCAATCCCATTAGGAGGTGGAGTAGCATATCACCAAAAATTGCCACTTGTCCCCTGAGGAGAGTAACTGGGATTACCAAAGTTAATCCCACCAGGCATTGTCTGATTCCCATGTGGGCAGGCCATGGCCCTGTGCACTCGTATTTGTCAGCAATGCGGACAGGGTCTGTCGTATCGGTCAGTTAGGTGCGCCCTCGTTCGACAAAAATAGCAATGGCTGGCACCCGTGGTGGCGGCGTTGCTAGGACTGTTGGGATGTTGAGCCTGGCAACTGGCATTGTTGTGGGTGCAACGTCCATGATAGAAGCACATCTGTAAATGTTCCCCTGATAGGGGATCACCAGCATTTTGGACGTGCACCAACGGCGTTGTTGACTGCATTGGGTTCCTCCTAGGTGGCGCCATTTGCTGAGCCATAAGTCGCACAATATGGAAGGCGTGCCATCACCGATTGTAGACGTCGAATCTCATCGACCGGCGTTGTCGACGGACATTGAGCATTTCTCCTTTGATTCAACATTGACCTGACGTTGTCGGCGGTCTTTCATTCTGAAGAGAAAACAGCATTAGATGGGGCAGTTTACCTGATCTCATCCCGAAAAGTCTGTGATTCTGAGTAACAGGCTGCTTTAAGAGTCTCTTCAAGAGTTGTAAACTCCCTGAACTTAATACTATCTTGGAGGACTGGTTCCAGCCCTCTCAGAAAGATAGGTTTTATAATCGAATCTCTGATGTCAGTCACGAAATCCGGGTAAGCCACCCTGGATAGTCTCTTAAGGTGCTCAAGGTAAACTATCGCAGACTCAGTTGGCTTCTACAGATGATCTTGGATCAATTGCTGGTGCAGATCTGAGTCACGCCCTACCGGAAAGTCTCTCCGTAGAAAAGTTGTAAACTCTTTGTAGCAAGTGGGCTGTGGAGTACCACTGCTGAAGTCCTGGTAAGATGCAAAATCAGGACCTGTTAGGCAAGACTCCAAAAACACAATTTTATATGCATGATCCGCTTCAGTTACACCTTGAAGGGTAAAGAAACGGGTCAAGTGAGATATAAAACCGGTTATAGACGCACCAAAAGCACCCGAAAAGGCAGGAGGGGCCATGAAGCTGGACACAGGAGGGTGCCTCTTGCCATTCATGGCCTCCAACTTTTGGTTGAGTGCTTCAAGGGCATTCTCAAATGCAGCCTGGACCTTATTCTCAATCTGTGAAGGTAGGTCAACTTCTGACTTCATAGTTGGGAATTCATCTTCCTGTAAGGTGGCTAAGACTGATAATTGTGCCTGTGAAGCTATCCGATCAAACTGAATAGAGAGAGGCTCACTTGTCTGCTTAAGCTTAGTACTAAGAGGACAGGAACATCTATGTGTCTCTATTTTGTGAAAGTAAGGTAAGTGGTACTCTTGTGGTCTCGCCGCAAAGAGGCACGGGAATTATGAGATTGTTTATGCGAGGCCGTTTTCGAGGCTTTAATGCTTGTTCTTTACAATAACTAGCGACCACTCAACGATGGGGCTAGAAAAGAACAAGGTTTTAGCTCTCAGAACGGCCTGGAAAGTAGGCTGACACAGAAGGGAATTTATCTGGTCACCTATGTACTTATAGGGGTGACTCGTGTGAGGAAAAGAAGGGGGAATATATGTCCCAACTTAGTGAAGCAAAAGGGGCTAGGCTGGTTAATTTGAACCAAAATGAATATAATTTGAATGAAATGGTGGTTTCCCAACTGAAGAGAAGGACGAGGGAGGACTCATGTGTAGGGATAAACCCGCTCAAAAGGGATTTTATTTGGAAGTTAGGTCCATTGTATTAGTTTACAAAATCTTGGATTTGGGAGAACTCGTAACCGACAAAGTCCTACTCATCAGGAGTAGCGGGTGAAGTAGCTTAAGAATTAAGTAAAGGGGGACAACTTAAAGTAAACTTAATGGGTGTAAATAGATAGGGACAAAATTAGTTTACACACCAGATTACGCAAAGGGGATGTGCTATTACACAATCTGCCTCACTCACTAGGAGCAATTGCGATCTCTGAAAAGTGTGATGACTAGACAGGAGGTTCCCAAGGGGATGACATTCGCATGTATTTTACAACTGTGCCCAAAATGGGATTTCGCATTTTGAACAGAATAGGAGCTCTCCAGGAGCATATATACAGCTGGTGGCCGGGATTCCAATCACTGAGATGAAGTGAGGATAGCTAGGTCACCAGTTGGAGGCAAGAGCACCAGGTACCAAGGTGCTATTCTGACACACTCAGTCAGTAAATGGGTGGCATGGGGGTCCTTGGCCGAGCTGTGCCTAATGGAGGTGGGGATATGCAGGCTTCCTCTTGTGATTCGAGGCAGAGCTGAAAGCATCTTGAGATCAGGGGTCGATTGAATGAGTGTAAAGTGAGGAGCTAAAGCGGACTCAGTTGTAATGTGTTTAGGTGGACTCAAACACCTTCGCTTAGGGGGACTCAAACACCTTCGCTTAGGGGGACTAGCAGCATATTATGCTATCTGGACAACCAACGGAGGCCGACTCAGTATTAATGGGTGACTCTAGTCCGAACATTATTAAGCCAGCTAACGAAGGTGTTTGAGTGTAAAGAATGGTTACAGGGGGGCCTTTTACACTTTAGGCCCAACTGGTGGCCATGCCCTAATTCCTGAGGAATTATTCCCGTGGGGACAGTAAAGAAGATCATAGATGAGAAAGAAATGCGAGAAATTTAAATAAGAAATTTACAGGAAGGTTGTCAACCCTTGCGATTGTTAGACACAGGCAGTACCAACTGCAAATGCCTAACTGTTGCGTAAGTTGAGCAACTGACCCAGCTGAGGCTGAGTGTAACCCGTTCAAACCTGCAGTTAAAGCTTTGAAGGTAGTCACGTGCTGATCAATCAGTGCCGCTACCCGGGCAGACAACCTGATCAGTATCACGGACCAAGTGCATCTCAGGTTGAGTTAGCATGTTGACTGAATATCCAGGCATCAGTGACATGCAAACAGGACCCTTTGGACAAAAGCCGTAGGTGAGAGGGTCATATTCCAGCAATCACTTATGACTCAAGGGGCATCTTGTAAACCCACAGTAACTGGGTGCTGACATCAAAAGATGTGATATACACCACCACACACTTGGTGCTGACCTCAGGTGACTGGGATGTAAGCGCCATAGTCTCATATTGCAGTATGTACGCCAAAGGTAAGAGCCTATGGCCACAGACCCCTTACGGCAACACAGAGCAACGTCATTGCTGACGCCAGAATAGGACTGTAAAGTCTCAATCCCAATGCTGGAATAGAAACATTATCATTGCGGACATCAGTAAGTAGGGCCCTAAGGCCAGCAACCCTGCTACAGCAACACGGAGCATTGTTCGCCATTACTGATGTCAAAAGGTAATAGCTGAGTATCAGTTACCTTACAGCAATGACATGAGATGCAGTTGTTGCAGACCTCAGATGTGCAGTTTGTAAGGCCTCACATCTCTGTTGCTGACGTCAAGGACTGGAACTGGTATACCTGACCAGTCCTAGGGCAACAACACCAACCTCTGCTGTTGCAGACATCAGAGACATGGCGCCGTAAGGTCACCATCCCGCAATAGCAACATGTTACATTGCCATTGCTGATGTCAGAGGTGGAGCCGGAGGGTCAGCCACCCCTCAAAGCAACAGCAAGGGATGCGGCTGTTGCAGATGCAGGGGAAGGATGCAGCGAACCAGCAACCCCTGTAAGACCATATGTTATGCGGCCATTGCTGACATCAGAGGCATGACCCGAAGAGTCATGTACCTCAATGCAACAGCAGCATTTGAGTGGGTCCCGGACGTCAGTGGGTAGGGTCACCAAGACACACCACTACATAACAACAGGGTATGTTATTGTAGCTGACGTCAGTAGGGATGATTTTTGAAATCATCATTACATGCAACAACCCACAGAGACAGAAGGAAAAGAAGACCCTACAGTAGGTGGACGAAATAATAATAATGACCTACTGAATGATTGCTAACTATGATGTATGTGTGACCAGTAAAAAAATGTTTTTTTTGAGTTGAGAATGTTTGATTCAGTAGAAAGGAAAAGGATAAAATTTATTTTGTTTATTTAGAAAGTAGAGAAAGTAGGGTAGGAGTTTTATTTGAGTTGATTTTTGAGATAAGAAAATTTATTGGGTGAAAAAGTGATTATAATTGGAGTCACACACTATGTATAGATGACCAAGAAAATAAAAAGTAAAGTAAATAAAATAAAATTTAAGGCCGAAGAGGTAAGCAATGTGATCTGCTAAGTACGGTGTTATATGTGTCAACATTATGATTTGGCTTGTTTGGCTGGAAAAATGAGCAACTTTGCTAGTGCTCAGTGAAGATAAGAAAAATTTTGAAAAAGTGTGTTGACACTAATACCCGACACAGATAAGCAAATCAGGACCACACTTGACATCCAGAATCAAGAGGGGAGGCAGTACTGTATCTCCTGATCAGAGATACGGAAACCTTCAGGGGCTGTAAAATCTCATGGGCTGTGATACTCAAGTACCCATACCCAGGTATACTGTAGTTAGAGTCCGTGCAAATCACAGTCGTACTGTAACCAAACAGCCCAATGGTAGTACAGTAACCTGTCAGATCAAAAGCAGTGGAAAGTGACCCAATTTGAAAGAAAATAGAGGAAGAAAATAAAGAAGAAAGCTCAGAGGAGATTTAGGCAGAATACTCTATTGAAACTCGACTCTGGGAGATTTTGACTCTTGGGGATCAACTCTGGGGAAAACTTAACACCGTGAATTTATTTAAATCTTACAGGAGTTACTACAAGCATAAGGTGATAAACTACACACAAGAATTATCAATTTGATCACTCATAGGGGCTAATCCCGACTTACAGTAATAAAACTCTACTCAAACCCGGTGCTGTTTGAGTTGGCGATAAAACACTAACATAAGGGCCATTTCCAACCTAAGGGGCAGTATACCTGCTTAAGGGAGTATCGGACTTACATGAGGGCAAAAGATCATCCTGAGGGCCAGTAATCCCACTCAGAATGTGAATCAGCCGACCTGAGAGAGGTTTCTCCACTCAAGTGGCGATTCTCATGATTTGAGAGAAGTTTCCTCACTCAAACCCAAATTTTACCGAATTGATAGAGGTATCTCCACTCAAAAGGGTAAAAGGTTCGTTCCTAAGAGCTGTGAAGCCAGACTTAAAGGTCGATTTTCCAGCCTCCCCATGTCACATTAAGTAGACTAGGAGCCATGTCACATTAAATGAAATAGGTGATCAGTCACATTGATGGGAAAACCCATACCATATCCTGTGAGAAATACGGCCATGACACTGTAGGTGGCATGCTGTGACCCCATTGGGTGGCTCCCTGAGGCTATCTACTTCGGGAACCTAACCCAGCTGGTACTACCACAGGAAAATCTATGGTGTACCTCGGCATTGTCCTAGGGTTCAGCTGTAGAATAATGGACAACGCATCCGGGTCAGGGGTGGCAATCCCTAGTCCTCATTCACTGAGAACGAGGGATGGTGCCATTCATGGAATGGCGTACTGTAGGGGACCCAATTGTCAACCTAAATCCCCTAATTGGCCCTGACCTTAAGGGTTCAAGGGCTTTCTCAACTGAGGGTACTCTCAAGGGAAAATTGGCATAAGGAGGATTCCCACAAATATACCCTCAACAATAATAACCCCTGAGAAGACTCACTAAATCCTCTTCTCAAAGTACTCAGTGCTGGGCGACGGGTTCAAGGGTCAAACCTGGGTCCTATGGATGGCAGGGAAGCGGGGTCAATAATCCCAAAGCGACTCGGCGTGGAGGGTAGGCAAATGCGAGTCGGGGGGTGACGATATCGAAGCATTCCTCGGGGAGGCGACGGGGGTTCTCGATCAACAGGCGACAGGGTAAACTCCTAGTGTTGGGTTACGGTAACTGGCAACGCAAGGGAGACCGAAGGCAAATATGTAAATTTATTATAAAGGTGGTGGATGCAGGTACAATATGCAAATTTAGTAAAAATGATGCAGGCAAATGCAGGATCCCAGGCTGTAAAATGCAAAACATGATTACACCCAAAAATGAGTGCAAAATTAAAGAAACAAGCCCTCTTAAAAGGCCCCGTAATCTACAGTATGCCTTGGCTGGAGCTAAGACACAATTAAGCTAACTTCTACAGCAGAAATGGCTGCAGAAGATGCCTATGGTTTCCAGTTCACTACGTTAAGCATCGGGGCGAGTTTCACTCTTCATGCTAAACATATGAACGTCATCTAGCGAGAATTTCCAACTAGGTGTTTCACGTTGCGAAACGTTGCTAGTTTTTACTGATAAGAGGTGCACGTTGTGCTCCAATTACAGCGATGAGCTTTGAGAGCTTATCTTTAATGGAAATTCTGACTAGTGGGTTACATACCATAGTCTAAGTGCGCGACGGAAAAATAATAAATCATAACAGAAATAAAGTGCGAAAATGAGACAGAAATGAAAGACAAAAAGAACACACAGAAATTGCATGTAAAATATAAAAACAATACACAAAATTAACATAAGTTACTGTAAACAAAAACGTGGCGAAAAACATAACGGAAAAGACATGATGTGAATCACATGACATTGGGCGAAATTCGTCGGCATGTGACAAGTTCCAAGAGGTACCATTTGGCGGAAAATATAAAATAGTACTTGCTTTCTGGATTTATCATTCAGAAGCATTTTAAGAAAAACAGACTATAAGTTTTTGATCTCAATTTGCCAACATTAGTTGACAAAAGTGGAAAGCATACGAACGAAACGAAGCTCAGTATGAACTGAAAAAAGCTACATGTAAACGATTTTGAGAACTCCCCTTTTCTGCTTGAAATTTTGCAAAAGAACAACCTCAGGAACAAACATCAAAAAATTAGCGGCACATCAAGTGAAAAAATCAAAACTCAACATCTCAATCGATTTTTTTCTAGTTCGAAAGGACAGTGCAGTTTACATGTTTTTTCACGTTCAACCAAAAATATTTTCAATACGAATACACAATGCAGGCTAGTGTCACGTAAATGCATTGTTGACCAAAGGCTATGTTTGATCATGTAAAATTTCTTTGACGGTATTTCTGTTCAAACAGGAATCCAAATGTCGATTGAAATCGGTTAAATTATCGATATTCCTCAATTTGAAATTGCAAACCGGGCAAATGTAACTTTCCATTTTTGGAGCATTATCGTCGACATTAGAATCTTTTGAAGAATTTTCACAAAATCGAATTTTTTCGCCTTCGTTGCTGGATTCGTCAACGGTAACAATATCGTTTGACGCAGAAAGAAAATTAACTGCAGATGGCTTAAAGTAGTCAGTAATTTCTTTGTCTTTAGTTTTTTTGGGTAATGGCTCATCGGCTGATATTAAATGCGACAGTCGGACGCCTACAAAAAACCTATTAATAGAAAAAAAATCTACACCAAAACTGTTGCTTTATTTTCACACAGAGGAATTTTCAAAGGCTTGATGGGGTCGTTTGAAAATGTTCATCTACGAGTGGTTATCAGCAGCAAACTGCAAAAACATAAAATAATACTTGATTTTCATCTCCACTTTTAAAGCACTTCAAGACAACCAGACTACGAGCACATATACGTAGATCGTGGATAAATCTACAAAATTTAATTACCCATCAATCTTAAACGTAATGGATTGGGAGCACAATATTGAATTTCGTGATTCAAAATTGATCTACAACATTCGTAGAAATCTTCAGCTTTGTGAACATAATTTTTCAGGGATTGTGCACGGGTTTTCACTTCGAATTCGTCCGTTTTTAACTTCAAAGTTATAGTGCGACCCTGAATTGTGAAAATTCAATGCCTGCCATTCGTAAAACTAGATGTGCGACTTACGATCCAGTTTTCACTTTTGACGTCCTCGGCCAACATTTGGCATAGCTGCCGGCACATCTCTTGTAAATCTTTGGGGTCATCCATGGTTTGGAAAGTTCTAGATGAGCGCGGCAGAAAGAAATATGAGAGTAATGATAACAGACAGAAACAGAAGAAAAAAGTTCGACAATTCAAAACAACTATGAAAAATAAAAGAAACGAAATAGGGCAAAAATTGGAGGAAAAAGACAAAATAAAGCTGCATCTGAGCTCAAACTGAAAAATGGATGAAGAAATGGAAAAATGCATAACCAAGCTTTTACCTTTCCACACTTATGCTTTTTTTATCACTATCTCGGCTAAAAATGAAAAAGATTTGGTCACATACAATGCAAACGAAAAATTTAAAAATTTGACTTACAATTCGAATGTATTGGAATCCAGTCCTAAGGAAACTCGCATAAGAAAATTACGCGAAATTTCCGAATGTAGCAGACAGATGAAGGCCCGTTTTTCGAATATATCTGCGCATTTTTCGATTCCCAACGACTTGAGCATAGCTTCTGTAACCGAACCGATACCACCGACCTAAAAAAAATTACGGGTGCATTCATGGCGTATAATCTGAAACGATGAAGGCGCTCATAAGAAAGCGTTGTCGTTCCTAACATTCCTTCAATAAAAATAAATTTCTGAAACAATCGGCTTCGTAAAACAAAAAAAATACCTTTCTTATGGGCAAATTTGAAACGAATTTCAAAATTTTATCTCGATCATTTGATAAACAAAATTGTCCGTTGGGTTTATTTTTGTCGGAACAGATTTTTGCCAGCATGGCGTTATTGGCGATGCCTGCCAAAATTCACGTTCGTCTTTCAACAAAATTTGAACGTTCCTGCTAAAATACCTGCACTGGCGGTCAGACCAGTCGTTTGCTCGATTCGGTGTCTCATTTCTCGAGCGATTTCTTCAATATCGTCGCCAAATCTTTCAATATAATTATAAATTTTCGAAGTCTTTCCGCATAATTCACATTTTTCTTCCGTGATTTTCGTCGAATCGCTCTTATCCGTCAATTTTTCATCTGCTCGCGGTAATTTACATAAACAATCACCAAAAAATTTACGACTTGGCAATTCGACAATATTTTTTCCGTGTCTCTTCGCCGCGTACGTCGTCATATTTAGGTATGCTTCGTCTATACTCATGGAAAGATCGGAATCGTAATCAACCAAGATTTGCCGAATTATTTGACTAGTTTCTCGATATTTATCGAAATTTACGGGTACCAAAATCAATTGGGGGCATAATTTCCGTCCAATGAACCCGGGCATCGCAGCGCGGACGCCGTACTTGCGCGCTTCGTAATTCGATGTGCTCTTATATGAAAAACTTTCGTCAGATGCATTTTTCGACTTCATTTTCACTTACAAGCATGGAATTGCTTCCTACGGCCATAGGCTTATTCCTCAAATCCGGGTTGTCCCTCATTTCGACGGCGGCAAAAAAACAATCCATATCGAGGTGAACAAACGTCGTACTTAAGTCTCTTCTTGCTTCGAGTTCAACAACGAGTTTATCCACCTAGAAAATAATTGAACGTCGAAATTTAGAATTACATAAGGTCAATGAAGTGTACCAATTTCTCCTAATGTAAATACCTGCATTTCGGCTAGCTTCAATTTTTCGGCGCTAAACGTAGCAATTATCTTATTTTGTTCCTGTATGCGCTCTTGGATTAATTTTTCACGTTTTTCTTGGTGCTTGGCGAATTTTGAATTTTTCGAGGCTTCTTTGATTAAATCGTTGATTTTGGCCTTTCAAAAGAGAACTTCGGAATTATTAAAGACTCTTCAATTGCAGAAATTACACCTACTTTATCGATATGTTGCATGCCAGCCTTATTGTCGTTGATTTCCATGGCTTATGGATCCTTTGCGACCTTCAGTGCTTTTCGCCTATAGTGGAGTCCTTGAACGAAAATTTCGGGATTTCGAAAAATTTTGTCTCTTTCCCAAATGACGAAAATTTTTTTAAAGTTCGGGATCAAAACACCGTTTTGTTCATTCGAAAATAAGAACCATAACAAAAATTTGTTTCCGCATTCTGTTAAAAATTTTCCACATCGTTAAAAGCGTTCATATTGCGCACAAATGCTTTAGTTATTAAGTCGCGGAGCTTACTCAAACATCCTGATATATCAGGACTCAGTATTTCATAAAATGAGGAAAAAAAGAAAAATTTTGGTCAGGACAGTCAGATTGT
The DNA here is from genome assembly GCA_963922205.1 of Romanomermis culicivorax. Classification (NCBI taxonomy): domain Eukaryota; kingdom Metazoa; phylum Nematoda; class Enoplea; order Mermithida; family Mermithidae; genus Romanomermis; species Romanomermis culicivorax. The sequence goes on from CAWUHX010000194.1 coordinate 498,252, forward strand.
GCTGATAAACGACACCATCGGTGTTATACAATGGTTGGAAGCATAATAATAACGATGAATTTTCCAGAAATTCAGCTGCTACAGAAATTTCCGTAATTCTGATTAGACTTGCAGAATTCAATTTGCTCCTCATATCGGCGCCCAGCGCCGAAAACACTTTAGAGCTTTTACAATCTAAAATGCTGGAAAATGAATCATTGCAACAATGCAAAATAAATTAAGATTAATCCTACAGATTTGATTTTTTTAAATTCCGGCGGACGGAGCTAGAAAAATCTTCAGATTTTTATATTTTAAAGGCTAGAAAAATAATCTTCACAATTATATATTCCTGAATAGAAGCTCTAAATTCAAAGTGTAGAATAACGTTTTCCTCGTTTTTCAATGCGCAAAAATATCAAATTTTTCACTCCAAATATCAAAAATAAGCGTTTCAGTTACTACTTAAAATAAATAGAGAATTTCATAATCAATCAGTGACCACAAATTGTAAATTTACGAGTAGGCTATTCGATGTAAATTTGATCGCGTTAGGGCCAAATAACGGGAGTATTTTTTAATTTCTCAGACTTATTTCGTTATTTCGCTTTGATTACGTTATTTAGTTATTAAGAAGATAAAAATTTAACAAAATTTCGCATTCTCAGCTCCTGAAATGCTCAAAAATCAACGAAATTTAATATTTGACCGTTCAAAAACCTTGTTTCATTCGCGTACAAGTTCAAATCTTTTTGTGCCACGTCAAACTTTTCTGTTCAAAAAACAATGTTATGACACAAAGGCTCTTGACATCTAGACCATTCCTATAGATAGGGGATTGATGGAAAGAGTACCCTCAAAATTTTCAATCACGTTCAATTTTCAATTCAAAATTTTCAATTTTCAATCCTCACGACTTTTAGTTGTCGGTAGCTGCCACCCAAAAGCCGGCCAGAAATCGACGAAAAATACCTATTTTTTGTTAAAAAAATGACTTTTTTGAGCAAAAATCGATTAAAAAGAGAAAAATTTCAGCGTATTGCGCCGAAATAGTGCTTAATATCACTTTGAAAGCAAAATCATTCATCAATCGCGTGTTTTGTCCATTTTATGGTCGAAAAAACGCAAAAACGTATTTACTGACCCCTTTCCCGAAACCTCAGAGAGTTAGACACTCCCTCCCCATAAAAATTGCAGTCGGAAAAGTTGAAAATTGAGTATTATTACTAGACTTTTTAAGAGTTGCGCGCGCTTGAGACAACCGAAAAATTTAGAAATTTTGACTTTCTAATGTGAAAAAAATTTGACCTCTTTCCACATTTGAGGAAAAAAGTTCGTGGAAAAAAAACAGCGATGCTTATAAAATGAATGTTTCTTAACCTAGATGTGCAAACATATTTACTTGAAGATCAATATTCATTAAAATACAACACTTCGAAAAAAGTGTACAATCTTTAGAAGTTCCCAATACGTAATTTACCCTACCCAAAATGTTAGGACCCCCAACTCGGAAAAATTGGGAAAAAAGTATCTTTTTTAGCCTTTTTTGAGAAAATTACCGATTTTTTGGGGGTTTTAGAGGACACCAAAAATTTTGGGTTTACTTTTTACTTTTGGGTTTAATTTATTCTTCAACGTTGTGAACAGGGTTGGCGGGCATTGGATTTTTGGGTTGATGGGTTTTTTTGAGTTGGAAAATTGGACATTTCTGGGTTTTTGGTTTTCTAAGAAAAAATTCTTTTTTTTCACTTTTGTTCTCAGGAATACAAGTTTCTTCCTGATTTAACAATCAAATTGATAGTTGTGCCAACTTTAGTAACTGCAATGCAGTCTTTTCTGACACTGACACGACAACAGAGTTGAGATGAGATCACACAACAAACAAATCAAATGCTATCGTAAATTTTCAATTCAGGAGACTTTTTAGCTTTATTCGATTCGGTTCCTATGACTGTTCTGTTCAGTTGACTTATTCCAATCGAAAAGCTAAAGATTCATATTCAATAAATTTAACTTATGTTTGAATTGCCTTTGGCTGAAGTTGATTTGATTCGATAGTTTATCTGAATTTTAGGCAGATTTTACTGTTCATGAGTCATGAGCACTTATGAGCAGTGCTAGTGAACAATATACAGCATTACTTGTGACTGCTAAAGTCTGCTCACAGCCATCAGCATTTCGTGAGCTGAATTGAGCAGCCCAAAAATTTTGATGGAGACAGCAGACTCACTGGAGAAAGAGGCAGCTGACGGCTTTTTAGGTTCAAAAATGGGCTGAAAATGGACCACCAAGTATTCGGGTTGAATGGCTGTAAACAGTATGAATGTTGAAGAAAGAAACATCAAACTTTTTTTCAGCCTGCAAAAACACAATTTACAAGCAACTCAATGAATAAATGATCTCGGCAAGTAAAGATGATGAAAAAATACGTTTTGTTACAAAATGCTGGAGAGCGGCCAAAAATCTGCTATGCAATATTGGTTGACAGAAGGCAAAACGTAGCTCTCGTTTCAAAAAATTGCCTTGAGAGTACGTTTTTAAGACTATTAATGGCGAGCAAGCGAAATTTATTTTCTCGTGTTATAATCACGTGTTTTCCATTTTGGTGTCGACCGCGTCATCAGAGCGTAATTTTTCAACATTTGGCTTGGTTCACACCAAGTTGCATAATCGATTACCATCTGCATCAGTCGAAAAGCTAGTCTTCATAGAATACAATGCCAAAAATTTTTTTTGACGGTGCATTAGTATATGATTTTATTCGTTATGATAAGGAATCTGTATTTTTACTTATGATCAGGAAAAATGATATGAAAATGTTTTGCATTATGAAGAACAGAACTTTAGAGATGTTGCCTTTGCTTTTCTTTCATACTTAGATCCATAATTGTGAAATAAAAAAGACATTCATTAAACCCAGAAAAACACATAAAAACCCTAAAAAACCCGAATTCAAAATTTTGAAAATGGGTTTTTTCGCAACCCCGTATTTAGAGGGGGAAGGGGGGAATTCCCCCCCCCCCCTAAATTTTTTTTAGAAACAAATTTTCAGCAATACCATTGTACTTACATGGTTTTTTTATTTAATAGGACTCAACAGGTAAAAATTGGCAATTGCTTCTCTAATCCAATTAAGGTTACTAGTGCGGTTCCTCAGGGTAGTGTATTGGGACCAACATTGTTCCTAATTTGCATAAATGATATATTTGATGGTATTAGCATACCTGTACTTGGGGGGAACCCCGCCCCCCCCCCCCCCCCAACTTGGCCAACCATGTACCCAACATCACCCAACCCTCCCCTCAACCCCCCAGTTTAGAATAAATTGAAAAAAATTCGTGAAAAAGTGTATGTTTTTTGGCCTTTTTTGGGAAAAATTTCGACTTTTTTCGACCCCCTCCCCCCAAATTTCAGATTTACTTCCACCCCCACTTGGTCGGAGGTCTTACAGGTATGGGTATTAGCAGTAAAATTTATCTTTTTGCTGATGATGTGAAAATATTCAATGCTACAGAAAATGCTGAAGTACTACAAGGCGATCTTGTCAAAGTTTATGAATGGTCATTGAAATGGCAATTATCTATTTCCCGGGAAAAATGTTCTGTTTTGCATCATGGGAGTAATAACCCCAAAGTTGAGTATTATATAAACGATTTTCTGATTCCTACTGTTTCAGAGATGAAGGATCTTGGTGTTATGTTCAATGAAAAATTGTCAGCAACTGTCCATTGTAATTATGTGGTTAAAAAAGCATCTAGGGTGGCAAATTTGATTTTAAAATGTTTTCACTCTAACTTCAATGAATTAAAAATCAGGGCTTATAAATCCTATGTTCTCCCTATCCTGAAATATGGTTCACCACTCTGCAATCCTTGTCTGGTTGAGGATACTAAATTGGTAGAAAAAGTTCAACGAAGGTTTACAAAAAGACTTTTTGGATATAAAGATTTAAGCTATAAGGAGCGCCTCAACAAATCTGGCCTTGATGGCCTTGCATTTAGACGTATGTGTATCGACCTATCTTATATGTTCTTAATTTTGAAATTTAAAGTTATTCCACCCGACTTATTTTTCACTTTGAGTCCATTCAATTATCGCGCGTCTAACTTATTTAAATTGTATAAATCGAAATATAACTCCAACGCTTTAAAACATGATTTTTGCTCGTGAAATATTGATGTTAGGAATTCCCTACCCAATGATATCATCCATTCGAACAATATGCCCTGTTTTCGGTCTAAATTGAGTCGTTTTTTAAAGCTCAATTCGCACATGCTTTTGTCACGTCCATGAGCTTTTCTGTATTAGTCGCATTTACTCTTGTATTCATTCGCATTTAGTAAATTTCTTTCTTCTTTTTCTTCTACTAATACATCACAATTCCTAAATTGAATTATTATATTTACATACTTTTCGTCGAACATAGAATTTAGCCACTAATCAAGGCACATATAAACTAACTGAAAATAAGTCGTCTTTGAATGATTTTGATTCTCTTTTTATTCAGTAAATTCTAAAAAAATTTCCCCTTTTTTGAAAGATAAGCAGGTCATTTGAAATAAACCTTCACAACCAGGGTTGCATTGCCGTATCCCCTGCTGTGAGGTTCTCTACACATCAAAAATGCCCTGCTGATCTCAAATAGTTATCAAATGCCATACTCTGATCAAAGTCGCCCCTGATCAAAGTCACCCCACTTTACCTAAATGGATATTCGTGAATTCGTGAATAGAAGTTCTAACATCACAGTCTAGAATGATGTCTTCAATTTCCATTTTCAATAAACCCAAAAGTTTATGTTAAAAATGTTGGAAAAATTCCAAGCATCGAGAGAAAAATTGAGAGAATTGATTGATGAAAAATTGTTTTTTCAGCCAAATACTGACTGTTAACGATTAGAAAATGAGATGAGCTAACTTGATTGATAGAAACTGTTGATAATTAATTAGTAAGTGGAAGTAGGTATGCTAACGGCCGCGCCTGACAGAAAATAATGATTATTATACCCCTGACCGGCGCGAAGCATACCTGTAAGAGGCATACCTGTACTTGGGGGGGGGGTTGGGGGGGACCCCCCAACTTGGCCAACCCAGTACCCAAAATGATTTCCCCCCCCCCCTACCCCCCCCCAGTTGGGAAAAATTAAAAAAAATTTGCCAAAAAGTGTATGTTTTTTTGGCCTTTTTTGGGAAAAATTTCGACTTTTTTCCTCCCCCCCCCCCCAAAATTTCGGATTTACCCCCCCCCCCCCCCAACTGGTCG